>JAUPFN010000027.1:1059333-1399333 GCA_036924255.1 Apodemia mormo
GGACTGACCTGCAGTGCAGACACAGTGCGGCGGCGGCCAGCGCGGCCAGCAGCGTGTGGTGTGTGTGTGGTGCGTGTGTGTGTGTGTGTGCGGGGACTGACCTGCAGTGCAGACACAGTGCGGCGGCGGCCAGCGCGGCCAGCAGCGTGTGGTGTGTGTGTGGTGCGTGTGTGTGTGTGCGGGGACTGACCTGCAGTGCAGACACAGTGCGGCGGCGGCCAGCGCGGCCAGCAGCGTGTGGTGTGTGTGTGGTGCGTGTGTGTGTGTGCGGGGACTGACCTGCAGTGCAGACACAGTGCGGCGGCGGCCAGCGCGGCCAGCAGCGTGTGGTGTGTGTGTGGTGCGTGTGTGTGTGTGGGTGTGTGCGGGGACTGACCTGCAGTGCAGACACAGTGCGGCGGCGGCCAGCGCGGCCAGCAG
This sequence comes from Apodemia mormo, assembly GCA_036924255.1. Lineage (NCBI taxonomy): Eukaryota > Metazoa > Arthropoda > Insecta > Lepidoptera > Riodinidae > Apodemia > Apodemia mormo. Next base: position 1,059,754 of record JAUPFN010000027.1, read on the forward strand.
CGTGTGGTGTGTGTGTGGTGCGTGTGGTGTGTGTGCGGGGACTGACCTGCAGTGCAGACACAGTGCTGCGGCGGCCAGCGCGGCCAGCAGCGTGTGGTGTGTGTGTGGTGCGTGTGTGTGTGTGCGGGGACTGACCTGCAGTGCAGACACAGTGCGGCGGCGGCCAGCGCGGCCAGCAGCGTGTGGTGTGTGTGTGGTGCGTGTGTGTGTGTGCGGGGACTGACCTGCAGTGCAGACACAGTGCGGCGGCGGCCAGCGCGGCCAGCAGCGTGTGGTGTGTGTGTGGTGCGTGTGTGTGTTGTGCGGGGACTGACCTGCAGTGCAGACACAGTGCTGCGGCGGCCAGCGCGGCCAGCAGCGTGTGGTGTGTGTGTGGTGCGTGTGTGTGTGTGCGGGGACTGACCTGCAGTGCAGACACAGTGCGGCGGCGGCCAGCGCGGCCAGCAGCGTGTGGTGTGTGTGTGGTGCGTGTGTGTGTGTGCGGGGACTGACCTGCAGTGCAGACACAGTGCGGCGGCGGCCAGCGCGGCCAGCAGCGTGTGGTGTGTGTGTGGTGCGTGTGTGTGTGTGCGGGACTGACCTGCAGTGCAGACACAGTGCGGCGGCGGCCAGCGCGGCCAGCAGCGTGTGGTGTGTGTGTGGTGCGTGTGTGTGTGTGCGGGGACTGACCTGCAGTGCAGACACAGTGCGGCGGCGGCCAGCGCGGCCAGCAGCGTGTGGTGTGTGTGTGGTGCGTGTGTGTGTGTGCGGGGACTGACCTGCAGTGCAGACACAGTGCTGCGGCGGCCAGCGCGGCCAGCAGCGTGTGGTGTGTGTGTGGGTGCGTGTGTGTGTGTGCGGGGACTGACCTGCAGTGCAGACACAGTGCGGCGGCGGCCAGCGCGGCCAGCAGCGTGTGGTGTGTGTGTGGTGCGTGTGTGTGTGTGCGGGGACTGACCTGCAGTGCAGACACAGTGCGGCGGCGGCCAGCGCGGCCAGCAGCGTGTGGTGTGTGTGTGGTGCGTGTGTGTGTGTGTGTGTGCGGGGACTGACCTGCAGTGCAGACACAGTGCGGCGGCGGCCAGCGCGGCCAGCAGCGTGTGGTGTGTGTGTGGTGCGTGTGTGTGTGTGCGGGGACTGACCTGCAGTGCAGACACAGTGCGGCGGCGGCCAGCGCGGCCAGCAGCGTGTGGTGTGTGTGTGGTGCGTGTGTGTGTGTGCGGGGACTGACCTGCAGTGCAGACACAGTGCGGCGGCGGCCAGCGCGGCCAGCAGCGTGTGGTGTGTGTGTGGTGCGTGTGTGTGTGTGCGGGGACTGACCTGCAGTGCAGACACAGTGCGGCGGCGGCCAGCGCGGCCAGCAGCGTGTGGTGTGTGTGTGGTGCGTGTGTGTGTGTGCGGGGACTGACCTGCAGTGCAGACACAGTGCGGCGGCGGCCAGCGCGGCCAGCAGCGTGTGGTGTGTGTGTGGTGCGTGTGTGTGTGTGCGGGGACTGACCTGCAGTGCAGACACAGTGCGGCGGCGGCCAGCGCGGCCAGCAGCGTGTGGTGTGTGTGTGGTGCGTGTGTGTGTGTGCGGGGACTGACCTGCAGTGCAGACACAGTGCGGCGGCGGCCAGCGCGGCCAGCAGCGTGTGGTGTGTGTGTGGTGCGTGTGTGTGTGTGCGGGGACTGACCTGCAGTGCAGACACAGTGCGGCGGCGGCCAGCGCGGCCAGCAGCGTGTGGTGTGTGTGGTGCGTGTGTGGTGCGTGTGTGTGTGCGGGGACTGACCTGCAGTGCAGACACAGTGCGGCGGCGGCCAGCGCGGCCAGCAGCGTGTGGTGTGTGTGTGGTGCGTGTGTGTGTGTGCGGGGACTGACCTGCAGTGCAGACACAGTGCTGCGGCGGCCAGCGCGGCCAGCAGCGTGTGGTGTGTGTGTGGTGCGTGTGTGTGTGTGCGGGGACTGACCTGCAGTGCAGACACAGTGCGGCGGCGGCCAGCGCGGCCAGCAGCGTGTGGTGTGTGTGTGGTGCGTGTGTGTGTGTGCGGGGACTGACCTGCAGTGCAGACACAGTGCGGCGGCGGCCAGCGCGGCCAGCAGCGTGTGGTGTGTGTGTGGTGCGTGTGTGTGTGTGCGGGGACTGACCTGCAGTGCAGACACAGTGCTGCGGCGGCCAGCGCGGCCAGCAGCGTGTGGTGTGTGTGTGGTGCGTGTGTGTGTGTGCGGGGACTGACCTGCAGTGCAGACACAGTGCGGCGGCGGCCAGCGCGGCCAGCAGCGTGTGGTGTGTGTGTGGTGCGTGTGTGTGTGTGCGGGGACTGACCTGCAGTGCAGACACAGTGCGGCGGCGGCCAGCGCGGCCAGCAGCGTGTGGTGTGTGTGTGGTGCGTGTGTGTGTGTGCGGGGACTGACCTGCAGTGCAGACACAGTGCGGCGGCGGCCAGCGCGGCCAGCAGCGTGTGGTGTGTGTGTGGTGCGTGTGTGTGTGTGCGGGGACTGACCTGCAGTGCAGACACAGTGCGGCGGCGGCCAGCGCGGCCAGCAGCGTGTGGTGTGTGTGTGGTGCGTGTGTGTGTGTGTGCGGGGACTGACCTGCAGTGCAGACACAGTGCGGCGGCGGCCAGCGCGGCCAGCAGCGTGTGGTGTGTGTGTGGTGCGTGTGTGTGTGTGCGGGGACTGACCTGCAGTGCAGACACAGTGCGGCGGCGGCCAGCGCGGCCAGCAGCGTGTGGTGTGTGTGTGGTGCGTGTGTGTGTGTGCGGGGACTGACCTGCAGTGCAGACACAGTGCGGCGGCGGCCAGCGCGGCCAGCAGCGTGTGGTGTGTGTGTGGTGCGTGTGTGTGTGTGTGTGTGCGGGGACTGACCTGCAGTGCAGACACAGTGCGGCGGCGGCCAGCGCGGCCAGCAGCGTGTGGTGTGTGTGTGGTGCGTGTGTGTGTGTGCGGGGACTGACCTGCAGTGCAGACACAGTGCGGCGGCGGCCAGCGCGGCCAGCAGCGTGTGGTGTGTGTGTGGTGCGTGTGTGTGTGTGCGGGGACTGACCTGCAGTGCAGACACAGTGCTGCGGCGGCCAGCGCGGCCAGCAGCGTGTGGTGTGTGTGTGGTGCGTGTGTGTGTGTGCGGGGACTGACCTGCAGTGCAGACACAGTGCGGCGGCGGCCAGCGCGGCCAGCAGCGTGTGGTGTGTGTGTGGTGCGTGTGTGTGTGGTGCGGGGACTGACCTGCAGTGCAGACACAGTGCGGCGGCGGCCAGCGCGGCCAGCAGCGTGTGGTGTGTGTGTGGTGCGTGTGTGTGTGTGCGGGGACTGACCTGCAGTGCAGACACAGTGCGGCGGCGGCCAGCGCGGCCAGCAGCGTGTGGTGTGTGTGTGGTGCGTGTGTGTGTGTGCGGGACTGACCTGCAGTGCAGACACAGTGCGGCGGCGGCCAGCGCGGCCAGCAGCGTGTGGTGTGTGTGTGGTGCGTGTGTGTGTGTGCGGGGACTGACCTGCAGTGCAGACACAGTGCTGCGGCGGCCAGCGCGGCCAGCAGCGTGTGGTGTGTGTGTGGTGCGTGTGTGTGTGTGCGGGGACTGACCTGCAGTGCAGACACAGTGCTGCGGCGGCCAGCGCGGCCAGCAGCGTGTGGTGTGTGTGTGGTGCGTGTGTGTGTGTGCGGGGACTGACCTGCAGTGCAGACACAGTGCGGCGGCGGCCAGCGCGGCCAGCAGCGTGTGGTGTGTGTGTGGTGCGTGTGTGTGTGTGCGGGGACTGACCTGCAGTGCAGACACAGTGCGGCGGCGGCCAGCGCGGCCAGCAGCGTGTGGTGTGTGTGTGGTGCGTGTGTGTGTGTGCGGGGACTGACCTGCAGTGCAGACACAGTGCGGCGGCGGCCAGCGCGGCCAGCAGCGTGTGGTGTGTGTGTGGTGCGTGTGTGTGTGTGTGTGTGCGGGGACTGACCTGCAGTGCAGACACAGTGCTGCGGCGGCCAGCGCGGCCAGCAGCGTGTGGTGTGTGTGTGGTGCGTGTGTGTGTGCGGGGACTGACCTGCAGTGCAGACACAGTGCGGCGGCGGCCAGCGCGGCCAGCAGCGTGTGGTGTGTGTGTGGTGCGTGTGTGTGTGTGTGTGTGCGGGACTGACCTGCAGTGCAGACACAGTGCGGCGGCGGCCAGCGCGGCCAGCAGCGTGTGGTGTGTGTGTGGTGCGTGTGTGTGTGTGTGTGTGTGCGGGACTGACCTGCAGTGCAGACACAGTGCTGCGGCGGCCAGCGCGGCCAGCAGCGTGTGGTGTGTGTGTGGTGCGTGTGTGTGTGTGCGGGGACTGACCTGCAGTGCAGACACAGTGCGGCGGCGGCCAGCGCGGCCAGCAGCGTGTGGTGTGTGTGTGGTGCGTGTGTGTGTGTGCGGGGACTGACCTGCAGTGCAGACACAGTGCGGCGGCGGCCAGCGCGGCCAGCAGCGTGTGGTGTGTGTGTGGTGCGTGTGTGTGTGTGTGTGTGTGCGGGGACTGACCTGCAGTGCAGACACAGTGCGGCGGCGGCCAGCGCGGCCAGCAGCGTGTGGTGTGTGTGTGTGCGTGTGTGTGTGTGCGGGGACTGACCTGCAGTGCAGACACAGTGCTGCGGCGGCCAGCGCGGCCAGCAGCGTGTGGTGTGTGTGTGGTGCGTGTGTGTGTGTGCGGGGACTGACCTGCAGTGCAGACACAGTGCGGCGGCGGCCAGCGCGGCCAGCAGCGTGTGGTGTGTGTGTGGTGCGTGTGTGTGTGTGCGGGGACTGACCTGCAGTGCAGACACAGTGCGGCGGCGGCCAGCGCGGCCAGCAGCGTGTGGTGTGTGTGTGGTGCGTGTGTGGTGTGTGCGGGGACTGACCTGCAGTGCAGACACAGTGCTGCGGCGGCCAGCGCGGCCAGCAGCGTGTGGTGTGTGTGTGGTGCGTGTGTGTGTGTGCGGGGACTGACCTGCAGTGCAGACACAGTGCGGCGGCGGCCAGCGCGGCCAGCAGCGTGTGGTGTGTGTGTGGTGCGTGTGTGTGTGTGCGGGGACTGACCTGCAGTGCAGACACAGTGCGGCGGCGGCCAGCGCGGCCAGCAGCGTGTGGTGTGTGTGTGGTGCGTGTGTGTGTGTGCGGGGACTGACCTGCAGTGCAGACACAGTGCGGCGGCGGCCAGCGCGGCCAGCAGCGTGTGGTGTGTGTGTGGTGCGTGTGTGTGTGTGCGGGGACTGACCTGCAGTGCAGACACAGTGCGGCGGCGGCCAGCGCGGCCAGCAGCGTGTGGTGTGTGTGTGGTGCGTGTGTGTGTGTGCGGGGACTGACCTGCAGTGCAGACACAGTGCTGCGGCGGCCAGCGCGGCCAGCAGCGTGTGGTGTGTGTGTGGTGCGTGTGTGTGTGTGCGGGGACTGACCTGCAGTGCAGACACAGTGCGGCGGCGGCCAGCGCGGCCAGCAGCGTGTGGTGTGTGTGTGGTGCGTGTGTGTGTGTGCGGGGACTGACCTGCAGTGCAGACACAGTGCGGCGGCGGCCAGCGCGGCCAGCAGCGTGTGGTGTGTGTGTGGTGCGTGTGTGTGTGTGTGTGTGTGCGGGGACTGACCTGCAGTGCAGACACAGTGCGGCGGCGGCCAGCGCGGCCAGCAGCGTGTGGTGTGTGTGTGGTGCGTGTGTGTGTGTGCGGGGACTGACCTGCAGTGCAGACACAGTGCGGCGGCGGCCAGCGCGGCCAGCAGCGTGTGGTGTGTGTGTGGTGCGTGTGTGTGTGTGCGGGGACTGACCTGCAGTGCAGACACAGTGCGGCGGCGGCCAGCGCGGCCAGCAGCGTGTGGTGTGTGTGTGGTGCGTGTGTGTGTGTGCGGGGACTGACCTGCAGTGCAGACACAGTGCGGCGGCGGCCAGCGCGGCCAGCAGCGTGTGGTGTGTGTGTGGTGCGTGTGTGTGTGTGCGGGGACTGACCTGCAGTGCAGACACAGTGCGGCGGCGGCCAGCGCGGCCAGCAGCGTGTGGTGTGTGTGTGGTGCGTGTGTGTGTGTGCGGGGACTGACCTGCAGTGCAGACACAGTGCGGCGGCGGCCAGCGCGGCCAGCAGCGTGTGGTGTGTGTGTGGTGCGTGTGTGTGTGTGCGGGGACTGACCTGCAGTGCAGACACAGTGCGGCGGCGGCCAGCGCGGCCAGCAGCGTGTGGTGTGTGTGTGGTGCGTGTGTGTGTGTGCGGGGACTGACCTGCAGTGCAGACACAGTGCGGCGGCGGCCAGCGCGGCCAGCAGCGTGTGGTGTGTGTGTGGTGCGTGTGTGTGTGTGCGGGGACTGACCTGCAGTGCAGACACAGTGCGGCGGCGGCCAGCGCGGCCAGCAGCGTGTGGTGTGTGTGTGGTGCGTGTGTGTGTGTGTGTGTGCGGGGACTGACCTGCAGTGCAGACACAGTGCTGCGGCGGCCAGCGCGGCCAGCAGCGTGTGGTGTGTGTGTGGTGCGTGTGTGTGTGTGCGGGGACTGACCTGCAGTGCAGACACAGTGCGGCGGCGGCCAGCGCGGCCAGCAGCGTGTGGTGTGTGTGTGGTGCGTGTGTGTGTGTGCGGGGACTGACCTGCAGTGCAGACACAGTGCGGCGGCGGCCAGCGCGGCCAGCAGCGTGTGGTGTGTGTGTGGTGCGTGTGTGTGTGTGCGGGGACTGACCTGCAGTGCAGACACAGTGCTGCGGCGGCCAGCGCGGCCAGCAGCGTGTGGTGTGTGTGTGGTGCGTGTGTGTGTGTGCGGGGACTGACCTGCAGTGCAGACACAGTGCGGCGGCGGCCAGCGCGGCCAGCAGCGTGTGGTGTGTGTGTGGTGCGTGTGTGTGTGTGCGGGGACTGACCTGCAGTGCAGACACAGTGCGGCGGCGGCCAGCGCGGCCAGCAGCGTGTGGTGTGTGTGTGGTGCGTGTGTGTGTGTGCGGGGACTGACCTGCAGTGCAGACACAGTGCGGCGGCGGCCAGCGCGGCCAGCAGCGTGTGGTGTGTGTGTGGTGCGTGTGTGTGTGTGCGGGGACTGACCTGCAGTGCAGACACAGTGCGGCGGCGGCCAGCGCGGCCAGCAGCGTGTGGTGTGTGTGTGGTGCGTGTGTGTGTGTGTGCGGGGACTGACCTGCAGTGCAGACACAGTGCGGCGGCGGCCAGCGCGGCCAGCAGCGTGTGGTGTGTGTGTGGTGCGTGTGTGTGTGTGCGGGGACTGACCTGCAGTGCAGACACAGTGCGGCGGCGGCCAGCGCGGCCAGCAGCGTGTGGTGTGTGTGTGGTGCGTGTGTGTGTGTGCGGGGACTGACCTGCAGTGCAGACACAGTGCGGCGGCGGCCAGCGCGGCCAGCAGCGTGTGGTGTGTGTGTGGTGCGTGTGTGTGTGTGTGTGCGGGACTGACCTGCAGTGCAGACACAGTGCGGCGGCGGCCAGCGCGGCCAGCAGCGTGTGGTGTGTGTGTGGTGCGTGTGTGTGTGTGTGCGGGACTGACCTGCAGTGCAGACACAGTGCGGCGGCGGCCAGCGCGGCCAGCAGCGTGTGGTGTGTGTGTGGTGCGTGTGTGTGTGTGCGGGGACTGACCTGCAGTGCAGACACAGTGCGGCGGCGGCCAGCGCGGCCAGCAGCGTGTGGTGTGTGTGTGGTGCGTGTGTGTGTGTGTGCGGGGACTGACCTGCAGTGCAGACACAGTGCGGCGGCGGCCAGCGCGGCCAGCAGCGTGTGGTGTGTGTGTGGTGCGTGTGTGTGTGTGCGGGGACTGACCTGCAGTGCAGACACAGTGCGGCGGCGGCCAGCGCGGCCAGCAGCGTGTGGTGTGTGTGTGGTGCGTGTGTGTGTGTGCGGGGACTGACCTGCAGTGCAGACACAGTGCGGCGGCGGCCAGCGCGGCCAGCAGCGTGTGGTGTGTGTGTGGTGCGTGTGTGTGTGTGCGGGGACTGACCTGCAGTGCAGACACAGTGCGGCGGCGGCCAGCGCGGCCAGCAGCGTGTGGTGTGTGTGTGGTGCGTGTGTGTGTGTGCGGGGACTGACCTGCAGTGCAGACACAGTGCGGCGGCGGCCAGCGCGGCCAGCAGCGTGTGGTGTGTGTGTGGTGCGTGTGTGTGTATGCGGGGACTGACCTGCAGTGCAGACACAGTGCGGCGGCGGCCAGCGCGGCCAGCAGCGTGTGGTGTGTGTGTGGTGCGTGTGTGTGTGTGTGTGTGTGCGGGGACTGACCTGCAGTGCAGACACAGTGCTGCGGCGGCCAGCGCGGCCAGCAGCGTGTGGTGTGTGTGTGGTGCGTGTGTGTGTGTGCGGGGACTGACCTGCAGTGCAGACACAGTGCGGCGGCGGCCAGCGCGGCCAGCAGCGTGTGGTGTGTGTGTGGTGCGTGTGTGTGTGTGCGGGGACTGACCTGCAGTGCAGACACAGTGCGGCGGCGGCCAGCGCGGCCAGCAGCGTGTGGTGTGTGTGTGGTGCGTGTGTGTGTGTGCGGGGACTGACCTGCAGTGCAGACACAGTGCGGCGGCGGCCAGCGCGGCCAGCAGCGTGTGGTGTGTGTGTGGTGCGTGTGTGTGTGTGCGGGGACTGACCTGCAGTGCAGACACAGTGCGGCGGCGGCCAGCGCGGCCAGCAGCGTGTGGTGTGTGTGTGGTGCGTGTGTGTGTGTGTGTGTGTGCGGGGACTGACCTGCAGTGCAGACACAGTGCGGCGGCGGCCAGCGCGGCCAGCAGCGTGTGGTGTGTGTGTGGTGCGTGTGTGTGTGTGCGGGGACTGACCTGCAGTGCAGACACAGTGCGGCGGCGGCCAGCGCGGCCAGCAGCGTGTGGTGTGTGTGTGGTGCGTGTGTGTGTGTGCGGGGACTGACCTGCAGTGCAGACACAGTGCTGCGGCGGCCAGCGCGGCCAGCAGCGTGTGGTGTGTGTGTGGTGCGTGTGTGTGTGTGCGGGGACTGACCTGCAGTGCAGACACAGTGCGGCGGCGGCCAGCGCGGCCAGCAGCGTGTGGTGTGTGTGTGGGTGCGTGTGTGTGTGTGTGTGTGTGCGGGGACTGACCTGCAGTGCAGACACAGTGCTGCGGCGGCCAGCGCGGCCAGCAGCGTGTGGTGTGTGTGTGGTGCGTGTGTGTGTGTGTGTGTGTGCGGGGACTGACCTGCAGTGCAGACACAGTGCTGCGGCGGCCAGCAGCGTGTGGTGTGTGTGTGGTGCGTGTGTGTGTGTGCGGGGACTGACCTGCAGTGCAGACACAGTGCGGCGGCGGCCAGCGCGGCCAGCAGCGTGTGGTGTGTGTGTGGGTGCGTGTGTGTGTGTGCGGGGACTGACCTGCAGTGCAGACACAGTGCGGCGGCGGCCAGCGCGGCCAGCAGCGTGTGGTGTGTGTGTGGTGCGTGTGTGTGTATGCGGGGACTGACCTGCAGTGCAGACACAGTGCGGCGGCGGCCAGCGCGGCCAGCAGCGTGTGGTGTGTGTGTGGTGCGTGTGTGTGTGTGTGTGTGTGCGGGGACTGACCTGCAGTGCAGACACAGTGCTGCGGCGGCCAGCGCGGCCAGCAGCGTGTGGTGTGTGTGTGGTGCGTGTGTGTGTGTGCGGGGACTGACCTGCAGTGCAGACACAGTGCGGCGGCGGCCAGCGCGGCCAGCAGCGTGTGGTGTGTGTGTGGTGCGTGTGTGTGTGTGCGGGGACTGACCTGCAGTGCAGACACAGTGCGGCGGCGGCCAGCGCGGCCAGCAGCGTGTGGTGTGTGTGTGGTGCGTGTGTGTGTGTGCGGGGACTGACCTGCAGTGCAGACACAGTGCGGCGGCGGCCAGCGCGGCCAGCAGCGTGTGGTGTGTGTGTGGTGCGTGTGTGTGTGTGTGCGGGGACTGACCTGCAGTGCAGACACAGTGCGGCGGCGGCCAGCGCGGCCAGCAGCGTGTGGTGTGTGTGTGGTGCGTGTGTGTGTGTGTGTGTGCGGGGACTGACCTGCAGTGCAGACACAGTGCGGCGGCGGCCAGCGCGGCCAGCAGCGTGTGGTGTGTGTGTGGTGCGTGTGTGTGTGTGCGGGGACTGACCTGCAGTGCAGACACAGTGCGGCGGCGGCCAGCGCGGCCAGCAGCGTGTGGTGTGTGTGTGGTGCGTGTGTGTGTGTGCGGGGACTGACCTGCAGTGCAGACACAGTGCTGCGGCGGCCAGCGCGGCCAGCAGCGTGTGGTGTGTGTGTGGTGCGTGTGTGTGTGTGCGGGGACTGACCTGCAGTGCAGACACAGTGCGGCGGCGGCCAGCGCGGCCAGCAGCGTGTGGTGTGTGTGTGGTGCGTGTGTGTGTGTGTGTGTGTGCGGGGACTGACCTGCAGTGCAGACACAGTGCTGCGGCGGCCAGCGCGGCCAGCAGCGTGTGGTGTGTGTGTGGTGCGTGTGTGTGTGTGTGTGTGTGCGGGGACTGACCTGCAGTGCAGACACAGTGCTGCGGCGGCCAGCAGCGTGTGGTGTGTGTGTGGTGCGTGTGTGTGTGTGCGGGGACTGACCTGCAGTGCAGACACAGTGCGGCGGCGGCCAGCGCGGCCAGCAGCGTGTGGTGTGTGTGTGGTGCGTGTGAGTGTGTGCGGGGACTGACCTGCAGTGCAGACACAGTGCGGCGGCGGCCAGCGCGGCCAGCAGCGTGTGGTGTGTGTGTGGTGCGTGTGTGTGTGTGTGTGTGTGCGGGGACTGACCTGCAGTGCAGACACAGTGCGGCGGCGGCCAGCGCGGCCAGCAGCGTGTGGTGTGTGTGTGGTGCGTGTGTGTGTGTGCGGGGACTGACCTGCAGTGCAGACACAGTGCGGCGGCGGCCAGCGCGGCCAGCAGCGTGTGGTGTGTGTGTGGTGCGTGTGTGTGTGTGCGGGGACTGACCTGCAGTGCAGACACAGTGCTGCGGCGGCCAGCGCGGCCAGCAGCGTGTGGTGTGTGTGTGTGTGTGTGTGTGTGCGGGGACTGACCTGCAGTGCAGACACAGTGCGGCGGCGGCCAGCGCGGCCAGCAGCGTGTGGTGTGTGTGTGGTGCGTGTGTGTGTGTGTGTGTGTGCGGGGACTGACCTGCAGTGCAGACACAGTGCTGCGGCGGCCAGCGCGGCCAGCAGCGTGTGGTGTGTGTGTGGTGCGTGTGTGTGTGTGCGGGGACTGACCTGCAGTGCAGACACAGTGCGGCGGCGGCCAGCGCGGCCAGCAGCGTGTGGTGTGTGTGTGGTGCGTGTGTGTGTGTGCGGGGACTGACCTGCAGTGCAGACACAGTGCGGCGGCGGCCAGCGCGGCCAGCAGCGTGTGGTGTGTGTGTGGTGCGTGTGTGTGTGTGTGTGTGCGGGGACTGACCTGCAGTGCAGACACAGTGCGGCGGCGGCCAGCGCGGCCAGCAGCGTGTGGTGTGTGTGTGGTGCGTGTGTGTGTGTGTGTGTGCGGGGACTGACCTGCAGTGCAGACACAGTGCGGCGGCGGCCAGCGCGGCCAGCAGCGTGTGGTGTGTGTGTGGTGCGTGTGTGTGTGTGTGTGTGCGGGGACTGACCTGCAGTGCAGACACAGTGCGGCGGCGGCCAGCGCGGCCAGCAGCGTGTGGTGTGTGTGTGGTGCGTGTGTGTGTGTGCGGGGACTGACCTGCAGTGCAGACACAGTGCGGCGGCGGCCAGCGCGGCCAGCAGCGTGTGGTGTGTGTGTGGTGCGTGTGTGTGTGTGCGGGGACTGACCTGCAGTGCAGACACAGTGCGGCGGCGGCCAGCGCGGCCAGCAGCGTGTGGTGTGTGTGTGGTGCGTGTGTGTGTGTGCGGGGACTGACCTGCAGTGCAGACACAGTGCGGCGGCGGCCAGCGCGGCCAGCAGCGTGTGGTGTGTGTGTGGTGCGTGTGTGTGTGTGCGGGGACTGACCTGCAGTGCAGACACAGTGCGGCGGCGGCCAGCGCGGCCAGCAGCGTGTGGTGTGTGTGTGGTGCGTGTGTGTGTGTGCGGGGACTGACCTGCAGTGCAGACACAGTGCGGCGGCGGCCAGCGCGGCCAGCAGCGTGTGGTGTGTGTGTGGTGCGTGTGTGTGTGTGCGGGGACTGACCTGCAGTGCAGACACAGTGCGGCGGCGGCCAGCGCGGCCAGCAGCGTGTGGTGTGTGTGTGGTGCGTGTGTGTGTGTGCGGGGACTGACCTGCAGTGCAGACACAGTGCGGCGGCGGCCAGCGCGGCCAGCAGCGTGTGGTGTGTGTGTGGTGCGTGTGTGTGTGTGCGGGGACTGACCTGCAGTGCAGACACAGTGCGGCGGCGGCCAGCGCGGCCAGCAGCGTGTGGTGTGTGTGTGGTGCGTGTGTGTGTGTGCGGGGACTGACCTGCAGTGCAGACACAGTGCGGCGGCGGCCAGCGCGGCCAGCAGCGTGTGGTGTGTGTGTGGTGCGTGTGTGTGTGTGCGGGGACTGACCTGCAGTGCAGACACAGTGCGGCGGCGGCCAGCGCGGCCAGCAGCGTGTGGTGTGTGTGTGGTGCGTGTGTGTGTGTGCGGGGACTGACCTGCAGTGCAGACACAGTGCGGCGGCGGCCAGCGCGGCCAGCAGCGTGTGGTGTGTGTGTGGTGCGTGTGTGTGTGTGCGGGGACTGACCTGCAGTGCAGACACAGTGCGGCGGCGGCCAGCGCGGCCAGCAGCGTGTGGTGTGTGTGTGGTGCGTGTGTGTGTGTGCGGGGACTGACCTGCAGTGCAGACACAGTGCGGCGGCGGCCAGCGCGGCCAGCAGCGTGTGGTGTGTGTGTGGTGCGTGTGTGTGTGTGCGGGGACTGACCTGCAGTGCAGACACAGTGCGGCGGCGGCCAGCGCGGCCAGCAGCGTGTGGTGTGTGTGTGGTGCGTGTGTGTGTGTGCGGGGACTGACCTGCAGTGCAGACACAGTGCGGCGGCGGCCAGCGCGGCCAGCAGCGTGTGGTGTGTGTGTGGTGCGTGTGTGTGTGTGCGGGGACTGACCTGCAGTGCAGACACAGTGCGGCGGCGGCCAGCGCGGCCAGCAGCGTGTGGTGTGTGTGTGGTGCGTGTGTGTGTGTGCGGGGACTGACCTGCAGTGCAGACACAGTGCGGCGGCGGCCAGCGCGGCCAGCAGCGTGTGGTGTGTGTGTGGTGCGTGTGTGTGTGTGCGGGGACTGACCTGCAGTGCAGACACAGTGCGGCGGCGGCCAGCGCGGCCAGCAGCGTGTGGTGTGTGTGTGGTGCGTGTGTGTGTGTGCGGGGACTGACCTGCAGTGCAGACACAGTGCGGCGGCGGCCAGCGCGGCCAGCAGCGTGTGGTGTGTGTGTGGTGCGTGTGTGTGTGTGCGGGGACTGACCTGCAGTGCAGACACAGTGCGGCGGCGGCCAGCGCGGCCAGCAGCGTGTGGTGTGTGTGTGGTGCGTGTGTGTGTGTGCGGGGACTGACCTGCAGTGCAGACACAGTGCGGCGGCGGCCAGCGCGGCCAGCAGCGTGTGGTGTGTGTGTGGTGCGTGTGTGTGTGTGCGGGGACTGACCTGCAGTGCAGACACAGTGCGGCGGCGGCCAGCGCGGCCAGCAGCGTGTGGTGTGTGTGTGGTGCGTGTGTGTGTGTGCGGGGACTGACCTGCAGTGCAGACACAGTGCGGCGGCGGCCAGCGCGGCCAGCAGCGTGTGGTGTGTGTGTGGTGCGTGTGTGTGTGTGCGGGGACTGACCTGCAGTGCAGACACAGTGCGGCGGCGGCCAGCGCGGCCAGCAGCGTGTGGTGTGTGTGTGGTGCGTGTGTGTGTGTGTGCGGGGACTGACCTGCAGTGCAGACACAGTGCGGCGGCGGCCAGCGCGGCCAGCAGCGTGTGGTGTGTGTGTGGTGCGTGTGTGTGTGTGCGGGGACTGACCTGCAGTGCAGACACAGTGCGGCGGCGGCCAGCGCGGCCAGCAGCGTGTGGTGTGTGTGTGGTGCGTGTGTGTGTGTGCGGGGACTGACCTGCAGTGCAGACACAGTGCGGCGGCGGCCAGCGCGGCCAGCAGCGTGTGGTGTGTGTGTGGTGCGTGTGTGTGTGTGCGGGGACTGACCTGCAGTGCAGACACAGTGCGGCGGCGGCCAGCGCGGCCAGCAGCGTGTGGTGTGTGTGTGGTGCGTGTGTGTGTGTGCGGGGACTGACCTGCAGTGCAGACACAGTGCGGCGGCGGCCAGCGCGGCCAGCAGCGTGTGGTGTGTGTGTGGTGCGTGTGTGTGTGTGCGGGGACTGACCTGCAGTGCAGACACAGTGCGGCGGCGGCCAGCGCGGCCAGCAGCGTGTGGTGTGTGTGTGGTGCGTGTGTGTGTGTGCGGGGACTGACCTGCAGTGCAGACACAGTGCGGCGGCGGCCAGCGCGGCCAGCAGCGTGTGGTGTGTGTGTGGTGCGTGTGTGTGTGTGCGGGGACTGACCTGCAGTGCAGACACAGTGCGGCGGCGGCCAGCGCGGCCAGCAGCGTGTGGTGTGTGTGTGGTGCGTGTGTGTGTGTGCGGGGACTGACCTGCAGTGCAGACACAGTGCGGCGGCGGCCAGCGCGGCCAGCAGCGTGTGGTGTGTGTGTGGTGCGTGTGTGTGTGTGCGGGGACTGACCTGCAGTGCAGACACAGTGCGGCGGCGGCCAGCGCGGCCAGCAGCGTGTGGTGTGTGTGTGGTGCGTGTGTGTGTGTGTGTGTGTGCGGGGACTGACCTGCAGTGCAGACACAGTGCGGCGGCGGCCAGCGCGGCCAGCAGCGTGTGGTGTGTGTGTGGTGCGTGTGTGTGTGTGCGGGGACTGACCTGCAGTGCAGACACAGTGCGGCGGCGGCCAGCGCGGCCAGCAGCGTGTGGTGTGTGTGTGGTGCGTGTGTGTGTGTGCGGGGACTGACCTGCAGTGCAGACACAGTGCGGCGGCGGCCAGCGCGGCCAGCAGCGTGTGGTGTGTGTGTGGTGCGTGTGTGTGTGTGCGGGGACTGACCTGCAGTGCAGACACAGTGCGGCGGCGGCCAGCGCGGCCAGCAGCGTGTGGTGTGTGTGTGGTGCGTGTGTGTGTGTGCGGGGACTGACCTGCAGTGCAGACACAGTGCGGCGGCGGCCAGCGCGGCCAGCAGCGTGTGGTGTGTGTGTGGTGCGTGTGTGTGTGTGCGGGGACTGACCTGCAGTGCAGACACAGTGCGGCGGCGGCCAGCGCGGCCAGCAGCGTGTGGTGTGTGTGTGGTGCGTGTGTGTGTGTGCGGGGACTGACCTGCAGTGCAGACACAGTGCGGCGGCGGCCAGCGCGGCCAGCAGCGTGTGGTGTGTGTGTGGTGCGTGTGTGTGTGTGCGGGGACTGACCTGCAGTGCAGACACAGTGCGGCGGCGGCCAGCGCGGCCAGCAGCGTGTGGTGTGTGTGTGGTGCGTGTGTGTGTGTGCGGGGACTGACCTGCAGTGCAGACACAGTGCGGCGGCGGCCAGCGCGGCCAGCAGCGTGTGGTGTGTGTGTGGTGCGTGTGTGTGTGTGCGGGGACTGACCTGCAGTGCAGACACAGTGCGGCGGCGGCCAGCGCGGCCAGCAGCGTGTGGTGTGTGTCCCCGGGCGGCGGCGCGGCGGCCAGCGCCCGCAGCCGCGCGCACAGCAGTCGCTCCACCACCACCAGCTCCTACCACACCACCACACCACACCATACCGTCAAAAATCATCACTGACACCTCTTATAGTAACAGGAGCCCAAGAGGGGATTTCTGCATTTACCCGAGCGCCTCAGATTAACATACGAGGGATACCTCGCATACTGTTGAGGCCCTCCAAAATAAAAATAAAAACTACTAGGATAGAAAAAAATTCCAATAACCTCGGCTTGTGGAAATTGTCGATTATATTTTTTTCCTTCTGTTTCTTCTTTTTGTACATCAACTCCTAAGCAGATTTTCTAAATTTTAACTGACAATTAACCCACCATACCTTAATCTAACGCGATTTAGTGTTTCCATGTCACAAGTTGTTTTTTTAAACATTTTTTAATCTTTTTTTTCAGAAGGCAATGGGCCCACCTCTCATTCCCACCACTGTAACTTCTGTAAACCAGAATCAACAGAAGTTACAGCGGTGGGAACGAAAGGTGGGCCCATTGCCTTATGAAAAAAAAGATAAAAAAAAATGTTTAAAAAAAAATTATCTGTAGATTTTTTCCCCACCACAGAAATGCAAAACATTATATAACCCTTTATTTTTCCTGTAATTTAATCTACAAAATACAATAGGTCCCTACAACGCTTGAGCAAAATTGAGTTAGCATTTAGTATTTTTTTTGTTATCGATAGGAAAGTGCTTAACCACGATCTCGCCTGATGGTAAACTAAGATGCAATTTAAGATGGAACTTCTCTTGAAATTCACTCTTCTTTTGAAGATCCCTAGATTATACTTGTCGGGAAACACAGACTCAGGAAGCATGTTCCAGTCCCTTGCGGTTCGGATCAAGAATGTGGAGTCGAACCGTTTTGTCCGGGTACGTAGAACGTCCACCATATGGCAACGCCTAGAATCTGTGCGCCTCGACGATCAATAGAAAAACGGGGATGGCGGAATCAATTTCACAGCGCACAAAATGTATCCGCTAAAAAACGACAAACTAGCCACTCTGCGTCGATGAGCGAGGCTCTGGAGTTTTTTGCCTACCAGATCATCGTCGTTTATGAGCCTTTTGGCACGCCTCTCTATCGTCTCAAGTGTCTCTAGCTGGTATTTGGCGGATCTATCCCAGAAGTGAGAGCAGTATTTCATTCACGAACGGACTTGTGCTTTTTTATATCATAAGATAAAAAACAATCAGATGGGTCTCCTGATGGAAAGAGTCAACCATCGCCTATAGACACCAAAGGTGTTAATGGTGCGTTGCTATCTTGTGGCGAGGTCTAATGCCACAAGAATAAGAATTAACTCCAACTGAGTCCAAATGTCAATCGTAAACCTATATCAATATTACAATGCAAAAGTTTGAATGTTTGGATGGATGTTTATTACTCAATCACGCTCCTCAACGGATTTGAATGAAATTTGGCACACAAGAAGATGATGACCTGGAACAGCACACAGGCTACTTTTTATCCCGAAAAAAATACGTGATCCCGCGGCATTCACCAACAATTTTTATAATGCACCGGGCTGCACGCTGCAGCTAGTAGTTAATCTATGTTTGGATGAGGGTGGGGTGTGTTACCTGCGCCTTGTCGAGGTCGCAGCGCGTGAGCACTGTGTCGTCGGGCCCGTACAGCGTGCCGAGCCCCACCTGCCGCTTGACCTGGAACTCGCTGAGCTGCCGCGCCAGCTCCTCCTTGGCCACGCGCCGCGCCTTGCGGAACACGCACCGTAACACCTCCTCCTTCTCGTGCTCTGACACAAAACACCGCACTTCAAACCACTGCCGCCACTTGCCACAACCGGCTTTACTAAAATGACTGAGCCCGTGAGCATTGATTAAGCTGACATAGTACCAAAATGTAGGTGAATTAATCACAATCTCATTGACTGAGCTGATTTAATACTAAAAGGAGAACATTCAGGTTTCATACATTTTTGGGCCTTTTTCAAAAGTACCGCCCAAACAAAAATAATGTTAGATATTTTTAGAGTAACTCATTTTGAACAATTGTTATTAAGGCACCAAAGCTGTAGGATTATTCTATAATTACTTATAGCGGTTCAAGAAGTCGATATTCTTTAATTGTATATTTTCTAAAAATGGCTGAAATAACACAATATTATTAAATCTTGTGTGTCTAAAAAGTATTAGTACTATAGCAATTGTAGATTCTTCATCATCATCCTAGCGTTAGTCCCAGTTATTCCTCACGTTAATACGTCCCTAGTGGCTTTATCGTGTTTAGGCATTTGTTACCTATGTAATCTGCCGGTTTACGCAAGACGTGTCCGTAGCATTTAAGACGTCTTTTATGCAGTTTGTCCGCTATGTCACGAACATGAAGGCTGCCACTGATGTAGATGGTTTTTCTTCGATCTGTGCGCGTTACACCACACATCCAACGGAACATTTTCATCTCCGTGACATGCAGTCGCTGTCTGTGCCGTTTGGGTAACGGCCACGTCTCGCTGCCATATAAAAGAACAGGCTTAATGATGGTTTTATAAACCTGTCCTTTCAACTTAAACGGCATTCTGGGGTCACATATGACACTGCTCGCCACTTGGCCCAAGCCGCTGATATTCAGGCTTCGATGTCAAGGTCGATATCGCCAGATGTGTGTAATACGGATCCTAGGTATTTAAATCAATCTGTCCTCCGTGTAATGTCATCTCCTATGCGGATAGAAGCTAAATCCGTTGTATTGCAAGCCATGTACTCGGTCTTAACCACATTCAGCTTTAGACCTCCATTCTCCAGCGAATCCTTCCATCGGTTTACTCGTCTCACCAGGCGCTCTTTTTGAGTATCCGCTAACGCGATATCTGCGTACATAAGCAGCCACGGTGGTAACGCATCATCAGTATACACTGAAAGTATGTCTAACATCACGCTGAATAGGAACGGGTTTTAACTGAGCCTTGGTGTACTCCGGCGGAGACCTTAAAAGAAGTTGTGTCGCCGACGGCTGTCTTGACCAGACAGGCGGAATCACGATACATATCTCGGATAGTATCAATATAGGCCTCCGGAATTGCTTTAGACCTCAAGACCTACCAGATCATACATCAAGGAACACAGTCAAAGGCTTTTTGCAAGTCCAAAAATAGTAACGAAATGGTGTGTTCCTTTCCCTGTGTCTTTCCATGACAATCCTTAAAGCAAATACGGGGTCAATTGTGCTATGTCCCGGACGAAAAACTATTGACACTCCGAGATAGTACATTCCCGTCGGATTCTTGAATCTAAAATGCGCTCAAAGAGCTTCATGGTGCGTGACATTACTTTTATACCTCGACAGTTTTCACAATCTTGCACTGAGCCCTTACCATTGTAGACTGGTGTTATATAACTCAGCCTCCATTGATGGGGCATTTGTTTGGTGAAAACGATGCGGTTAAAAAGGTTCGTCAAAATGTCCACGCCATGGTGACCTTCCAAGCTTCGACGGGAATACTATCTGGTCCAACCGCTTTCCGGTGTTACATACGGTGAAGGGCTTTAGTTGTTTGTTCTGGTGTAATTGGGGGTACTAATCCCATGTTCGGAGGAAGAGGGAGAGAGAGGGAGGGACTATTACTTCTAAAATGCCCACACAGATGCTTATTATTTTTTCTTAACTGATTACAGGCTACAGAATGACCTTAAATATTTTTTATTATAGTACTGTCTAAAATGTTCAGTATCAACTATATCTACTATTGTTTTCTTCTAAATAATTATTTCGGAAAATACATATTGTATGGAAATACTATTTTTTTTCAAACCCTAGCAAATAGGTTATAGAATAATCCTGCAGCTTTCGTGTCATAATAAAAAATGTTTATTATAATAAGTTCTAAATTATAACTAACATTATTTTTATCTGGCCGGCACTTTTAAGAAAGGCCCAATTTGAATGATGTCCTTTGAAAAACTTTAGAAAAAACAAAGAAAAATATCGACACGCGGGATTTAAATCTGCGACTGTTTCTTTCAAGCAGGGACGCTCTACCACTGAGCTAGTGTCGACAGGCTCGACGTGACGAAATTCTTCTTTGCTATGTGATCGATTACGTCGATTGTACTGATCGCTATGTATACATACGTATAACCAATTAAATGAGTTTATCGTTATAGATGAAATCCACATTTATAATTTTGATCAGTACTTTCGTATTTCTAATTATTTTTGTGTTACAGCACTCACCCCGTTTTGCTTTTTCTTTGTTGTTTTTAAAGTTTTTCAAGTTTTCCCAAGCACGGGGTGAGTGCTATAACACACAAATAATACTAAATTTTTGACCAACGAATTACAACGATATGACAACGTTTATACAGACTAACTGGTGAGTTACCCTCGATACTTCTGGAAAGTATTCGGTACTCGATTCTCGTTGAAATGAAATAATAAAATTATGGGCTTAATTTTCGACCAATATTTCTCCAAAAATAAGTGAAAAGTGGATATTATACTCTCTAATACGCGCTAGTCGACATAAAGGACACGTCGCCGCCACTCCACGCCCTCAACCTCACTACCTGTTGTATCACGCGACACGTGCATCTGCGCGGTGTCCAAGTATGGCCTATAAATATAGGATTCTCGGTGTACTGTTTACTAAGTTTACTAAGAAGTATTTTAATATTCATTTTTAATGTTATTTTTTCTCATCATATATGATCGCCAACTATCACGTCCTTAAATATTGAAGTTAACTCACCGGTCAGTCTATATACAGTATGCGTAAAAATTATGAAATCAAAAAAAAAATATTCTTTTATCAAAACTGTTTATTTACGTCGTTTAATTTTTTGCGTGAAGTCCAAAATAATTTCTTAAGATCTATTAACTAAGGAGATAATGTTTCCGCCACGTTGTATACTTTCTTTTAATAGTGTAAAGCAGCCTTCATATTGTTACGTACTTCGGGTTCGTAATTGTAAGAAAACACCACTTATATTAAATCCGTGTATTTAGTATACAAATACACAAGAAAACACAATGTAATACTAAAATACACTTTACACACTAGTCACTCACTGTACTATCACTGACTACACAATAAAACACTTCTCGCTTCGCACGAGTCTCTTCAAGTACCGCTCTCGATCGTTTGATAAAAACTGTTCTGTATTTGTCAACACATCTATATTTATATACCCAGGGTAAAGTTCTACCTGGATCCAGAAAAATCTAAATGTATCGGGAAACGATGAATCACTTCTTATTGTAATCAAGTTATGAGTCATAAATCCTAGTACACGCTACTTTCAACCTTATGCCATATAACACAAAATCCATTATGGCATAGCTACGTCAACTATTTGTTTGTCAATAGGAGTAGCTATCTCTTTCTTTTATTTCAAGATCTCTCCAGCGTTTCATTCTACACGTTTCTAGATTATTCGTAACAATATTTTTATAACACGAGGGATCGACCGCTGCAAAAAATGAACTACTCATAACTGGATGAGCTGTCAATTTTTTATTATTGTTTATTACAGTGCCTTTCAAGTACTCCAGTGGTGTAGAAAATGCATACAGACTCGGGTGTACAAGTACGATACGTACTCTTAACAATTATGTCAGAGATTGATATTAATTTATAATAAAATCCTGCATACCATTTGTGAGAACATATTCTATTTCATTTGCCATGTTTTCATCAACGCCGTTCAGTTGTAATACCTGAAAAAACAATATAATTACTATCGATATATACTGTTGCATAATGATCTGCATTCTAGATAAAAGAAGCGGTATTTTTATCGGCAAACAATAGGTACTTGTCATACAAACAACATGCCATAATGAATCTTCTCGCATAATACGTAAGGTTGAAATTAGTGTGTACTATAACTATGGCTCATTGATTATTCTACATTTTGTTATAAGACCACTGTCTAAAGAACATTTTCGAAGCCTGCTTAGTATATATAGTATCGTGTAATCGCCAAGCAGTTCAGTTTTGTAATGGGCTTCGAAACGACAATCATTGCGGTGAAAGAAGTAAAAAAGTAGCGAATTGGTCTGCATACGAATAACGTAAAAGCTCAGTAATTTGATTTAGTCGGTTGGTTTTAGTGAATTTTATTGAAGTTAGCGTGAATGAAACTGCTTTTGTTGACAGTGTGAGCACAGTATACTGGAGACTAACAAAAGTCAATCTACATACATGTCATATTCGAGTAACGCACACACAGACACCTCTCACGGACGCGATATCTTGGAATGGCTCGGGACAGTTTGTACCGCACCAGGCCGAGATATCGCGTCCGTGAGAGGTGTCTATGTGTGCTGTGCTCGAATATTACTTGTATGTAACATTGACTTCTGTTAGTCTCTTAGTATTCTGTGGTGTGAGTCAGTCACGGTATATGTATGTGTGGGCGTGGGAGTGGGAGTGGGCAGTACATTGACCGCATTGAGCACGAGGAAGGTGGAGTGTATCTCGTAGGCCCAGCGTGGCGGCGGCACGGTGCATGTATGTGTGGGCGTGGGAGTGGGCGTGGGCGTGGGCAGTACACTGACCGCGTTGGGCATGAGGAAGGTGGAGTGTATCTCGTAGGCCCAGCGGCGCAGCGTGGCGGCCGGGACATTAGCAGCATTGCGGTATGCGTCCGTCAGCACCAGCAGCAGGCTCGCACACGCTGACCTGACACACAAACAGACACATCAACATTGCTACTTTTAAGCCTCGCTCTGACAGGCTAGTATTTAAATCAAATACCTAGTCATTTAGTAAATTAACATGGCTGGACTCAAACAATATAGTCAAATAGATTTTAGTGCGTTCGCGTTAAGAATTCAGTAAGTCATCGCTATCTCATTAACCAATCAAATCACTCATAATTAGATTTTGAGCGTTAAGAATGCAGTGAGTCATCATTATTACGTTAACCAATCAAATCATTCATAATTTATTTTGAGTGATTCGAGCGCGTTAAGAATGCAGTGAGTCATCATTATTACATTAACCAATCAAATCCCTCATAATTAGATTTCAAGTGATTTGATTGGTTAATGCGCCAGCTAATAACAATGACTCACGGCATTCTTAACGCGAACGTACTGTATGTACTGCAAAACTTAGCCAAGCCGATCACTTAGTTCTCTTTCTCAGCCAGTAGCACTCCCGCACCCCGCCTCACGCTTACTGAAAGTGCGTTTTATTGATTTCCCTATCGCGTCGTAGGCTATTCATCTTGCGAAAAACAACTTACTTGTGAAATGTACTCGACCAAAGTGCGAACGATTTTATGTCAGTAGCGAGTGTTTTAGAAAGTACTAACAATTCGACTAAAATACTAACGTAGTGCGAACTAGACTTTATATGACAACTATAACTTATTAAATTGAACTAATTGAAGACTAGTCCTCTAAGAACACTATTTTGTTAATAGCACAACACACAACGGTAATGTAATTCATTACCACGTTGGAATATGCCTATATTCCAACGTGGTAATATGGCAAGGCAAGGCAATGGCAAGGCAAGAAATAAGTTTTTGTAAAAATTACACTTAAATAAAATAATGGTTTCACTGCGATTTTCAAAAATCGAATTATCATCAGATCTCAACGTTTTGAAATCCTGTATATATTGTTACGTACTTCGAATTCGTAATTGTAAGAAAACACCACTTATATTAAATCCGTGTATTTACAATGCAAATACACAACAACACAACACAACACAATGTAATACTCAAATACTCCGATTAACACCAGTCACTCACTGTACCATCACTGAACTTAACCGACTACACAATAAAACACCTCTCGCCTCGCACGGATCGCTTCAAGTATCGCTCTCGATCTCTTTATAAAATCTGCCTTGTATTTGTCAACACATCTCTATTTATACCCAGGGTAAAGTTCTAAAACAATTGCGAATGTTCCATAATCATCTCGTAAATAATAGACAATTATTGTAATCAACTTATGATAAACAAGTTATGACTCATAAATCCTAGTACACGCTACTTTCAACCTTATGCCCAATACCACAAAGTCAATTAAGGCATAGTTTAGGTCAACTATTTGTTTGTCAATAGGAGTAGCTATCTCTTTCTTTTATTTCTAGATCTTTCCAGCGCTCCAACTCTACACGTGTCTAGATTATTCGTAACAATATGTATAAAAATAATATAAACATATGTATGTGTAAGTCCTTTATAACTTTTAATGGCTTGATGGATCAAAAAGTGGTTAACGATATTCAATTGGGTATACCAAACTTAAAGTTTCTGAAACATTGAACCGATTCGGCCTAGTTGATTTTGAGGAATTTGAAAAAAAACCTGACTAATAAGTTGCCGAAAACACGTTTCTTTTAAATAACCTCGAAATTGTATAACTAATTGATCACCACCGCCCGTCACATAAGGACTTTCACAATAATAACAGAGTTGACAGGGAACGTGTGGCCGAGCATTTGAGCAAACGCTCATAGCACTGGCAAAATTATAGTATTGAATTGTACTTCGTTAACACTTGCAGCCGTACTCAATATAAAATAATTGCAGGCGTTTAGTGAATTATGATGGCGTAACACAGTGAACTTTGCATAGATAGATACACAATACACAATTTCTATAGCTTGATTGGTATGGGTGCCATTTTACATGGCGGATAAGGAAAGCGCAGATAATTTCTACTTGTCGTCAATGTATAGAAAGTATCATGTAAATTAAAAAGGTAATTTAAATTAAGAAAGTTATTTTTGGGATAAATGTTGTTTTTCAATTATTTGAATTTAAAATAGTAACATAAAGTGATATTGTCTAGATTTGTAATCCATAGTAATATTATTCTTGTATTACTACCAAAAATTTAATACAGTGTAACAAAATACAGCAATAGGGTCATTTGTAAGAAAATTACAGATGAATATACTTGCTATACATATTTCCAGATTATCAGATACTCCAAATTTCAGTGCTTCAAAAGCGAACCTTCAGGTTATATATTTTTAAAGTACATATTGTGTTAACGGTACATAAGCCAAATAGAAGATGTTCCATTATAAAAAAAACTGATCGAGGGTAGATCGAAAAACTGTTTAATTATTGTAATATAATCGATTATTTGAAAGTAAGGTGCTTGCGCCGTGTCGGGCCGGACTCCTTTGAAGAATAGGCTAATTGCCGTTTTGCCAGGCAGGTCGTAAAAGGCGATCGATTGGCTTTGTCAGTCACTACCATCGTGGCTACTAGGTGGTAGAGTTCTGCATTGCCTCGCCCGGGTCTGGTACCACCGCATTACCTATTCTTGCCGTCAGCCCTTGTTACTGTCGTGTTCCGGTATGGAGGGTAAGGTAGCCTGTAAACTTATGCATGTGGCATTAAACCTCGCCACAAGATAGCTACGCACCACTAACATCTTTGGTGTCTATACGCGATGTTTGACTCTTGCCGTCAGGAGACCCATCTGCTTGTTTGCTATCTTATGATATAAAAAAACTTATTTTATAGTCAATTTTTATTATAATGCAAGTTGTACATCAGTTAAAAGGAAACACGTACAAATATTTGAAAACATAAGTTTTTAATAAAAATCCACCCACAAGGGAGTGAAATAGGGGATAAAATATTTGTATGAAAAATTATATGGATGACACATTATACCACTCGGGGGACCACCTGGTTTTAAATATATTTTAAAACCAAGTATATTAACCAACGAAGCAGCTGGTGTTAAATATATTTTATTGATTCAGGCTTTTATAGATTCAGGGTTTTAAATAAACAATAATTACCTCCGCTCGCCTAACAACCAATTGATCAGGACGGCCATTCTAGCTTTTGATTCTTGAACTGTTCGAAGGTTCGAGAACAGGCCCGAATATGTGGAGTTATCCTGAAACAATTTACAGTACTACTGTGGCTTTATAATACAAGCGGGCTCGTCAAAAACGATGTTGTTCCACAATAGTCAAAAATGAACTTTATTTTAATGTAATATTTTATCACTTATACACTTGTACTGTTTCACAATAAAACTATTATCACTTATTATCAACCGGTTTCGCTTACACAAGCATCATCAGGGCAATTTATAGTTACAAACTAAACACAAAATTAAATGTCAACAAAATAACAAAAAAAAAAGTTTTTGTTTTTTAGACATCAGACAAACAATAATCCATCCGGCTGGCGATCTGTAACTTTTTTTTAAAACTTTCTTTTTTTTAAAACCATTTTTTTTTAAACTTTCTTTCCCTATTTTTTTTGTTTTTACATATTAACGCGCCAGGCCACCGAGTCAAGTTTTCACCGAGACTTAACATCTTATGTCTCAAGATAGACAACACACGAATGGAATACTTGGACTAGTTCGCCCAGGTATCCAAGTTTTGTTCATTGGCGACGTCGACCACTTACCATCGTGTGGCACGTCTGCGAATTTGCCTATCTCAATAACATAAAAAAAATATTTAAAAAAAAACGAAAAATAACAACAAATTTTGACGTTTACTTTTTTCTTATGCCTAAAATAGAAAATTTTAGAATTGTATTATATTTTATAGTGCAATATTTTGAGCGTGGTTGTGTTAAGATTAGCAAAGCTGACTTAAATTTTTAAGATTTACTGATCACATCACCTATTAAGATAAAATGTTTTACTTGTCTCATATATTATATCAATTTTACAAAAAAAGTGTTTTTTTTTTTTTTAAATTATAAAGATACAGACAGCCCGGCCGATGTAATATTATTTGTCTAATCCAAAAAGCAAAAAAAGTCCATTTTTGTTGTTACGCTGGATCACCACAACTCTGACGGTGGACTATTAGCACACAGTTTACATAAAGCTATAAAAAACAATTATGTTTCTCCCTTCTATTAAGAAAACATTTTCACAGGTAGTAAAAGTATTGTCTTATGCACTATTAACATATTAAGTGTCTATAGGCGATGGTTGTCTCTTTCCATCAAGAACCATCTGCTTATTTGCTATCTTATAGCATAAGATAAATATACCTATATATATATATATATATATATATATATATATATATATATATATATATATATATATATATATATATATATATATATATATACATATATATAAAAAACGCAAGTTTTTGGGGTCATCTTACCTTCCAAACGATAAAACATTAGTGACAAGCACTGACATTTAGCAACTGGAGTACCAAATTCGGACGGCATATTACAGAATCCTATCACCTAATGATCACGACAGTAGTTTCTAACTATATTTGTGTTATAGCACTCACCCCGTGCTTAGGAAAATTTGAGAAACTTTAAAAACAACAAAACCAGGACGCTTTAACCAAATGAGCCAATGCCGAACTAGTCGACACCGGCTCAGTTGGTTAGAGCGTCCTGGCTTGAGGGAATGTCGTAAGTTCGAATCCTACGTGTCGAAATTTTTTTTTTGTTGATTTTAGAGGTTTTTACGATGGTAGTGGCAACCGTTTGTTTTTTGTGAACAGTCTGGCAGGATAGGAGACGGTCTGTTATTGAAAAGATGTTTGGGCTAATACAGGGAATTACATTATTCCTGTGTGCGTATATTTTTATTTTTCCCACGTGGCAAGACCGATATTTATTCCTTTTTGATGTGTAATATCTTCCTCTTCACTTGCCTGCAATTTATAGGATCGATTTCGTGCGCACGTATTTAATTAATGAGCAACTGCTATTGTAATTTGGCAATGAGTAAAGATGTGATAAACAGATCAATTTTGTCAACACGCTTAAATGTTGTACAGAAAACCTTTATACAAAAAACACTTATTACAACAGATAGCAACGCACCATTAACATCTTTGGTGTTTATAGGCGATAGATGACTCTTTCCATCAAGAGACCCATCTGCTTGTTGTAAGATAGCAATCTTATAATATAAAAAAAAACCATACGAGTACAAGCACGCGAATATGAACCGCACACGCTGTGCCGAAGGCAGCGAAATGCGAACTAAAAGTGATTGTTTGTTGCTTATAAAACAAAAGTTACCCGACCAAATTTTGCATTCTGGATGTGCCTACACTTATAAGTTATAATAGCTAATAAATACACTTTTTATTAGCTTTTTATCAATATCGTACTGTGCGTTACTACAGTTAAAATAAAGTCACTTTTCAATTACGCTGAAAAAAATGTTGAGCTTTACGTATAAACTTTATGCTTTTAAGCAAGCTTTTGTTGGAATTTTTTTAAGTAGCTTTTCGTTTAAACGCTCATTTCTACCAATCAGTGACCGCTACAGTAATTGACCAATAAACAAGCTCTATTTAAATTTACCAATGATCTCGCATTATTTGAATTTAGCAATAAGCACTGACATTTTAGTTTAAACAATGATGCGATATTTGAATTGACAAATTAGCGCGCATGGTGATAGAGATGGCCATTAGATTGCACAAACTTAACCACTTAGATGTCAGATGTTATACATCAGCAGTCAAATGAATAGTTGACGTAGGACCCGTTAGGTGGCGCTGTTGTCGACACCTCGACCAGCACGAGTTCCACCAGGTCGGGCCCACAGTTTCAAGATAAACGAATGTAAATACTCACAGAAGCATGCGAGTCATCTTCCTCCATTGATATAATTGCTCGTTGAGGGTCTACACACGGCTGTAAAAAACATAACAAAGTTATTTATTGTGCATAAAAATCTTAAATAAACATATTAAATAAACATATATGTCTTTGTGCAATAATACCACAAATTAATCAATATTTTCAACATAATTAGATACATTATTCATGAATTTTATATAAGCAAAATCTGTAATTGTAATCAAGAACCTGATTTAGTAGCTTTGGTGAAATTTCGCAAAAATTAATGACCATAATTATTATAAACGACTTTTAATATAAACACAATCAAGTAAACATAAAACAAAACTGTG
The DNA here is from genome assembly GCA_036924255.1 of Apodemia mormo. Lineage (NCBI taxonomy): Eukaryota > Metazoa > Arthropoda > Insecta > Lepidoptera > Riodinidae > Apodemia > Apodemia mormo. The sequence continues at coordinate 1,088,071 of JAUPFN010000027.1, forward strand.
AAAGTTTGGACTTAAATAAATTTTGTTATAGTACAATGCTTGTTATTTATGTTTTTTATGATTTAATTAGATCACAAGGAGTTTGCATTTCTAATGGAAAGAGGCAACCAGGTCCTAAAGACACCAAAGATGTTAAGAGTGTATTGCTATCGGCGTGGCAGTATGTTTACTTTCACCTTACCCTCAAAACCTTAACACGAGAATGACAAGTGTTGAGGATATTGTAGCAGAAAAAGGTAAGGAACTGACACCAAACCTGGGCGAGACGTTGTAGAATTACACTGCCATATAGTCATGATGGCAGTGACTTTTAGAGTATAGATTTGCCTGGTATAATAGCAGATGATTTATTTTTCAAAAGGGTCTCGGCCCACTCAGATTACATTTTTTTATAAAGTTAAGTAAAAAATATTTTTCCGATTCCGATTATGAGTTAGTAATTGCATTGAAAAGGCACATCGATTATTATTATATTAAATAAATTAAGGTCATTTTTTGTTCAATAATTTAAGCCATATGTCAAACTTGACATATTTTTATAACAACATTAATCTGTGGCATGTTATAACTTCATCTACCAATATAATTTCTACCAAGATATGTATTTGTAGTTTAGTTTACAAAATAAAAGAAAAAATGTTTGACTGTTGACATAATTTACTTAGTTACTAAAAATATTGCTTTCAATAGATTCCCGTTAGAGTATGTTCAGATGAAAAGCGCTCAACGCGCGTTTTGATAACGCGCTTTTACAACTACATACTTTTTATTCAGGCCGTACACATGGTAACGCGCGTTTAAATAAAATGCGCTTAGAACGCTGCGCTAGTGCTAGAATGTTGTCAGCACGCGTTGACGCGCGATTTGAGATCATTGTTTTTTTGTTTCCGTTGAGTTGACGCAAATACACGTATTTCAGGGTTCATCGGGTCGTTGAAGCTCTTAATACGGAGTTATTTACAGATGAAATAAAGAAACATCCTGCGATATGGGACTTGACAAGTAGCGATTATTTTGATAGGAACTTAAAGAGACGAGCTTGGGAATTCTCATGCTCATATTCTGTGAAAGATTATTTTTACAATTTAGAATACAAAATAACGTACTGGCTTTTAGTCAGCCTGGTTAACAAACTTTGGTGGAACCAATATATCCGTATTCTGTCTCGTCATTTCAGCCGTCGGTATAATATTCTACATGCGCGCTTCGCGTTTTACGTCTGTGAATATCGTGTCATGTGAACATTATATAAAAATGTAGCGCGCGTTAAACGCGCGTCGAACGCTAGTCATCTGAAGGTAAACTTACGGTGAAAACATTTTATTCGTTCAGACAAGTTGTCAAGATTATTATCTTGCATAAGATATGTAATGTGTGTGTGTGTGAACGTGTGTGTGTGTGTGTGTGTGTGTGTGAATGTGTGTGTGTGTGTGTGTGTGTGTGTGTGTGAATGTGTGTGTGTGTGTGTGTCTCACCTGGTGCGGGTAGGGCGGCGGGGGAGTCCCCGGCGGGCGCTCGGCCGGCGCCGCTGCGGACACGACACAGTTACACCACTACTATACTACACTACACTACACTAAACAACGCAGCTTTATTAATACACATTACACTTCGACATCCTCGCATGAGTGCACAAATAAACTCTCATCACAATACCCTTGTTTCCACTAACAATCAATCGGATATATTGCAACTTTTAATGATTAATAATCATGATATGAAGATAACAAACAACGATAATATGGAGATAACTTGTCTTTTAAAATATTTGATTTACAAGATAAGAATGAGTAATATTTTTAGGATATAATTTCGCCAAAAATATACAAGTAACGTGACAGTAAACACAAATCTAAAAATGTTACGTCACGCTGTGGTAATCCGCCATACTGTGTTTGATATTTCCATAGACACCACAGAGTAAGTATGTGCGACCACGGCGTGATGTCATTACGACGCCATAACAGTCCAAAGCGATTTTGCGGTAAATTTAAAATTTAAAACGCGAAATTTTTATTATAAATGTACGATATTAAAAAATGTATAAGTTTTTAATTAACACACTCAACCCCACATTGGTGATGTATATGTCTGAGAGATAAGGTAATATGAAAGATTCGAATAAGTTTTTCACCCACCGTCGATTCGGGTTGCGTTTTCGAGTAACTGCCTCATTTAAAGTCCCACATCGTTAGTACCACTCATAATTTCGCCACGGATACACGCTCAAGAGTATCAGCACGAATCCGGTCCGTAACACCAACACACAGTGTGTTAAGAACCTCGATTTTGTTTCACTTTGTTTTCATTCGAAAATACTATAGTCAATATCATTACAGACGTCAGAGTAAAACTCCCAATGCGATACAGCTTTAAGTTTTTTTAAAAAAACCGTTTCAAATTTTGTCTATATCCGGGTCTAAAAATTTACAAAATATTTTTTTACAGAAAAACCAAATTAAACTATTTAGCAATTTGCTACAAATTTTGTTTTTACGAACTTTTTGTAGGACGCATAGTTTCCGAGTTATCGCGAAAAAGGTGTTTGCACCCCTTTTTCCAAGATGGCGGCAGGGGGACAAGGGCGGCAACCCTTAAGATTTGAAAGATAAAACAATAAAATATCCGTATCCGTATTTGAAAGTGTCAACCCTGAATACAAAATTAAATGTCGTTTATCGTTTGAATTCCGCGGAATTAGAATATGGTTTTAATACAAATTATAGTCATTCATATAAGCTATCGATTCATGTATAAATCTTTTTCTAATACGGCGTTATACTCAAGAAAAATAAGACCGAAAATGATAAAAACACATTTTCCACTTTATTTGGCCACAGTAAATGGGCAAATGTTTAAGGGTAGTATAGTTATATGTGCACAATTAAATGGCATTATCGCCTCTGTGGTGTAGTGGGCCGGTGTCAGAGTTGATCACAGAGGTCCCGGGTTCGATTCCTGGGTCGGGCAATTCAGAAATGTGTTTTTTCAGTTTTCTGATAAAAACAACCTTGACCGGGATTGGAAAGTGCCCGGTTGGCGATAGGCTTGCCACCTATCACATAGTGGGACCAAGTATCTTCGGCTAATCGTGGGTGCACTTGTTGTGCCTCTGCCTACCCTTTCGGGGATACGGGCGTGAAGATACTTTAAATGGCATAATCAATTTTATAGTACTTAATTTGGTTTTTCTGCAAAAAATTATTTTGTAAATTTTTTAACCCGGAATAGCCAAACTTTGAAACGGTTTTTTAAAAAAACTAAAAGCTGTATCGCATTGAGAGTTTTACTTTGACGTCGTAATGATATTGACTATAGTATTTTTGCATAAAAATAAAGTGAAACAAAATCGAGGTTCTTAACACACTGTGTGTCGTAAGTATAATTTTTTAATAAGTAATAATTAATCTATGATCGACTGAATGTTTGTGTTTTATTACTTTTATTTTCATAAATGTGCATAATTAAACCTAAACTAACTAAAAGTAGGATAACTAGCCAATGTTTGGCAAAATCTTAGGTTGAAAACCCTGGTCTGTGAGACCGGCGTCACCAATGTTGTATGTGAAATTGACGTCACCGACGGCGGGTTAACGAGGTAAAATATTAAACAAGTTTCTGAATTTAGTCAACTACCATTTAAAACTGCATCAATGGCACTCACAGGTGGCTGATACAAAGGCACCACTATACAACACTATGTAAGGAACGGTGTGTAAAAACATTAAGAACACAAGACAATTCCTTCTTTTTGTGGGAAATGCAATATTTACGTTCTATGATTTATTCTTATTTTTACGCCGCGCAATGCAAACAACGTATAGTCTCTCGAGCCAGTCGTTTATAATGCATGGTAACATGCAATAACATTGCTTATTTTGTGTATTTCCTGAAATTTTACTGTTTTTTTAGAACAAGCTGTAGAATATTAGAATAAATTATTACTACTAACAAAGCTATGGATGTTTTATCTGAAAATAAAGTATTATTATTATAAATCAATGTGTATAAAATTAAGGTAAAAACATCATCAAATAAATTAAAAAAACTCTACCCAAATTTTCAACGGGTTTTCATCTCCGAATCATGGTCCAAATCCATGATTTAGATTTTAGGTAGACTGCCCTTTACACAATGTATAAGTGGCATTCAAATTTTTGAGCCCTTTAACGACATGATTACTATACAGATAAATTTTGTGAAAAATTTCACTTACTATATTTTTTAATTTACGTTTATCTTTCTTTATTTAGAGCAGTAAATATCATCTATCTACATATCTATACGATGCTTCGGATGCTCGTACCAACCGTTTATTGTAAACAACTATTAAACTATGGATATTTAATATTCATTGTTTTAATAACTAATGAATTAATTTGGTTTAAAAACTAAAATGATACTACTGCACACAAAGATTAATATCTATACATATAATAAAATCGTAGGAAAGTCAAAACTGTACATTGAATATTTTTTTAAAAGAATACTTGGGGCGTGATCTACAATCGATATCGAAGCCAAAAATATAGTTTTTAGAATTTTTGTCTGTTTGTCTGTATGTATGTCCGGGGTAAACCCAAAAAGTACTGCATGGATTTACTTCAAATTTTACATGAATATTACTAACAGGTCGAGTCAACATATAGGCTACATATTATCACGCTATCACCTACTGGGGAAAAGCTGTGCGGAGTAAACGAAATCCGCGCGAAGTCGCTGGCAACGACTAGTACATTTTAAATCACACTGTGTGTAACATTTAAAAAAAAATAATAAACATGTAACGTAGCCAACGACACTGTTCTCAGATCACTTATTAATGTACATATCATATAGTGATATGTACATTAATAAGTTAAAAAAAGAATAAATAATAATAATATGCAAGTGTCATGTAGACAAATGAATTAAGAAAATAAATACCACAATACAACAAAATATGAAAAAATAATAATAAAACAAATTAATAACAGACAAAGTAAGATTTAGGTACGTCACATGGAGTATTTTCGGACCTATCCTATTCTTGTCAATGATCTACGAAGCATAAAAATCTCAAACAAAATTTAAGTTCGTAAATGTCCAAGTCAATTTGTATGTTTCATCGCCATGCCAAACGTCGTCGTCGTTTTATAAAATAAACTCTCTATACAAATTGCCGAAGGAAATGTGTTGTTGCGTAAATTGCGCCAATGTCAGCTATAAACTCCAACATTGACGATGGTACACGGAACTCCGCTGAGTGAGGTTTCTTTTCCAGGTGTGGGACCTAAAGGCAACCTAACAAACATACTTCTTATTCGTGTAAAAAGTCGCGCGGGTTCTAGAAACTACCCATTTATATAGCAAGTAATTTGAATGTACCGCGGCAATTTGTTAACTGCGGCCGTAATATCATGCATATTATATAATGACGACATTTTATATTCGCCGTCAGGCATTTTCTAAAAAGTATTTATCTTTGTAATCCGACGACGCCATTTATTAACGGGCGAATTATAGAATTTGCTGCGACATAAATATGTCAATTTAAATCTATATTAATATTATAAATGCTAAAGTTCGGATGTTTAGATGAATGTTTGTTACTCAATCACGCAAAAACAACTGAACGGATTTGAATGAAATTTGACACACAGGTAGATAATAACCTGGAATAGTAAATAGGTTACTTTTTATCCCGGAAATTTTACGTGATCCCACGGGATTCGCAAAGAAAATTATAATACAGCGGGCTGCACGCTGCAGCTAGTAAGTATATAAATTTCATAATTACAAAACGATGAAAACAAATCTGGTGTTCTTCAGGGACTACTACTGGAAAACACTTTTCCAGATTTTTTAAAAACTATATTTATAAAAAGCAAAGAACTTTATATATATTTAAAAAAATTACAAATTTAACATGAAATTTATAAAAATCTCTTATTCGATTTTTGAAATTAAAAAAAATATTTTGAATATTTTAGTCACTTTAGTTAATTTAAGTAGAAGAAATGAACAAAAAATATTAGAAAGCTAATTTTCTTTTACTCTTTGATGAATCATTGTCATAACGACGTTATGAGATACACTTTTAAATTCTAAAGCATTATAACAATTAGTGTCAAACATCAAGGGCACTTACGTCTTAACTCATGTTCCAATTGTTCAGGCGACGATTGACTCCTCACGTGGAGAACCGGAAGTCCACTTCTATTATCTGTCTGTACACCATAAAACACAATAAGCTATATGAAATTAAATAGATTTATTGAATATTTTTGATCATATTAATTGATATGAAATTCTAAAAAGCCTGTTTTCTCAAACGTTTATAAATAAAGAGATATTATGTTATCCTATAATTATTTCCCTTTGATTTTAGATCTGATGTAACTGTAAGAGATGTTGGAAGTGAGCATTTCCTTCTTGTTAATAAAAATGACGAAATATTACATTTTAAAAAACAACGATTAATATTCACCTACACTATAATACTAAATAGAAAAAAGTTTTGATTATTTTTGAGTTTGTAAAATTATTTGTAAAGGATAAACTTAAAAACTACTAAAGTGATTGTAAAAGCTCTTTCACTTTTGCAAAGCTACATTATTTCATAGCTAGTAGTAGTTTCCGTATTCCCTAGCTAATAGACCCTTTCTTTTATCCAACACAGCTAAAGAACTTTTTTAGGTCACAGAACGGCGTTGTGAGCAACAGCTAGTAGTACACAATTTAAAACTATTATCGATCTGAACACAAAATAATGCTCTAGATATTTTTGTCTTAGAGTCCATACTTTGTCTGCAATACAGCGGCAAACTCGTAAGTTATTCGCGATTTATAATTGTATTCCTGTTTCAGCACCTTACACTGTCTATAACTAGCATGAGGCTCAACCAAAATTTCTTGAAAAAGTGTTTTTTAAACGGATTCAACTTAACGTTTTAATTTAACATAACGTCAATACGCAAGTGATAATCAAGATGCCTCTTATATTGTCCGAATCTTAACAGGAGTGAAATTACAGGCACCAAGTGTAACGACAATAATTCTACTCAGTCATTGAATATATCATGTTTTTTATGAGCAAAAATTTTTTAGAGATTTATAAATATAGTTATTTACAACAACAGTTTATTTTAAATGTTAGGGTCTATTTTATCACGTGTACACGTGTAATGCACTTATAAAATGGGTATTTTAAATGTATTTTCATGATAAGTAACGAAATCAGATTCCTATACTACTTATAGTACATTCGAGTCAACAATGCAGTGAGTCATCGTTATTCGTATTATGTCGTAAGTCGATATCGCTGGCCTATTAACCAATCAAATCACTCATAATTAAATTTCGAGTGATTTGATTCGTTAATGGGTCGGCCAAAACGACGTCTTACTGTATTCTTATCGTGAACGTATTATAGTATCTACTATAAATTCTTAAGATTTGTCCTGTAGTTTAATTAATGTTTGTCGTCAGTTTTTTAAATAAAATATTTTAAAACAAACTTTTTAGTCGAGAAGTACAATATGGATACATAACAATGTAATACGATACGATACAAATCAGATTGGGACATTTTTTAATATGCAAAAAACAACACATATTAGTTATATCAGAAATTGTTGGCATTAAGATTTAAGCACATAGATACTAATGATAAGGATAAAATTTTTGAATAAACTGAGCCTTTTTTGTTAATATGTACTAAAAATAAAATTTTAAAATAGCAAGATATGAAAAAGCATTGCAAATCAATGAAGTGGTTGTGAGAAAAAAACATCGAATTATAAAGAGTGATTGTTCAAAGTGTCTGAACAATGATAAATTTATACAGAATTTAGCATTAATTTATGTCTTTGTAATTTCAAACACTTTAACCCACCACATAATAAAATTGCTGAACGATTTTGAGACATAAGATTTCACACAAATTTAATAATTCTTTATTGACATCGAGATTTATACACAATAATTCCTGAAACAAGCATATAAAAAATCTTTAAAAACTTAGATCTTTTTAGGCATTAACAAAATATTTTACTAATGTAAAAGCGAAACTTTATACGTTTGTATCCTAAGCCGGCAGAACGAATTAGTATAAAAATGTATATTCAATCAGAGTATATCCAGAATTAACAGAATTTGACAAATCATACACGCCGGAGCTACGTCCGAAAATCCAATTTGAGAACATACTTTTTGGGAAGTCGATTTACAAGTAGCATTTTATACCAAGAAGTCCGTTTTTTCCGCGATTCCCGTGAGATGCAGAAAAGCTGTAAGCAGCGGGCAAATAAATTTGGTGCAGTTTTAACAAATGTTCGCGCGTTTAAAAATTATAATAAATATAAATTTGGATAAATTCAAGAATAGATCAAAGCAGTCTTTACAGCGAATAAAACAACCGAAGATTTCCCAAAACCGATCAGCAAGTGTAATTTACCTGCAAAGGCGGAGGCGGCGCATTCACCAGCGGATAGCTCATTTGCATCGCAATCGAGTTAGGCTGTGGTCCTTCGAGCTCCCCGTCCAACGAGTACGAAGATTTCATCAACATTTCTCCTTTGTACGGCGGCATGGACTGATGCATTGGGTATTTCCCTTTGAAATGCTGTTTCAAATGCAACTGGGACATAGATGAACTAGGGCTTTGTTGAGCTAGAGGATTAACCGGGGAAACTAAAGGGCTCGGGCTTAGAGGATTCCTTTTCGGCCTCTCAATAGATCTTGGCGGTAACGGCGGAGGCACGTTGTTGTCCAGACAAGTTGTGGGGACCATTGGAACTGTATTGTTGTGCATGTGTCGCCTTTTAGCGTTGCATTCATCTGAATTTTGCCGCACTAAAGGTGGTTGATTTTCTTGTTGGGGTTTATTTTGTTTCGACTGCCTCAAGTTCCTCAGGCTTTGACCAGTCAAGTTGCTCAAGGATCGCGGCAGTCCACTGAGGAAGCTGGTTGAGTTGGGTGGTGTAGTTTTCTCCGAGTCCCTGGCTCTGGTCATTTTTGGCGTCGACGGCGCTTGTACGTCCGGCTACAAAACGTTTTGGCGTGCGAATATTGCTACAAGTGTGCGTGATTTAGGCAGAGATTGTACAATCTACATCCTATATCGTGGAAGCACAGATGAGCTAAATCAAAACATTGCAAGGCGAAAGGCAAAAATAAGTCCTTCGAGCCTGTTTCTTTGCAGTTTTCAAGCAGAACCAAAAAACCAAGTTATATACAATATGAATTCAGCAAAGATATACATGGTTAGATTTACCTTTTTTTTACTTTCAGACGCAGAGATACTGATGTTAAAGCTTAAATTTCAAAGGGATAAAGTCTAATGTTATGTTTGTCTTAAGGCCAAATGCAATCGGAATTATGACCACAATAAAATATCATCTTTATGTTATAGAAAATATGCATATGTTCAACATATACATACATATCTTCACGCCACATCCCTTACAGGGTAGGCAAATGTTCAAGATATTTACAAAAAATTTAATACTACTCAAAATCGCAGGGCAAATGTTAATCTGTCTAAAAATGTTAATGTCCCTTATCAATAATAAACATATTATGCAAAATATAAATTCATAAGTACATGTTTTAGAACACAAAATAATTTGATGAATGATGATTATATTAATTTTATAAAGTTATATTAGTATACGATTATTTTCATTACATTTAAATGTCATATGCCAAGTTAATTTAAAATAAGATAATTTCGGAATGTTAAATAAATAAATAAATAATATATCAAAATGTATCAAATGTATTTTATAATGTAAAATCTAACAATTTATATCTTTGAAAATCAAGCCTGACAGATAAAATTAAACACGCACAGAAGCAGACAAGACAAAAACAAAATTACGTTATTTACTTATGACTCTTTAGTAAAAAACTTTTTTTTAATTTATTTACGGAAACTTGACTTTCGCTTAAATTTTACAGCTCAAAAAATAAATATCAACTATTAAAATAAAAGTCAAATACTGAATAAAAAGACAAAGGTTCAGCCAGAGCAACATTTTTTTTTTTTTTTATTTTTTAGAAAAAAAATACTGCTTCTCTTTTTATGCACAAAAGTGTGGGGTGCATGATGTTAATAGATCTCTTAAAATGCACCCGACGGTTTTTTTTAATGCAAGACATTTTTTCTTAGTTTTATTATTCTTAATTTACATTTATTTTTTAGTTTGGTAAAAACATATTTTTTAAAGTTTTTTAAACTATTATTTACTTTATATTATAGTTCGTGCTCAATAAGCAGTGATGATTAATTACCAACCGACAAGCCTCTTGTATGTGTGCCCTGTGTTCTACAAATAGTATATTTTACTCAGATAAAATTAACTCAAATATGGTTATTGATATAGAACAAAATTACATTTTTTGAGCTGCAAAAATAAAAAAATCTTAGAACTAATGAAATATGAATGAATTAAAATTAAATGTACATTGGAGCTTTATTTACTTAGCAATTGTGTAATAAAAAAAAAATAACTAATTTACAGTCATAAGATATAAAGTCTTCCTAACTAAAAATAAAAACTAGTTGTTAAAATAAAAATACTTAGGCATTAGAAATAGAAAAGAATAGAAATTAGAAAAAGTTTTTTATATCACGTATATTCAGTATATACGTGATACAAAAATTTGTTTTTTAACCTAGTGTGAAAACACGATGAAAGTTAAACAGAGTCGAGGTGAGAGTGCTATGGAAAAAAACAATTTTATGACTGTAAATTTTCTAGTACTAGAAAAATGGTAATGTGATGCTGTTTACATTTGAAAAATTACAACCATTATTACTAAAATTATTGTAGAACAAAGAAAAGTAATATTCAATGTTTTACAAAAGTGAAAAAAAAAAAAAAATCGTAGGAAAGTCAATGTATATCCGGGGTAAATTCAAAAAGTACTGCATGGTTTACTTCAAATTTTGCATGAATATTACTAGCAAGTTGGGTCAACATATAGGCTACATATTATCACGCTATCACTTGCGGGGGATGAGCTGTGCGGAGTAAACGAAGTCCGCGCGGGCGAAGTCGCGGGCAACAGCTAGTTTACAATAATTTTGGAAAAAATAAGGATCATAGTTGAAATAAATGAACAGCACTACAGTTTGGTCATAGACACTAACTGAGCTTATAACCGAAGTAGGAAATGATTTACAAGAAAACTGTTGCAAAAACTTATAAGTACTTAGGTAGTAAAAGTTTTGTCTTATTGAGGTCTTTATTATCAACCAGGTGACCCGGCAAACAATATATTTATAACAGTGTTTCTCTATTATATAATGGATGTTGTTATATATTTATTCCTTCCTCTTGAATCACTCTATTGAAAAAACGCATCAAAATCCGTTGATTGATTAATTACTAAGATAGGGATGGATATAAACATAGGGAAAGACAGCGGAAAGCGACTTTGTTTTATATACTATGTTATCAATTATCAATAGCTCATGTAACAACTGCAAAATTGATTGAGTTTGAGATGAATTAATGCAGGGTTAAATAATACCTATTCTAATTTTTTTTAAGATCCTTTCCAAAAACACCGTTGGTGGCAGTTAATTCTAATGCACACTAATTCAAATAATAAAGAATGAAAGATTACTTCTATAAAATAACCTAGAAGACGACAACCAGTTCAATTTTCTGCAACATCTTTAGGACTATGTAACCGGTTTGCTTGTATATATGTTACGCTCAAAGATCGAAAACGCTCAGTGAGCGAAAAAATAGCTCACGACGCGTTGTGGCAATCACAGAACATTAACAACACACATAATAATATTCTTGGGTGCTGCACGTCCTCTATCAACTTCAGAAACTCTAACTAAAACGTTAGAACCAATTACAACACAGGGATGTTTTGAATAAGACAGTGAAACCACTTTGTTTTTCTGTTTCTGTAGACCTTATTTAGCACATTCTCTTTCAACATTTATGCTGTTTATTCTGGAACATATCTAAAAAGTTACATTTGCTCCAAATCCCTCATTCTCATTGCTTTCTTCACATATAACGTGTACATATTGTTACGAATAATCTAGAAACGTAAAGAGTTGGAACACTGGAGGGATCTACTAGTAGATAGCTACTCCTATTAATAAATAAATAGTTGGCCGTTATCCGAATAGCTACACCATAATGAACTTTGTGACATAGGGCATCAGGGTGAAAATAGTGTGTACTGTAACACCTTTATGGTGTTACATACGAACTGGCCATTTTGTCGACTTTCAAATGTAGAACTGTTTAGTATGTAGAGAAAGAATAAATTGTTTTTAGAATATGAGTATCTTTTAAGATTTGACGTAAGATAGACGTCTCTGAAAATAAACGAAGATATATACGAAAAGTCTAATTTCTTAAAGAATCCCAAAAGATCCTGCTACTAATTAGTACCTCGAGCAGCAAAGCGAGTACCAAGAAGGTTCCCTGAATAAAAAAGGGATATCGTCGGCAAAGTAACACGTCCGGCACGTAGTACGCTGGGCGGCGTTACAAATTGGCGGAGGCGCCGTGCAGTCGCGGTGTGCAGTTGCTGTGGGAAGTTGCTGTGTGAAGTCGCTGCGGGAAGTCGCTACGGGAAGTCGCTGTGTGAAGTGGCTACGGAAGTCCCCACGTTCAGGCGCTACGCGCAATCACCACGCTAGAAAAACCAGGAGAGCTAAGTATTGGTGTCAGAGGGTAAGAGTTGAGATGGAGGCCATCAAGCACTTCAACGGAACGCAAAACTTGGCGTTCGCTGAGTTTATTAAAGATTTCAAAACGGTCGCGGCGATAAATAAATGGGACATGGAGAGCCTACCGTTACTTCTGGGACTATATCTCGACGGTCCGGCATTGGCATTTTATAAAATGATATATACCGACACGGCCAATTTCGATGAATTATGTAGAAAAATTGAAAACGAATTCCCCGTTTCAATAAATTATGTGGAACGATTTTATGTATCTAAGCAAGGCCGTGATGAGGAACTATTAACCTATTTTTACAGACTCAGCGACACCGCAGCCAAAGCTGAAATTTCAGACGTAATTTTTGTAAAACAATTCATCAAAACGATGTTACCCTCGCTAAAAGAAAAACTGGGGATGAGAGTGTATTCGTCACGAGAAGAATTACGAAACACAATCATTCAATACAACGAGGTCTTTGGGGGTCAATTGAGAGCGAGTAACCTTCCTTTACAACCGCCAATGGGGGTACAACAGAAGGTGAAATTCAGGGAGGAACCAGACATCCTGCCCAATACGCCCATACGCTCACAGGCAGAACATCCACAGCCATCGGAAGTTTTTCACACGCCCCGGTATAATTTAAGGCCGAGACATTATGAAAGAACGGCCTCAAACACACGTAATGATTTCAGACGCAGCCCGATGTCACCGAAACACCCAAACGTACAGGGACGCCGCCAATGAATGAAACGCGGGAGATGAGAGCTGCGTCCCAAACAGATGAAGATCTCCCGACAGAAAGCAAAGGTTTGTCCAGTCCATTTATACAGGTCATAATTAAGGGTCATTCGTGTTCGGCGTTAATCGATACGGGAGCGGATATATCGTGCATGTCAAATGATCTCGCGGAACATCTAAAAATAACATTCAAAGATGATGCACCCAATAGGCATTTTGTAAAATCGCTAGGAGGATCGTTACTAAATGTGATAGGAAAGACGTGTGTAAATTTAATGATAGATAGCAGTATTTTTGCGAATGAAATGTTAATAATAGAGAATATTAAAACTAAACTTATATTAGGTCGAGACTTTCTGAAAAAATATGATGCTGTAATAGACTTTTCAAAGAATTTCATATGTCTTAAACAGCGTTGCTATGTAGATTTCATTAATACATCATTGCTACGAAATAATGATGATCTTTCCAGTATAGACGGCTACCATAGAAACGTTGTAAATAGTAATGTCACTGATGTAAATAAATCATATAATTTGTTAAAAACTGATTACATGTATTATGTGAATTATGTAGAGAAATACGAGGATAAATTATATCCGCACGTAAATTCTAACAATGAATGCGAAATGGATGAAATTAACATTAATCCGGAATTATGTATAAAGCAAAAGAATATGTTACGAAATCTGTTTAGTAAGTATAGGAAATGTTTCGCATTTAGGCCCACAGAATTAGGTAGGTGTAAACTAACAGAAGTAGAAATAAAAACGGTAGACCAGACAGCAGTACACCACCCGCCATATCGTGTCTCACCTAAATAACTAGAAATAATCAATACACAAGTGAGAGAAATGTTAGACAACGGTGTCATTCGCGAATCTAAAAGCTCTTATGCTTCCCCAGTAGTGTTGGTGCGGAAGAATGATAACACATGGAGATTCTGTGTGGACTATCGTAAGTTGAATAAAAAAGTGGTGACAGATAGCTATCCATTGCCTATTATAGAGGACATTTTAATATATCTGTCAGGTGCCCACTATTTCGCTGATTTAGATTTAAATTCTGGCTATTGGCAACTTATGATTTCGGAAAGTGATAGGCATAAAACGGCATTTATCACACCGTCAGGATTGTATGAGTTTAACGTGTTACCTTTTGGCTTAAAAACAAGTCAGGCAGTATTTCAGCGTACAATGGATAAGGTGTTAGGGGATATCAAATACAAGAATGCCATCTGTTATGTTGATAATATATTAATATGGGGGAAAACTTTCGCAGAATTTAAGGAAGCATTAGAAAAGGTGTTAATGCGCCTTAAGGAAGCGAACCTTACGCTTAAACCAAATAAATGTAGTTTTGGGTATGGAAAGATAAGTGTGCTAGGGCATGAAATATCGGGGGTTGGTATTCGACCAGATAGCAGGAAATTAAAGGCGATAAAAGAAATGCCTGCACCTACAAATGCAAAACAGGTAAAATCGGTACTTGGAGTATTCTCCTATTACCGTAAGTTCATTAATAATTTTGCCAAAATTGCTCTACCCTTAACAAAATTACTAAAGAAGGGGTCGAAGTTTTGTTGGTCCTCGGAACATCAAAACGCGTTTTCCATTATCATAGATCGAATGTGTAACCCGCCTATTTTAAGTCATTATTCTAGTGATAGGGATGTTTTAACTAGGTTGTATATAGATGCTAGTGGAGAAGCTCTGGGATGTTGTTTAATGCAGGGAAAAATAGAGATGCATCCGATATCGTATGCGTCGAGGAAGTTGAGTGAGGCAGAAAAGAAATATTCCACTACTGAGAAAGGATGTTTAGGTCTAGTGTGGGCGTTAAATTATTTTAAGCATTTTTTATGGGGATTGAAGTTCCAAGTCGTAACCGATCACAAGGCGTTATGTTGGCTTAGAGATAGGAAGGATATGAAAGGAAGGTTGGCGAGATGGTCACTGAGCATACAAGCATATGATTTCGATATTGTACATTGTGCAGGCAGAGAGAATGTAGTTGCCGATTTTTTAAGTAGAAACCCGTTGAATGTGGAGAGTACAGGCGAGAACGCTCAGAAGGAACAAGAGGATGGTTTGGAAGTATATAAATTAGAGGTAATAAAGGTCCAAGAAGAGCAAGGGATGGATGAGTCATGTAGGCGTTGGTTATCCCGAGTAAGGATGAGCAATACCGGAATATATAAGGGGTATATTTTGAAAGAAGGGGTTTTGTGTAAGAGAGTAAAGCGTGGACATGTTATGAAAGATCTTGTAGTTATACCAAAGGGTTTGTTATGTGAGATCTTACAGGAACTGCATGATGACCCATGGTCAGGGGGTCACTTGGGTTTGGCAAAAACGTTATGTAAATTCAGAGATAGTTATTATTGCGAGAATGCTGAGAAGGAGATTGAGAAGTATGTAAAAACGTGTAGGTTGTGTCAAGAAAGAAAAAAGGTCAGACAAGTAGCTGAACTACAACCTATAACTGTGACCCATATGATGCAAAAGGTAGGAATCGATATTTTAGGGCCTTTTAGAAAATCTTTAAATGGAAATAAATATATTATAGTATGTGTTGAATATGTGTCGAAGTATGCGATATGTAAAGCGGTACAAAGAGTTACGGCAGAGAAAGTGAGTGAATTTCTGATTGAGGAGGTGTTTTGTAGATACGGAGGTGTTAAGGAAGTAATTTCTGATAGGGGAGCAGTATTCACGTCACACCTAGTAAAAGAGACTGTGAATCGATTTGGGGCAAAGTCGCGATTTAGTACGGCGTTTAGGCCAGAAACGAACGGGTTAGTAGAGCGGTTCAATAAAACGCTGGTTCAAATGTTGTCGATGTATGTTGCCAGGGACCAACGAGACTGGTGTAAATTTGTGCCATTAGTATGTCATGCATATAACACTAGCAAACAATCAACCACTAAAGTTTCACCATATATGATGATGTACGCTAGGGAACCGATATTCCAAAGCGACATGGGGGTAAATAAGGATAGTCAAAGCCGAGAAGTAAATTATGCCGAGAGACATAATTTACAAGGTGCGTTAGTTCGGAAGGCAGTACAAAACATTAGGAGGGCACAAGTTAGGCAAAAGAGATATTTCGACAAAAGGGCTAAAGTAAAAGACTTTTCACCGGGACAATTAGTATTAGTATATACACCAAGACGGGTGGACAATAGGAGTTTGAAATTATGTAGGTTATATAAAGGGCCGTTCAGAATAGTGGAAAGAATATCTAATGTAAATTATGTAATTACGAAGTTAAGCAATAGGAGATATAGAGATATTGTACATATAAATAGGTTGAAAGCATTTCATGTACGTATGTAAAAAAAAAAATATAGTGTACTTATAGTCATTCATTGTAATAAAAATTGTTACATGTTAGACCATTACTTTTGTTTGGGCTTATGTATGAGAATACTAATACTTGTATTTGTTTCATGTAATATGACGGGGCTCAACCAATGCTGTGATGATGGACCGAAGCTAAAAGAAAAAAGATGACCAAAAGAATATTAAATGAAGAAATGTCATATTTCCAATAGCAATGTATTCCTCTCAAGTTCTTCCGTTCAATAATAAAGTCTTATGGGGTATAATGTATACTAGGGACAGAGCCGCCTTAGTATAAAGTCGAAAGAGTCAGTATAGGTTAAGGGTTGAAAGTCTTTTGAAGGGGAGTTCAACTTTGTAGTACGACATAGTCGACACAAAGGATATCTGTATAGGATATCATGAACTCGGATAGTTATGGGAAATATCATAATGATGGTATTAATATGGTTCAGAGTAAGGAATATTTATGATCGTGGTCTATATATTGGGGCGAGCTCGATGTTGAGAGGAAGTAATACTTCAATCTTTTTTCTTTTGGTCCACCAAGGAAGAGAAGTTTGAATTGTTATGCCTTTCCATCTCTTATCTCTTATACAGCTAGAGCCCTTCAGGCTAAAGTGTAATAAAATAAAAAATGTTTGCGGTAGGATAGGTTAGGTGAGGGGACTGTGGTCTGTCTTTTAGAGGGGTTTTGGGAGACCAAAGTTTGTTCCATGGTGTGGTGGTAATGAACAGAACCACACATGGGGCAAACTATCTTTTAGGAAAAGACAGTCCCACCAAAATGTACCTTCCTCTCGTAGGTAGGGCAATCAGGATAGGGATAGGTAGGCCATACGAAGGGAGACAAATGCCCCTCCAGTTTCAGCTGCTCCCACCTTGGGGGGTAGCTGATGTAACACCTTTATGGTGTTACATACGAACTGGCCATTTTGTCGACTTTCAAATGTAGAACTGTTTAGTATGTAGAGAAAGAATAAATTGTTTTTAGAATATGAGTATCTTTTAAGATTTGACGTAAGATAGACGTCTCTGAAAATAAACGAAGATATATACGAAAAGTCTAATTTCTTAAAGAATCCCAAAAGATCCTGCTACTAATTAGTACCTCGAGCAGCAAAGCGAGTACCAAGAAGGTTCCCTGAATAAAAAAGGGATATCGTCGGCAAAGTAACACGTCCGGCACGTAGTACGCTGGGCGGCGTTATCATAAATTGTTTACAATAAGAAGTGATTTAATTGTTTCCCGATACATTTAGAACTCGATCCAGGTAGAACTTTACCTTGGGTATAAATAGGGATGTGTTGACAATTAGAGAGCTGTTTTATAAAGCGATCGAGAGCGATACTTGAAGCGACCCGTGCGAAGCGAGAAGTGTTTTATTATGTAGTTGGTTAAGTTTAGTGATAGTACAGTGAGTGACTAGTGTTAATCAGAGTATTTGAGTATTACATTGTGTTGTTTTGTGTATTTGTATTGTAAATACAAGGATTTAATATAAGTGATATTTTCTTACAATTACGAACCCGAAGTACGTAACAATACTCATAACAGTCTAAGAACTTGTGAGCTCCTGACGTTTCATTTTTACAAAAAGCACATAACTTAAAACTTTCAGTGTGATATGGTAAAACCAATGAATGCTGAGAACGCATAATGGCTTTTCTTTATTGCCACAACGCGTTGAGATCGAATAACATGTAAGCCACGACACGAATTTCCCTATTTGGTCTTTCTGTAATTGCCACAACGTGTCGTGTGCGTTTTCATTAGAGCCATAACACGAATTTCGTCATGTGGATGTTTTACTGTGCGTTTCGATCTTGAGCGTTTTCGATCTTTGAGCGTATATATATATATATATATATATATATATATATATATATATATATATATATATATATATATATATATATATATATATATTGATAAATAAAAAAAATTCGTTTGCTACTTTGTCTTTTTACCTAATCAAAAAAGTTATACATAATTAAAAATCCTAATATAGAAACAGTGATTATAAGTTTTAAGTAATGTTAAGTTCAACACTTAAGTCTACTGGTACCCAACTATGTATTTTTTATATCATAAAATGCAACGCAAACAAGCAATGGGTCTCCTGAAAGACTCAACCATCGCCTATAGACACCAAAGATGTTAATGGTGCGTTACTATTTTGTGGCGAGGTCTAATGCCACATGCATAAGTAAATACTTTTTAAATAAATTTCACCATTGTAAAAGTCTAGAAAAGTGTTTCAGTAGTTTGATGTATGTGGATCATAGATTATTAGTTTTACTAACACATTTATATGGGATTTACTTTTTGAATCAAATAATGTTATTTTTATATAAAAATTCTTTCAAATATTGGTTAGTTAATATTTCAGCACCACATTAGCATTCCAACTAAAATCTACACATAGCACTCAAACGAGTGTGCAGTTTTATCGATGACGGGTTGATATTCACCTGCATGGCCATGATGCTGTCGATCTCGTGCTGCAGTATGGAGCACCGCTGCTCTGCTGACTCCAGCTGCGCCTGTTTCCTCACGTCTGGCACTTTGGACAGTTCATCTGGAAATTAGAATATTTTATATTAATCCTTATAGCACTATTTATATTACAAACACAAAAAAATAAATAAACGTAACAAAGGTAAGAAACGCTATAGCAAAAATAACTGTGTGGTGTCTTGAAACACCAGATAAGGACGAAGTTTCTTGTTATAAAAATGTTAATTTCAAGTTCCATTCGAGGTATAAAGAAAACAATTATTCAGGTGTACATTTTTTATTATAATTTTACAGTATCTTCACGCCCATATCCCCGAAGGGGTAGGCAGAGGTACAACAAGTGCACCCACGACTAGCCGAAGATACTTGGTCCCACAATGTGATAGGTGGCAAGCCTATCGCCAACCGGGCACTTTCCAATCCCGGGCAACTTTGTGTTTCTCAGAAAACTGAAAAAACACTTTTTTTAATGTGCCCGACCTGGGAATCGAACCCGGGACCTCATGTGGTACTACAAAATTATCTTAACAACTTTATATTATTTACAATGGTTTATAAAAATATACAACAATAAAATTAGCAAACTGCAATAATAATAACAGTCATCAAGTAAACTATATATTAAACACTACTGACGTTTTTCGTCGGCTGAAGTACCTCCGCAACGCCCTATAAAGAACTTCATTCCAAAAAAGAGGTTTATATTTAGTATTTATTCATTAAGATGGATATAGTCACACGGAAACTGTGGGTTCTTTTAATAGAAACTAAATATACCGTACATAGCATCAATACTTGTAAACTTATGCATGTAATTGGAACTTACGGATGATAATAACAGTAAATCATAATTATTTATTTATTCAAATAACTAACTGAGCCCGCAATTTCGTCCGCGTGGAAAAATTTCGAAAAAAGTAGCCTAAGTTACTCCCTATCACATCAGCTATCTGCCAGTGAAAGTCCCGTCAAAATCGGTCCAGCCGTTCCAGAGATTAGCCGGAACAAACAGGCAGACAGAAAATTGTAAAAAAAGTTATTTTGGTAAGTATATGTATCGTGTATACATAATATGCATATGCATTTAGTAAAAAGCGGTTATTTTAATATTACCAACAGACACTCCAATTTTATTTATTTGTATAGATGTATAGTAGGGTGGAGTGAAAAAAACAATTTTTTTTCTTAGCTTGGGGGTCAAATTTGTAGCTTATAAAAATTTTTTTGAAAAAAAAAAAACAATTTACTCAACATCTTGAGGCAGCCCAATCATTTTTAAAATTAATTACGAATAAAAAATATTTGGTTGCAAAAAAAAAATTTTGTCTTTTAATCTCTTAAAACATCTAAGAACTAGCAATTATGATCATTTCCAACTCAAATTTTAGTCTAGTGCCCGAAAGAGGAATGTTACTTTTTGGGACATTTTTAAAAATTAAAACAATAGTCACAATTTTTTTTTTAACTTATGATTTTTAATTGGCATAAAAGAGGATACTCTGAAGTTTCTAGAACGCCTTTAAAAATTTTTTTGCAACCAAATATTTTTACTCGTAATTAATTTTAAAAATGAGTGGGCTGTCTCAAGATGTTGAGTAAAATTTTTTTTTCAAATTTTTTTGTTTTTTATAAGCTACAAATTTGACCCCCCAGGCTAAGAAAAAAAAAATTGTTTTTTTCACTCCACCCTAATGTATAGAAGACAAGTGTTACAAAAATCACCTGACTGACGCTACATGGGAATAATGTGATATATTTTACAATTACCAAGGGTTTCCAAATTAAGTAAAACCTGTAGTTTGAATACCATTATAGCATGGGTGTTTCTTGGAATAGGATATTCATCCCGTCACATCACTTTATTATTTCTGGATTAGATAATTTATTCCTAACCTCTTTATCTTTCAAAAAATCCCTCTAAGGGATTTTTTCCTCAAAAGGTAAAAATACGACAGTGGAACGTATAGAAAAAGGTTTTTTTATAAGAACTGTTAAATTTTGACAGAACCCTTTTTTAAATCTGGATAAAACTTTGCAATAGGCATAAGTTGTCCAAAATAGTTGTTGCACTAAAATACTCTTAGTCACAATTCGCGTGGTGACGGTTATACTTAGGATAAACAAATGTTGGATCCCTTATAGACAAAGAGAACCGAGTGTCATATATCACAATCCTTACAAATTTACCTTTTTTCCACCATATTCATTACTCTTGTAATACAAAAACGCCGGTTCTGAAGGTCCTCCTATGTTAACTTTCAGAATTCTAGTCCAATAATTTTCTACTCCAGCTCTGGCGAAGTTACTAGATTTTGGTGATACTGCAGGCCAAATTTCTTTTGAAATTATTCTCTTCCACTTTTTATTGTTATGCTCTGTAATTACTTCTATCATCCAAACTAGCACGATATATAAATTCTTATGATTCGTAATTATTTCACCTTTATTTATCTCGTCACACTACGTCTGCCTAGTGTCAATATCTATATGACAACACATTATTTACAACGCTATTCATCGTTGAATAGTGGATAATCGTAGTGAATAGTCGTAAACAAATCGCTCAGTCGTGCTAACCGTCACTCAAATCGGTTTTGATATAAACATCATTAATAACATAGTCGCGTCCAACAATAACGAGCGTTCGTGTGCAACTTACATGCTTCTAACAACCAAAAATATTCAGATGAAAATCGTACAGGTGGATTTAAATACTTAATTACTAAAAAATATATTAGTAGGATATTCTGAATAGTTCTAATGTCAATATCAGAGCATGTTTACCGGTTAATTTTCAAAACTAAATCAGCTCAAATACAAAAGGAGTGTATTGTTGAGATTTATCCCTACCTTAATCTCAATAATACCGATTTCTTTAAGAGCATAACTATAATGATTTTTAATCAATAAACCGGTTTATAGTTTTTTTTTAAATATTTAAATAATAATCGCCTCTGTTGTCTAGTGGTCCAGCGTTGGCGTCGACCACGTGAGGTCCCGGGTTCGATTCTCGGGTCGGGCACTTAAAAAAAAGTGTTTTTCAGTTTTCTGATAAAACACAAAGTCGCTCGGGATTGGAAAGTGCCCGGTTGGCGATAGGCTTGCCACCTATCACATTTGCGGGACCAAGTATCTTCGGCTAATCGTGGGTGCCATTGTTGTACCTCTGCCTGCCCCTTCGGGGATACGAGCGTGAAGATACTTTTTTTTAAAAATATTTCTTTGATGTACGGTGCTTTCAATTTTTGTCAATGTCAGGTAGCTCCTAAGTCTAACCTCTACATGTGAATACAAATGAATATTTATTTATGACATACATCACATTTGCGATGATTATATTTGATATCCATATTATATTTGTTACTCCGGATCACCATAACATATGAAGCAATTTGGGAAAATCTTTTTTTTTTTGCAATTTATTTGAAATGGGTTTAAGACGTATACCTTTCATTTGATCTCATATAAATTTGGTGAACATCTGGTTCAGGATTACAGAGATATCGGCACTTGTGTTTGTACTACATTTAAATTAAGTAGTACGTACTACTTTACTAGTGCGTAATCAGACTCAATGGACGTTTACACAAATTGTTATTAGATGCCGTCGATTGTCATATGTTTACTATCAGAGTAGCACTGTAGTTTTTTTTCTTCTAGTTGGCCTGCGATGCTTCGCCTACGTATAGTAACATGACGTCATTATAATCTTTCGAACAAACTATCATCAAGTTAAATATATTACATCCTGAAGACGCTTTTAAAAGTGAAACCGTTTGAGTAATGTATGTGTATTTATCAAGTACAAGTGTATTTTAATTTGTGTTTTACAAACTTTCGTCCTTATTCCAACTTAGGGGGTTTAATTTTTAAAAAGAAGCATATGTTTAACCCGGATTATTCACTATATTCTTGCAAAAAAAGTATTTTCACGCCTGTATCTCCGAAGCGGTAGGCAGAGATACATCTAGTGCACTCGCGATTAGCCGAAGATAGTCCTACTGCTAATTGTTGGCACTTACTTTTGAGGTCTCTAATATATTTTTGTTGTTTTTCCAGCATCATCCGAACTGTGTGTACTTTGGTCACCTCCAGTTGACGTTGTTTCTCCGACTGAAACATTCAATATATTTGATAAGTACAACATTACAATCTTTACGGCCAGTTTCCAAAACGCAAATTAATTTTAACAAGCAATTAATCTGTATTCAACATAATTTTAACAAGCAATTGTGTTAAATACAGATTAATTGCTTGTTAAAATTATACATTATCACCTCTGTGGTCTAGTGGTCTAGCATTGGCGTCGACCACATGAGGCCCTGGGTTCGATTCCCGGGTCGGGCACATAAGAAAAGTGTTTTTTTTTTCAGTTTTCTGATAAACACAAAGTTGGCGATAGGCTTGCCACCTATCACATTTGTGGGACTAAGTATCTTCGGCTAATCGTGGGTGCACTTGTTGTACCTCTGCCTAGCTCTTCGGGGATATGGGCGTGAAGATACTTTTTTCTAAAATTAAATTTTCATTTTGGAAACCGGCCGATAATCTACTTAAGGTAGATTGGTATGTTTATAATGGATAAACTCAAAAATTACAGGGCTCAATTAAATTCTATCAATCCATTCAAATCCGTTCAGTAGTTTTCGCGTGATTGAGTAACAAACATCCATCCAAATATCTAAACTTTCGCATTTATAATATTAATATAGATCGATTGTTGTCTATTTCCGTTACGAGAGCCATCTGCTTGTTTGCTATTATATGATAAAAAAATAAGTTATAAATTACACAATAAATATAATCAAACAAATCAAGAGTTGTCAGTGTTTGTCAAACATTGGAGCTGCATACGTGGCACATTTAACACCGCAAACCTTGCGAACCACACCTGTGTCAATATCGCGTTAGGTCATTGGACAGGGCCTGCACATTCTTTCTGCATGTTTTATTTTAGGCAATATATCGACCATACTTTGTGGCCATAGTTTGTCCGGATTTAAAACTAAAAAGTTATATATTCTTTAAATAACCAGCGACCTGTTTCGGTTTCGCACGGGTAGTACGTGTATATAATAAAAATAAATAAATAAACATCGTTTTTTTAATATCCTAAGATAGCAATCAAGCAGATGGGTCTCCTGATGGAAAAAATCTGCCATCGCTTATAGATACCAAAGATGTTAATGGTGTGTTGCTATCTTGTGGCGAGGTCTGATGCCACATGCATAAGTTTACCGGCTACCTTACCCTCCAAACCGGAACACGACAGTGACAAGCACTGACGCTATTGCGGCAGGAATAGGCAAGGCGGTGGTACCAGACCCGGGCGAGATAATGCAGAACTCTACCTCCTAATAGTCACGACGGTAGTGACTGGTATAGCCAATCGGTCGTCTTTTACGACCTGCCTGGCAGAACGGCATTTGGTCTATTCTTCAAAGGAGCCCGGAACCAACACGGGGAGAATGGACAAATTACACGAATTGAATTAATATAACCCCAAAGTACATAAAATATTTGCTTGTAACATGGATATAAGTTATCAATACTAATACGTAGAAATACGTATGTAAATACTGGAACATATTATTTATTAAGTACTCAAACCCAGAATTCATTTATGCTTATCGCATAAATACCTGCCTCGGTCAGTAATCGAATCGGAACCCCGATGATTGCCTTGAATATTTTTCACGTTGTAATGACCATGTGCGTGAGAGCGCTTGAAATTATTTTCTCGTGTGTTTATTATTTTGCGGCATCTCTAAAGATAAATATTTAAATTGTATAGTATACAGAACTAACAGTATCAGATGGATCTCCTGATGGAACTAGATA
Organism: Apodemia mormo; assembly: GCA_036924255.1. Taxonomy (NCBI): domain Eukaryota; kingdom Metazoa; phylum Arthropoda; class Insecta; order Lepidoptera; family Riodinidae; genus Apodemia; species Apodemia mormo. The sequence goes on from JAUPFN010000027.1 coordinate 1,113,204, forward strand.
GCCACCGCCTGGAGATAGCAAAGATGTTAATGGTGTGTTGCTATCCGTGTAGCGGAGTCGGAATACCACATGCGTAATTTTATCGACTAAATTACCCTCAAAATTAGAACATGACAGCGATATGGGGCTTAATTCATGTAAATAAACGAAAATCGAATCGAAACATTTAAAATTCGTATGGCCAATTGCACCATTGTTTTAAACAAGAACACCCTCAGTGACATGTTGTCACATTCTTTTTATTTAAGACAAGAAGTGACAGCATACTATTTAAGATTGTCCTAAGACAATATTAGAGCATTGGGCATATTATGCCGCGTCGTAGCACGTCTCGACGTTCTATCGTGTTTATGTGTATAAGAGCCCTAAGCGCATTGAGTCAATTACGTGAATTGAATGCATGCACCGATACTTTTGCGACAGAATTAGGTACATGGTGGTTAGTAACACGTACTAAAACTTCTCTCGCCTTTTATGAGATGCCGACCAGTAAAGTCTACTTTTCGAAATGGATTCCGGATTAATATGTGCCCTCTGAAGACGAAATCAACTAATATTCTGCCTGGTAGTTTGTAAAGGACGACCGATTGGCTATACGTGTCATTACCATGGTGACTACTAGGTGGTAGAATTCCGCAACGTCCCGTTCGAGTTCGGTACCATCGCAAAAGCGTCAAGGCTATTCACTGAATTATTTCGATCTGGAGGGTAAGCCGGTAAGCTAATGCATAATGCATTAACACCCCGCCACAAAGACAGCAACACACCATTAACATTTTTGGTATCTATAGGCGATGGTTGTTTCTTCCACCAGGAGAGACATCTGTTTTTTTGTCATGGGCGTTCCCAACTGCATCTGCAAAACACGGAGGAACACGTGCGTGCAAGTACGCTCGCCATATAGCACTGGCGATGGGGCACAGCAGGCCAAGCTTTGCCAATTCGCATTGCCCAAATCCGTCGCGCAAAAATCCGCCTCCATGCGCCCCACCGCCGTAGAACGTATAAAATGTATAAAAGCGATCTGGGAAGATTTTTGAGATGCGGCCTGTTCCAGTGTGCTCGAATGCAACAGAAATCACAGAAATTGCGTAAAGCTGTAGATGTGCTCTGCATCGTTTATCTTATCTACAAATGTGCATTTCCCAGCACTTTTTGCTTTCCACAGCACCATTGTGGAACTTCGGGGGGTGGGGAGTGAGGGGGGTGGGGTGTAGGCTAGTGACCTTCAAGAAAAAGTTTCTGAATCTCAAAAGGCTACGCAACTGCGTTATCCATGGTATTGAGGCTGTCTGGACGGTGGTGATCATTTACCGTCAGGTGAGTTTCCTGGTCGTTTACCCCTTTTTTCTAGATAAAAAATAATCATCTCACATTGACTGGTACTGGTCCCGTGATGGATGTCTTTTGGCGGGAGCTGTTCTGTTGGACTGTGATCACCGGGCTAGGATTGCCTGAAACATAAAAATTGAAATGTTAGCAATTATCCTTCCTGATGAACTATTGTTCTTGTCGTCTTCATGAGAACTTATTAACTAGAGCAATGGGCCCTTCTCCCGTTTCCACCCCTGTAACTTCTGTAAACCATAATCAACAGCGACAACCGTCCTGGTGCCCTGGGAAAAAGCTGAGCTGCTTTGGAACCCGTAACGGATGTTTATGGGATGTTATTCAATTTAGTAGCTCACGAAGTAATCATTCAGATAACAAATAATATTTTATTATTTTGTTATTCAGTATTTAATGTCCTTGTCGTGTTAGTCCGGGCCTCGTTTAAAAAATAGACCATCTGTCATTCAGCCAGGCAGTTTGTAAGGTTTATAAGGTAATCCCTATTCACCCCATTGAGAAACAAATGCCTATCCGGTTTTACCCATAGGTATGGAGTGAATTCGGATACTTGCTTTTTATAAAAATATGTTCCAGTTCCTATGAAGCTAATTGATCTCAAACAAGTTTTTGCTAAAATAACGTCTAACGTATATTGATTTACAATTGACACTGATTTTATAAATATATAACATAATACCTAAGTTATGAAGTATTTTACTTAACTATCCGGTGTTACCCCACACTCCCCTACACACCTCGTATTAACCGCACGACCTCCTGATGAGTGTGATGGTGGACCGCCACGGAGTCGACCCGCAGGATCCGGTCACCAGCGCGGAGACCAGCCCTCCAAGCGGCCCCATGCTCTTTGACCGACTGGACGTATACTGGTTTGTCTCCTAGAACGTAAACAACAAAAGGATATATCGAAGGTTATATCTTGGGTTTTTAATAAGCCACAATTTTCCGTGTTTTTTAAAATTACATCTGCCTTACTGCTGGGCATTTCGTCAAAGAATTTAAAAGGTCAAAACGTGTTTCTCTCTAAACTGACATCGAGAATACTAACGAGGTGGTTGAGTTCTGCAACGTCTCGCCTGGGGTCGTTACTGATGACCCATTTTTGACGCAATAGCGTCAATGCCTGTTGCTATAGCCGATAGTTTTTTTAATTTTAATTTAAATAAGTGTTTGTCTTACATCTCACCCGATGGAAAGTGTCGATGATGACAAAGGTGGTAGGCACCCATCCAAAAAAACTTGTTCACTATACTCTAAAAGATTCCAGAATCAATCGGGAAAACTAGACCCAGGCAATTTAATCCAAACCTTGGCAACTTGAACTGAAAAAGAGTTGTCAAACCGTCTTGTTTTATTTTTTGGTATATCCACAACTTACGGACAGAATTTCTACCTGCGTCTAGTAGTCCGATAAAGGAATTTGGCATTTCATCCCTATACATTTCATGCTGCACACGTATAATAAATCACTATTAACATTTTTCATGTCTATAGACCAGTGGTGGCTCGTCCTGAAGAGCGCTAGTGCAGTGCACTCCCACGAAAATTACATGATCTATACTTCTTTATAATAAAAAATATATAATAATATTGTTGCGAATAATCTAGAAACGTAAAGAGTTGGAACGCTAGAGGGATCTAGAAATAAAAGAAAGAGATAGCTACCCCTATTAATAAACAAATAGTCGACCGTTACCCGAATACTTATGCCATAATTGACCTTATCACTTATGGCATAAGGGTAAAAATAGCGTGTACTAGGACTTGTTTATCATAACTTGTTTACGATTAGCTTGGTAGAGGATTCGGGAATAATGTGGAACTTTACCATGGGTATAAATAGAGATCTGTTGACAAATACAGAGCAGTTTTATACAGTGATCGAAAGCGGTAGAAGGTAGTACGAGCGACCAATGTAAAGAGGAGGGATCAGTGTGTAATACAGTAATTCCCTCAACTCTTTTTTTATAGCTTTTTCTACTTCTTTAGATATATTGTTAAGTAGCTTCTATGCATTTATTTCAACTGGTCCATCCTCATCTTTTTCTTCTCCGTCATCTGGCATAATAATTGACGAGTTTCGACGACGACAGTCCTTTTGCCATTCTAAGCACGTCCATTCCAAGTTGGGAGCAGCTCTCAATCTGATCAGCTTATTTGTAAGACCTGTACATTTTGTATTTAAGTGCACTACACGCTCACATTTGCTGCATTCTAGTCCTAGTGCAGCTACAGCAGCAGTACAGCAGTAGCAGTACAGCAGTAGCAGTACAGTGTATAAGAGAAGTGTTTGCTGTGTAGTCGGTTAAGTTTAGTATTAGTACAGTGAGTGACGTTTTAATCAGAGTATTTAAGTATTACATTGTGTTGTCTTGTGTATTTGTGTTGTAAATAGTTACACGGTTTAATATAAGTGGCGTTTTCTTGCAAATTACGAACCCGAAGCACCTAACGTTAACATCTTTCTACTATGACTATACAAAAGAGTCAATCTTAAGTTTACTAGAAACGTGGAAACTATTAAGTACCTTCGCATACATTTGGATTTTGGCGTCAAGTGTACCGAGTGGAGCGCCAGCGACTGCGCTCCTGTGGAACAAAGTTTAGTACCTTTCCTAGCACTGTATTATACTATTATATACCTAGTCCCACAATGTGATGGGTGGCAAGCCTTTCGCAACCGGGCACTTACTCAATCTCGGACAACGTTGTTTTTATCAGAACACTGAATTAAGAACAGAACACATTTATTTGAGACGCACATCTCAAATTGGCCTACCACTCAGCATGTGTTGGGATTATAATGGCAATCCCAACGCCGATTTTCTGTGGTAACCAGTTCCCTGATTTATTTATGAATTACACATTTTTGATTTGCCCGACCGAACCGGGGACCGCATGTGGTCAACACGGACACCAGACAACTAGACCACAGAGACAACTATCCATACTAATATAAATGAGAAAGTGTATGTGTGTGTTTGTTTGTCCGCCTTTCAAGGCGAAATGGAGCGACGAATTGACGTGATTTCTTAAGTGGAAATAGTTGAAGAGATGGAGAGTGACACAGGCTACTTTTTATCTCTATGTACTAAATATGCATATAGCCTTGCCGCATGGGAGACACACTAGTTGACGGTATACTGTGAGCTAATCACAGGAGCACTAGTTAAATCATAAATTTTGCCCTGAGTGACTGACCAACGATGAGTTCGAATCACTAAATCAGTTTGAAATGATCGGGTTGAATAAGAGAGCCATTATAATGCCCAATAATATTTATTTATGTAATATCAATTTCATAACAGAGCAAACGAATAGATAGCTCTCCTGATGGAATGACCTGTTCATCACATTCTCCTGTCTATACATATAATAAAATCGTAGGAAAGTCAAAACTGTACATTGAATATCTTTTTAAAAGAATACTTGGGGCGTGATCTACAATCGATATCGAAGCCAAAAATACAGTTTTTTAGAATTTTTGTCTGTTTATCTGTTTGTCTGTATGTATGTCCGAGGTAAACTCAAAAAGTACTGCATGGATTTACTTCAAATTTTGCAAGAATATTACGTACAGATCGGGTCAACATATAGGCTACATATTATCACGCTATCACCTACGGGGGAGGAGCAGTGCGGAGTAAACGAAGTCCGCGCGGACGAAGTCGCTGGCAACAGCTAGTATTGAATATTTACGATATACGCGGAAGTTAGTGTCTTCAGTCTTCCCAATATCAATGTCTTCCAACGTCCACTCGTAACATTATATAAACAATAGGGTTGTCAGATACGGTTTAAAAGCAATATATTTTTTCCATCATTTTTCCATGACCTGTTGAAAAAAGAGATGATAATTGGAAGATGATAACGTAACGCAAAGATGGGGGAGTAAGGAATGGCTTACCACTTACCAGGTTCTGGGTATCACTTTTGATTTTTTTACGTCACAAGATAGTAAACAAGCAGATGGCTCTTCTGATGGAAAGAGAAAACACTAACTTGGCCTACTATTATTTTGAAGAGAATATACATATAATACACCAAAGGTGTTAATAGTGCGTTGCTATTTGTGGGGCAGGATAGCAGTGTCACATGCGTAAGTCCACCGGCCACCTTACCCCAAAACCGGAACACGACAATGTAAATACTGACGTTATTGCGGCAGGAATATGTAAGGCGGGGGCACCAAATACCTGGGCGAAGCGTTGCCGTACTCTACCACCTAGGAGTCACGATGACAGTAACACGAATAACCAATCCGTTGTCCTTTTACGACCAGCATATTTTATCGTATACATCATGGGGAGTGTTCCAACGAATTGTTCGGATTAATTCCTGGCGCTGAATTCCATCATAGGACATCGGTAAATGCAGCCATAGGATCACCAATTATCTCGCCGACCGACAAACCGATGAATCGTGGTGATCTAGACATTCAGTTTTTGTCTGGCTACCCTGCAAGGGAACCGAGCGTGATGATACTTTTTTATTTGATTTCTCTTTCTCTTTCTGAATATTTTCGTCCAAGTTTTTTTTTATATCATAAGATAGCAAACAAGCAGATGACTCTCCTGATGGAAAGAGACAACCATCGCCTATAGACACCAAAGATGTTAATGGTGCGTTGCTATCCTGTGGCGAGTTCTAATGCCACATGCATAAGTTCATCGGCTACCTTACTCTCGAAACCGGAACACGACAGTGACTAGCACTGACGCTATTGCTGCAGGTAGAGGTAAGGCGGTGGTACCAGACCCGGGCGAGACAATACTGAACTCTACCACCTTGTAGTCACATAGTGCATAGCCCTTATTTTATAGATTCAGGCGTTGATTTGCGGAAATCAATAATTCAATGACGGAATTAAGGTATTTACTTTACAAAATTTCCGAAAAATCTTATATGAAACTGCTGTGATGTAATTGAAACAAAAGGTAGTAAAGGGAATGGGGTAAACTTATCGCAGGCCTGAAAATTAATGCTTCACCCATCATAGTGTAGCGCTAATCGACTCTCCTGAAGATGTTTCTGTTTTTTTTTTTAATACTAAGTGAAACGTGTGTTGAGTACATAATTCGTGTACCTACATAACCTAATGCCTTTGCTATTGACGTGGGAGAAAGTGTGTTGGACGTGGGTGAATATTGTGTAGCTGGGGTCTCCTTTAATTTTTAGACCTTGGATAAGTTTTTTAGACCTAGGATAAGTTCTTTAGACCTTGGATAAGTTTTTAGACCTTGGATAAGTTTTTTAGACCTTGGATAAGATTTTTAGACCTTGGATAAGTTTTCCCCATTCCTTACACTACTTTTTGTTTCACTTGCATCACAGCAGTTTTATATAAAACTAGCTGCGCTCTACAGCCCGCTGCATTATTACAGTTTTTGATGAATCCCACGGGAACAACTTATTTTTCCGGGATAAAAAGTACCCTATGTGCTATTCAAGGTCGTCATCTACACGTGTGCCAATTGTCATACAAATCGTTGTTCGCGAAAGAGTAACAAATACTCATCCACCCAAACATTTATAATATTAGTAGAAATTAGGACTTTGCGGAAATTTTGCAAATTAAATACCGTAATTGAGTGTTTAAGTTGACATCCCTGGCTGGTGACGGTCAATGTCACGATATTTCTGTGATATTTATCGCGCGTGTAGGTGCTTGTGTTCGTGAATCATACCGGGAGTGTAAACCCACACGATTACACTCGCCTGGAATTAGTATTTTTACCAGCCTCGGGCCACTCTCGACCCCTTTGAAGTTTTAACCGATTAAACAAATCTTATATATAAAAATCAATGGCTGTTCGTTAGTCTCGCTAAAACTCGAGAACGGCTGAACCGATTTGGCTAATTTTGGTTTTGAATTAATTGTTGACATCCAGGGAAGGTTTAAAAGGTGAGAAAATATAGAAAAAAAAAAAGAGTAGTTAAAAAAGCAAAACAACGTTTGCCCAGTCAGCTAGTCATTTATAAATTGAAACATCATCTATGTTGAAATAAATTTTCTCCGGTCCGGGCTCCTGTGAAGAATAGACCAACTGCCGTTCTGCCAGGCATGTCGGAAAAGGCGACCGATTAGCTATACGTGTCACTACCATCGTGACTACTAGGTGGTAGAGTTCCGCATCAACTCGCCCGGGTATTTGGTACCACCACCTTATCTATTCCTTTTTTATATCATATAGCAAGCAAAGATATGGCTATCCTGATGGAAAGAGAAAACATCGCCTATAGACACCAAGGATGTCAATGGTGCGTTGCTATTCGTGTGGCCGGAAAGCAATGCCACATTCATAATTCGCAACAGCGTCAATGCTTGTCATTGTCGTGTTCCGGTTTGAAGGGTAAGATAGATTTATGCATCTCATTGCCATCCCTCCACACGGATAGTAACGCACCATTAACATCTCTTGGTATATAGACAAGAGAAACTATCGCCTATAGAGGTGATTGTTTCTCTTTTCATCAGGAGAGCCATTTGCTGCTAATAAAAAAAAAGACAGTTCAAGCTCTGAAAATTGCTTGACATTGACTCATTGAGAGTAAAGCGATCAAACGCTCCGCATTATAAGGCGGCCAAAAACAAGCTACATCTTTTTCCCACCAGGTCTTTTAGCCTTTTGTCTATTTCCCCACTCACTGTCTACAAAAAGTACAACCGTACCTGACACCTTCATCCCATAGCCCTCTTCCTCATCGCGGACGACAGTGACGGTAAGCAGGTCATCGCCGCTAGGCAGGCCTGCCCCTACCGTCCCGCCCAACATCACCTGGAAAGAACAAATGGAAAATATAAGTGTCAAATAACCAATCCAAAATGTATACCAGAAAAAAGTAAACAGTGTCTTCACGCCCGTCTCCCCGAAGAAGTAGGCAGAGGTACAATGTGCACACACAATTAACCGAAGACACGTAATGCCACAATGTAAAAGGTGGCAAGTGTATCGCCAACATTGTTTTTATGAGGAAATTGAAAAAAAAAACACATTTTTGAATTGCCCAACCGAATTTGAATCGAACCCGGGAACTCATGTGATCTACTTCGATACCGAAGACCACAGAGGCGATTAATATACCAGCTGGTGCAATATAAAAACTTTCAGAAACAAATAATAGCCTCGTAAGGCGTATCTGTCGGCGATGGCATTCCTTTCCATCAGGAAAGCCACCTACACGTTTGCTATTCCTTGAAATAATAATAAAAATAATAGTTATTTAAAAATGTAAACCGAATTCAATTATCAACTATACTCATATTCCAAAAACTACTGAACCGATTTTGATGAAACTTAGACTGTTTCCTAAGTTGGAGTATGCCTGATTTAAATCAAAAAGATTTTTCTCGCTGTCACTTTTAGTTCCCGAGAAATTCGTGGACAACCAAATGCTCCAACATGCATATATAAACTTTCGAAAATAAATACGCATACTTGAACGGCTAAATAGACGCCATAATTTCAACAATATTACATGAATACATGTCAAACTAAACAAAAACTGAATTTCGGTTTTCGCCATTCGGGTCGTGGAACAGTCGGTTAGAACGAAGTTTTTTATTTTCCCCATTTTTTATATTTATTACTTTCCGCTCCCCTCTATCTTTCTCTCTTCATCTTCCTTTGAGTGGAAATAGGGTGCAAGAAGGGATTTCCCCCGAATTCCTCTCTTACTCCCTCTTTCCCCCTTTCCAACTTTCCTTTTCCCCCAATACACCACTTTTCCACTTTCACTTCTTTTCTCCTCCTCCATCCTGTTCCCCTTTTTCCTTCCTTCCCCGTTCCATTTCCTTTCCTCACTTCAATCGCTCTACCAAGTCCCTTCCTCCTCCCACAATGTTGCTCCCTCTCTCCCTCTACTCTCCACCCCCCTCTTTTTTCCCCTCAGGCAAACGGCCCTTTTTAACGGCTATTTAATTTTTCTTCAATTATTTTGTTGCGAGTATTTTTGCGGGTCTTAAGTATATTTTAAAATCGTCTACACTAAAGAAAGAGTCGCCTTTCTTTAATGTAGACTTTTTTTCGTCCATCCGTCAAGTCCGCGCCGTGCCATAAGGAACTTCGTACCAATAATTACGTATGATGTAAACGAAAAAATATTAAATTAGAGCGTTAGCTAATAGCATATGTAATAGTAACTGTAGTAAATATTAGCGCGTTCGAACAACTCGACATAAACAACACCTATAACTCGGGGTTAAATATCTCCTGCTGCATATCAGATACCATCAGTTTTTTTCACATTGGATAGCAAACAAGCAGACTCCGTTCCCATTTAATTTTTTTCATGCTTTTCTTAAGTGTTTTTAGGGTTCCGTACCCAAAGGGTTAAACGGAACCCTATTACTAAGACTCCTTTGTCCGTCCGTCTATCTATCTGTCTGTCTGTCCGTCAGTCACCAGGCTGTATCTCATGTTCGGTGAGAGTAAGTTGAAATTTTCTCAGATAATGTATTTCTTTTGCCACTATAACAAATACTAAATATATATATATATATATATATATATATATATATATATATATATATATATATATATATATATATATATATATATATATATATATATATTACGGCTGAACCGATTTGGCTAATTTTGGTTTTGAATTAATTGAAGTGACTTTTTATCACTCGAGTTAATCGCCAGTAAAAATTGATTCACTCGACTGCCACTCGAATAAAGATGTGACTCGAGTGTCATTTTTTTACTCGAGTCACTTACCAGTTAAAAGTTTCATCTTCACACAAATGCCTGGGCATTTGAGTGAAGATAAAAAGTCACTGGAGTCCCATCACTAGCATGAATGAGCAAACAGCGAGGCGGTAAGGTGCGGACGGGTGACATGGTACCCCGTACCCCGTGTCTGTATCTGTGTCTTAAACTAACTAAATTAAACTTGACACGTGTCAAATGCAACTGTTGACGTCTCCTGGTCACGCGGACAATAGCGAAAATGCTTTGAAAAAACCGACTTCCGTTGGATTGGCTCGTAACACGTAACTTAGATGCGTGACATTATACAGACCAGCGTCCACACTGGGCCCGGACAGTAGATCGTTACTCCATACATTGTCCTGCCGTTTATTCTTTGTTCAGCAGTTTCTTTCAGTGTTCATAATGGATTGAATCGTACTGCAACTCGTGGCAATTGTTCGCGGAACAAAATACGTTCACATTAATCGGTACTGACACGTGTCTGATACGGTCACGGAATAATGTTTGGTAAATTGTTACAAGTATGGACGCACCTTTAGTAATAGGGTCCCATTGGTACCCTTTAAGCACGGAACCCTAAACAAGCACCGACGCAATTTCAACCATTTACCGCACCAAAAACTATGCATACAATTATAAAATGTCTGAACTGTACGTGTCACGATGCACGAAAAGGATTAAGAATTAATACGGCGCGTCACGCGACCGCTTCCGTAACGATTTACACTGGCATACATAATTTATGGGTCATGCATATATTTGCGTGGACTATTAATAATGATGTTTACGGGTTTGTTTTTGATGGAGGGCCCCGACAGCCTTGAGGAGGAGTCCTCGGGAGGAAATTCATCATGTTTTTATCAATACTAGTGATTGGCTACGCTTTCTGGTCGAAATTCGACCACAGATTGAACAGAAAAGTCTTTTCTAATTTTGACAACATACTTTAATCATAAACATAAATAAATACCTATGATTTGTGTCAAATTACTAGTCACACAGTACATGTGAGTGTAATGTTTATTATTATTGTTACGAATAATATAGAAGCGTGTGGAGTTGGAGCACGCGCGCGCTAATTATCTAGAAATAAAAGAAAGAGATAGCTACTCCTATCGACAAACAAATAGTTGATCGGGGCTATGCCATAATGGACTTTGTGGGATATGGCATAAGGTTGAAAGTAGCGTGTACTAGGATTTATGACTCATAACATGTTTACGATAAGAAGTGATTCATTGTTTCCCGATACATTTAGATTTTTCTGGATCCAGCTAGGACTTTCCCCTGCCTATAAATACAGAGATGTTGACAAACACAAGGCAGTTTTTATCAAGCGATCGAGAGCGATATCAAGTGACTAGTGCGAAGCGAGAAGTGTTTGATTGTGTAGTGTTCTAAGTTCAGTGATAGTACAGCAAGTGACTATTGTGTAGAGTGTATTTTAGTATTACGTTGTGTTGTGTTGTGTAAATACACGGATTTAATATAAGTGGTGTTTTCTTACAATTGCGAACCCGAGTACGTAACAACTGGTGTCGGAAGTGAAATTGTGAAATGCCACTTATTCCGAAGGAAGGTGTTACCACCAGGTCTCAAGCTGAGACACAGAGGGTGTCAGAGGACACTGAGATGCGTGCTGGTGATGGACCCCCAAGTGTTGCCAGCACGTCACTATCGTCGAGCGCAGCGCCTACTGATTTATCTGTCATACTGGCAGCTATTCAGCAACAGCGACAGGAACAGCAACAGCAACAACAAAAACTGCAAGAACAACTTCAGCAACAACAGCAGCTACAGGAACAGCAACAACAAACGCTGCGGGAACAACTTCAGCAACAACAGCAGCTACAGGAACAGCAACAACAAACGCTGCGGGAACAACTTCAACAACAACAGCAACTACAGGAACAGCAACAACAAACACTGCGTGAACAACTTCAGCAACAACAGCAGCTACGGGAACAGATCAAGGAACATTTATCTGGGTTTGATGATAAATTGACGGTTATCCTGGCGCAACAAGACCAGCTTAAAAGCGACGTGGGCCTCGTCAAGCGCGATGTGAAGGGTGTTGAGAAGAGGGTTGACCAGTTGGAGGCGAACTACGATAAAATAAGTGTGAATATGGACCAACTTGAGAAAGAATTTATGAAAATGAAGATCACTGGTGTTAAGTCGGGTACTGCCATTACAAGCTGCTCTCACCATTTAGGTCCTCGGGTAAAGGTACCCACTTATGACGGTCTTACGTCATGGAGTGCGTACCGCACTCAGTTTGAAATAGCAGCGAAGGCCAGTGGTTGGACAGATGAACATTGCCTAACAGCTCTGAGCACGGCGTTACGGGGCCAGGCACTCTCTGTGTTGGATGCAATGCCTAAAGAGTATCAGTTCGCTGATTTGATGGAGGCATTGGAAGCTCGCTACGGTGAGCGTCACTTGGAGCATGTGTTCCGTGCCCAATTAAAGGACCGTGTACAGAGGAGCGGCGAGGGACTTCAACAATGGGCCGTGGAAATAGAGAAGCTTGTAAGGAAGGCGTATCCTTCAGCCGACGCTAACACAGTAAATAACACCATCGTCCAGGCGTTTATTGATGGAATTAGAGATCTGGAAGTGCGTGCTGCTGTTCGCCTTCAGCACCACGTGACGATGAAGGAGGCTTTAGCTCATGCGCTAGAGGTAGAAGCCGTTCGCCACGAACCGCGCGCATATAAGGGACGCGAGGTTACAGAAGTTGTGGCTCGAGTAAAGGCAGCGGAACCTAGGAGACTGGGCCCCATGTGCTACGCCTGCGGTGAACGTGGGCACATTAGAGTTCGCTGCCCAGCCAAACCTATGCCTACAGGTTCAATGAATTGGCGACAGCAAGCGGGAGGAATCTCAGCAGCTGAAGAGAGCAGGCACGTCAAACAGCCTGTTGAACCAGCAGGGAAGCGAGTAACAGCCAGGAGCAAACGCCAGGTGCTGGCTGGTCGAGAAACAACCCCAAAAGCTGTCGTACCTCAGATGAGCGAACACAACAGTTTATCCATTAAGGGATTGGTTAATGGCAAGAACTGCAGCTCAACGAGGGACACCGGAGCCACACGAACTGTAGTGCGATCAGAAGCGGCTAGTAATGGTAACCTGAGATCGAGGAATACAGTACAGCGTAGTGGAAAGCCTAACCCAAATGCAGATGCATTATCAAGACGACCATGTACGGATGATGGCAAACCTTGTGTAAGGATGGAGACGAAGGAAAGGATTCAAGTCTTGCGAGCTAAGCCTACGGATGACAGGTGGGAAACTGATGAGATGCATAAGGCCCAGTATGAAGATAGAGATTTGCGGCCTCTAATAGATTGGATGAAGCAAGACACGGGAAAGCCCGAATGGCAGGAGCTGGCTCCCTTCAGCGCCATTACGAAAAGTTATTGGGCGCAGTGGGAAAGCCTTGTGTTGCAAAACGGCTTACTGTACCGCAAATGGGAAAACCTTCAGGAAGAGAACATCATCTAAAGTTGGTAGTACCAAGAAAACTAATCGAGGACGTACTACGTGAGTTGCATGATGGGGTTTCTGGGGGACATCTTGGAGTACGGCGAACATTGGTAAAGGTACGAGAGCGTTTTTACTGGTTGAATTGCCGAGAAGATGTCGAGAATTGGTGCCGAAAATGTATGTCATGCTCAGCAGTGAAAGGTCCGCAGGTGAGAAGCCGAGGCAACCTTAGACTATACAACGTGGGAGCTCCCTGGGAAAAGATAGCGATTGACGTGGCTGGGCCATTTCCTAAGACAGATAACGGAAACAAGTATTTTATGGTCGTGATGGATTACTTCATGAAATGGCCGGAGGTGTTCGCAATCCCTAATCAGGAAGCCACGACGGTTGCTGAGAAATTAGTCAATGAGGTGATATGCAGATTTGGCGTTCCGCTGGAGATTCATTCAGACCAAGGCAGAAACTTTGAATCCCATGTATTCCAGGAAATGTGTAAATTATTAGGAGTGTACAAAACAAGAACTACACCTTATCACCCGCAATCTGATGGAATGGTCGAACGATTTAACCAAACTTTGGAAAGACACTTAGCCAAGCTGGTAGAAGATCACCAAAAGGACTGGGATAAATACATACCTCTGTTCTTACTGGCTTACCGAACAGCGGAACACGAAAGTATAAAAGTGACGCCAGCCTATGCCAACTTCGGCAGACAGTTACGTATACCAGCAGACTCAATGACTGGAGGCCCGCCACCGAATGCAGAGACCCAATTAAGTATACCGGAACATGTTGAAGACATTCGTGAGAGGTTACGCGATATACACTCGTTAATAAGTGAAAATGCATTGGAATCAAGTCAGCGGATGAAGACCAGATACGACCGAAACGCCAATCATCGAGGTTTTCAGGAAGGATCTCTTGTTTGGCTACATAATCCGGTTCGACGAAAAGGAAAATCACCTAAGTTACAGCGACGTTGGGATGGGCCATACAAAGTAATCACACGGATCAATGACGTAACCTACTGAGTGCAGAAGCAACCAAGAGGGACCATGAAGATTGTTCATGTTGATCGATTAGCCATCTATAATGGAAGTAATGATGTTCGGGACGAACATAACTAAGAGGGGGGTAGTGTTACGAATAATCTAGAAGCGTGTGGAGTTGGAGCACGCGCGCGCTAATTATCTAGAAATAAAAGAAAGAGATAGCTACTCCTATCGACAAACAAATAGTTGACCGGGGCTATGCCATAATGGACTTTGTGGGATATGGCATAAGGTTGAAAGTAGCGTGTACTAGGATTTATGACTCATAACATGTTTACGATAAGAAGTGATTCATTGTTTCCCGATACATTTAGATTTTTCTGGATCCAGCTAGGACTTTCCCCTGCCTATAAATACAGAGATGTTGACAAACACAAGGCAGTTTTTATCAAGCGATCGAGAGCGATATCAAGTGACTAGTGCGAAGCGAGAAGTGTTTGATTGTGTAGTGTTCTAAGTTCAGTGATAGTACAGCAAGTGACTATTGTGTAGAGTGTATTTTAGTATTACGTTGTGTTGTGTTGTGTAAATACACGGATTTAATATAAGTGGTGTTTTCTTACAATTGCGAACCCGAGTACGTAACATTATTATACCTATTACTAGCTGACCCGACAAACCATTGCCATATAAGTTACTGAATTGAAAAATTGTGGTTGGTGATAGAGGGGTTACTGAATTGAAAATTTAGGGGTGTGTGTATTTTTTAATGCCACATTTAAAAAAAATAAAAATAAAAAAATGTTAGGGTTGGACAACCCTTATCACTTACTACATATATATACCTACTAGCTGACCCGGCAAAAGTTGTTTTGCCATATAAATTATTTAATTAAAAAATAAGGGTTGGTTATAGAAGGGTAAAAATTTAGCGTTGTATGTATTTTTCAATGCTGAATAAAAAATAAAAATAGAAAAATTTGTCCATAAATTAAAAAAAATTAGGGGTGGACAACCCTTATCACTAAGGGATATGGAAAATAGATGTTGGCCGATTCTCAGACCTACTGAATATGTATACGAAATTTCATGAGGATCGGTCAAGCCGTTTCGGAAGAGTACGGGAACGAACATTGTGACACGAGAATTTTATATATAAGATAAGATATATAAAATTTTCTCCCGTGTCGATCCGTGCTTCTTTGCAGAATAGACCATCTGCCGTTCTATTAGACAAGTCGTAAAGGGCGACCAATTGGCTATACGTGTCACTACCATCGTGACTACTAGGTGGTAGAGTTTCGCAATATCTCGCCTGGATATTTGGTACCACAGCCCTACCTATTCCTGCCGTAATAGCGTCAATGCCGGTGACCGGCAACCGGTGGACTTATGCATTTGGCATAGTCATCCCGTCACACCATTAACATTTTTGACGTTTATAGGCGATGGTTTTCATTTCCATCAAGAGAACCATCTGCTCGAGTGCTAACTTATAATATATAAAAAAAGAAAAAAGTCACATATGATGTGCAACACCTAACACCTAAGTGATTCAATTAGTACAATCTGAAGGTCAAATCTACCACCGCGCGCGCTCCTTTAGTTAATTCAAATAGCACGCACATCCTTGGCTTCCTGTTATACACTTCCGTCGCATTTCACGATATCACGCCCACAGATTGCAGGAAAACGAGAAAAAAGATGTTACAAGTATCATAAAGATGTTCGCTTTCCATCACGAGAACCATCTACTTGTTAAAAATAACATTTTACTTTGGAATCTGATCAAAAGAAAAATAGCTTGCTCAATTGATGAAGAAATTATGGAAGGTGGCAGGAAGTATAAATAATGTTTGCAGAACAACTAAGGAATAGCAACTTAAAAGGAAACATCCTGAATACGATAAAGTGGATTTAAAATCATAAAAAAATGTCGCATCTGTAGTCTAGTGGGCCGATGTCCGGGTGAATTCGAAAATGTGTTTTTACAGTTTTATGATAAAAACAACGATGCTCGGGGTTGTATAATACTACCTAACACTGTGGGAATAAGTATCTTCCTACATATACTATAGATAGACTTACTACCTAACACTGTGGGAATAAGTATCTTCGACTAATCGCGGGTGCACTGCTTGTACCTCTGCCTACGTCTTTGGGGATACGGGCGTGAATATACTGCTTTAAAATCATTGAAAAAAAATTATTGCCTTTTGGGAGGCCTCTGGTCACCGGGAACGAACCCTACCTCGTTGGTACCCTACTTCTCCACCTTCTCGCGGCTAAAACATTACCAACATTTATCACCAGAGCGTAATGATGATAAATCAAACGGACGTTTCATTTACGAGTCCATCTTTGTGTATATTTCAGAACCCATATCAAAATAATCACAAGCACAATTACACCCACAAATCCCACTCGCCACATAAAATCGGTCGAATTAACAGGAAATAGAACATCAAACGTTGCCAATTAAAATTTTATCTACCCCCTATAAATATAAAGTTGGATTTCAAACAAAACGGATGCTACAAATCTTTGAGTATTGCAGTAAATTAAAGATACAATTGAATTGTGTTCTTCTGGTCTTTTGATTAATCAATTTAACACAGGTCATGATATCGCGGGTTTGATTTCCAAAACGGATAAAAACTACACTAACTCGAGTTACAGTTATAGGTACTTATTGATAAGCACCTACACCTACTGAGGTGTTGTCAAGCGTTTCCGAAACCGACGTGTTTGCATGAAGGGCATGCCTATTGTATTATTATTGCCTACTAGCTGTTGCCCACGACTTCGTTTACTCCGCACAGCACCTCACCACAATGATAATATGTAGGTTATATGTTGACCCGACCTATTAGTAATACTCATGCAAAATTTGAAATAAATCCATGCAGTACTTTTTGAGTTTACCCCGGACATACACATACATACAGACAAACAGACAAACATACATACAGACAAACAGACAAAAATTCTAAAAACTATATTTTTGGCTTCGATATTGATTGTAGATCACGCCCCAAGTATTCTTTTAAAAAAATATTCAATGTACAGTTTTGACTTTCCTACGATTTTATTATATGTATATAGATTAAGTATTTGTTGTTACAGCGACAACGGAAATACATAATTTGTGAAAATTTCAGCTTTCTAGCTATCACGGTTATATATACTAAACCTCCGCTGTCTGATACAGCAGACAGACAGCGGAGGTTTAGTAATAGGGTCTCGTTTTTACCTTTTAGGTACGGAACCCTTAAAACATTGTTGAAAACGGCTCCTCTAGTCCCCTTGCGTAATTCAGTAGTATATCTTGAAGTAACAAACTATCGCCGCATATTTTGACGCCATGGTTATTGATTTTGGAACGTTCCTAGCCGTCTGGGCGGCTGCCGACGGGCCGGAGCACAATGCCGGCACCGAGACAAATGGGAAAACGCGAACGTGGCGACTCAACTTTGGCTAGCCGTCAGCTATTTCATAAATATCGTGATATTTATTAGGAATTTGCGCAGTGACAAATTTTATTAATAGATAGTCGCTGACAGTTCATTGAGAAAATTAGAATTCTATTTTAGAAGACGTTTGAAAATAGTCTGCGGGATATTACGCTGTTTATAAAATATAGTTTTTAGTTTTTTTGTCTGTTTGTCTGTATGTATGTCCGGGGTAAACTCAAAAAGTACTGCATGGATTTACTTCAAATTTTGCATGAATATTACTAACAGATCGGGTCAACATATAGGCTACATATTATCACGCTATCACCTACGGGGGAGGGGCTGTGCGGAGTAAACGAAGTCCGCGCGGACGAAGTCGCTGGTACAGCTAGTATCTAATAAGATTATGTTTTATATCTATAAGATACTTATGGGGCGTTATTATCCATGCGACCGGACGTCAATACCATAATATGCATAAGTCTACCGCCTAGATTACCCTCCAAAGGCTTTAATTCGGAACACGACAACGACAAGCTTTGACGCTATTGCGACAAGTATCAGTAAGGGCGCAGGCAGCTACATATGTCGGGCTCCGGCGAAGATTCGCGCTAGCATGAACTATGTCACGACACCTGCTTACGTGACACCAAAGGTGCGTTGCTATCTTGTGACGAGGTTTAATGCCACATGCATAAGTTTACCGGCTACCTTACTTTCCAAACCGGAACACGACAGCGACAAGCACTGACGCTATTGCGGCAAGAATAGGTAAGGCGGTGGTACCAGACCCGAGCGAGACAATGCAGAACTCTACTTCCTAGTAGCCACGACGGTGGTGATTCGCATAGCCAAACGGTGGCCTTTTACTGCCTGCCTGGCAGAATAGCAGTTGGCCTATTCTTCAAAGAAGCCTGGTACCGGAGAAATGGTGTTAGTCCCAGGCTCTTATCTTATCTTCCAAACGTGTTCCGGCTTGGAAGATAAAGTAGCCTGTCAAATTATGCACGTGGCATTACCAAACCGCCACACGGACAGCAACGCAGCATTAACATCTTTGGTGTCCAACAGCAACATCTGTCGCTTCCCATCAAGAGAGCCATGTGCTTGTTTGTTATCCTATGATGTAAAAAAGTAGACAACTCATGAAAATATTTTTTGTGTATCTTCACGCCTGTATCCCCGAAGAGGTAGGCAGAGGTACAACAAGTGCACCCACGATTTTCCGAAGATACTACGTCCCACAATGTGATAGGTGGCAAGCCTATCGCCAACCGGCTACTTTTTACAATCCCGGGCAACGTTGTTCTTGTCAGAAAACTGAAAAAACACATTTTTTTAAATTGCCCGACAAGGGAATCGAACCCGGGACCTCCACACCGGACCAGTAGACCACAGAGGCGATAATTATCTCTTTTCATCAAGATATCCATCTGCTTGGTGCATGTTAAAGTACAATGATTGATGAATCATGGCGAGACACACATGGGTTGTTATAATGTGTTTAATTGGAAACGGACAGACGGCGCGACGCCTCCGGAGACGTATCATTTGTGACATGAAAGTTCCCTACGATCTCATTAGAGTGTCACGGCTCACTGACGAGCGTGTACATGATTTGCCGTTCGAACTTACTATGGATATTTTAAAAGCAGCAAACACACAACACAACAAGCTACCTCTAATTTTCTGTATCCCTAGAAATTTGGACTTTTTTATATAAATATCATTAGATAGCAAACAAACAGATGACTCTCCTGATGGAAAGAGAAACCATCACCTGTAGACACAGTATAATGAAGACTAACAGTAGTCAATCTACATACATGTGATATTCGAGCAACGCACATACGCGGACGGACCTCTCACGGACGCGATATCTCGGAATGGTTCGGGACAGTTTGTTCCGCACCAGTCCGAGATATCGCCTCCGTGAGAGTTGTCTATGTGTGCTGTGCTAGAATATTACTTGTATGTAACATTGACTAAGTATTCTGTGCTGTAGACACCAAAGATGTAAGTAGTACGTTGTTATCCGTGTGGCGTGGTGTTAATGCCACATTGCATTAGTTTACCGGCTACCTTACCCTCCAAATGAGAACACGATAGAGACAAGAATTGACGGCAGGAATATATAAGGCGTTTGTACCAAATATCCGGGGGAGACGTTGCGGATCTCTACAACCTAGTAGTCACGATGGTAGTGATATGTACAGTCGTTTGTATTTGACGAGTTGTCTAGAAGAATGGCAGACGATTTACTCTTTAAACGAGGCTCGGATAACTCAACATGATTTGCGGTTAGAACTTACTATGAACATTTTAATTGCCGTAACAGCGACTTTAATTTCCTGAATCTCTGGAAATCTGGATTAGGTCTTTGACCCCAGCACGAAAACCTGGACTAATGGCTACCCCGTGTTAGTCCGGGATCGTTTTGAAGAATAGACTATTTACCGTTCTGCCAGGCTGTTCATAAGAGGCGAACGTTGGCTATGCGAGACACTAGCATCTTGGCCTACAAGGTGGTAGAGTTCTACATTGTTTCGCCTGGATGTGGTACCACCGTCTCACCTATTCCTGCTGTAAAATTGGGAGCCCCCTTAATATTTTCATTGTTTTTATTTTTAGTATTTGTTGTTATAGCGACAACGGAAATACATAATTTGTGAAAATTTCAGCTTTCTAGCTATCAGAGTTTATGAGACCTGGTGACAGCCAGACAGACAGACAGACAGACAGCGGAGGCTTAGTAATAGGGTCCCGTTTTAACTTTTAGTTACGGAAAAAAGGGGTACAAAAGTTTTCCTTCACATTTTAACACATAAATTTAATACACCCAACTAGTTTGCTAATAACATCATCATCAGGAAACCTGATGATGTAATTAGCGAAACCGGTCTAAAAATTGTTT
The DNA here is from genome assembly GCA_036924255.1 of Apodemia mormo. Classification (NCBI taxonomy): domain Eukaryota; kingdom Metazoa; phylum Arthropoda; class Insecta; order Lepidoptera; family Riodinidae; genus Apodemia; species Apodemia mormo. The sequence continues at coordinate 1,134,130 of JAUPFN010000027.1, forward strand.
GTTCAGATAGAGGCTACATATTTATAAAACAGAATAGATGTGCTATAAATAATTAATAATTTTTTAATAATAACTAATGTCAGACAAGACACAGCCACAGTGTGACACGGAGTTGTGGAGCGCGACGTCGCGTCAATCATAGCTGCTAAGGAGGACCAATTTAGTCGAGACCTTAATCAGGCGACGTTTAGAAAGTGTGCTTACCTCATCAGGAGTGTAAAAAAAGTATCTTTACGCCCGTATCCCCGAAGAGGTAAGCAGAGGTACAACAAATGCACCCACAATTAGCGGAAGATACTTAGTCTCACAATGTGACAGGTGGACAGCCTATCGCCAGCTGGACACTTTTTACAATATCGGGCAAAATTATTTGTCAAAAAACAAAAAATACAATTTTTATTTGCCCAACTCGGGAATCGAACCCAGGACCAGATGTGGTCAACTACGACATCGGAGGCGATTGTAGTAGATGCGATTGTATAAACAGGAGTGTAGGTAATTTAAATTAATCGGTGCTTTTATGAAGGGGTTGGCAGAGGTGTAAGTAGTTACCCCCTGCTGATCCAGGCGCCTTTTGAAGAATAGAAATCTACCATTCTGCCAGGCAGTTCCTGAGGCTAACGTTTGGCTATAATTTTTTTAAAATTATCGATAGGGAAGCGCTTGACCACGATCTCGCCTGATGGTAAGCTAAGATGAGGCCTAAGATGGAACGCGCTTCCCTAGAAGGTACCTGTTTACTCTTCTCTTGAAGATCCCCAGATTGTACTCGTCGGGAAACACAGACTCAGGAAGCATGTTCCGATTTTTTCCAAGTTTCCAAGCATTTAACCAATTTGTCCGGGTACGTGGAACATCCACCATATGTGTCAATACCATTGTGACTACTAGGTGGTAGAGTTATGCAACGTCTCGCCCGGGTGTCGCACCACTGCTTTACTAATTCCCACCGCAATAGCGTCAATGCTAGTCACTGTCGTTGTCCAGCTTAGAAAGTAAAGTATCAAGTACACTTGTGGTTGTATTGTTTATGTAGCCGTTTGAAGAGTCAGTCTTGCCAAGGTGGCCCAGATAAGGGCTAAGTTAAGGGTAAGATTCGCCTAATTGTACTATTAAAAATAAAGTTACCTATATTGAAGTAGGAGCTATAAAAGTTTTCCAAGCAAATCTTTTTTTAAGTTAAATTTCTTTATCGACGTATATTATGGGAGAAACTTTATAGCAATGTTAAAAATGTCACATTTTTCTGTTACGCTCGACGGTCCCGCGCCATGAAGTATGTAAATAGGGGCCGTTCATAAAATACGTCACACTAAAATCAGCTTTTTTTGACCCACTCCCCCCATTGTCACGCTGTGTCACACTTTTTGTGACCCCCCCTAGAAATATTTCGTCACAAAAACTAAGACCCTGCTGTGTATGATAAATTCTAAAAGATAGTACACAAATTCTGAAAATTAAAAATATTTATTTAGTTATTATAATAACATTACGCGCAGGGTACGTGGGAACGTTACTGTCTCAAGTATTGGAAAAACAAAGAAACCCGTTGTGACGGATCGCAACGCCGCTAGAGTCGCGCCACAGAGCTAGCGCTCATGTCAAAAAATAATAAACGGCGAACGTCACGTTGCCGTATACCCCCCGTCCCCCCCCTTGTCACATCTTGTCACACTCAGCCAGACCCCCCCCCCCCCTTGTATGCGAACGTATTTTATGAACGGCCCCATAGTAAAAGTATTCAGGTAGCAAAGATCCATACTAATATTATAGATGCGAAAGTAACTCTATCTGTCTGTCTCTCCTTCACGCATGTACCACTGAACCGATTTGCGTGTTTGGTTCAAAGATAGTTTGAGAACCGAGAAAGAACATAAGATTGTTTTTATCCCAGAAATCCCACGGGATCGGGAACTATGCGGGTAAAACCCCGGAGTTTTCTTCTTTACATACTAGCTGTTACTGCGACTTCATTCGCGTAAAAAATATTAAATAAGCCCCGGGGCTTATTTAATATTTTTTACGCGAATGAAGTCGCAGTAACAGCTAGTATGTCATAAAGAAGTTTCATGTCTTATGTGTTAATATAGTCTTTATTTAATAAATAATTTAACAGTAACTAAGAGGACAGTAAAGTAGATAACTGTTTTTAATAGTATAGATGGCAACCCTATGTAGGGTAAAAAATAATTCTAACCCTATGTGGTTTTTGCTGAGTGGCTTGACATGCTGTACATATATTATGTATACTAGCTGCTGCGTGCAGCCCGCTGCATTATACATTTTTTGGTGAATCCCGCGGGATTGCCTAATTTATCCGGGATAAAAAGTAGCCTATGTGCTATTCCAGGTTATTATCTACCTGTGTGTCAAATTTCATTTAAATCCGTTCAGTACTTTTTGTGATTGAGTAACAAACATCCATCCAAACATCCAAACTTTCGCATATATTACATATATATATATATATATATATATATATATATATATATATATATATATATATATATATATATATATATATATATATATATATATATATATATATATAACGTAACGTAACGGACGTAATATTCTTTACTATAAAGAATATTACGTCCTGAAGATTCTTTAAAAAGCGAAACCGGTCGATAAAATTATATAATTTAGTGTATAATAATAGTGAAATAAAAGTACAAGTGAGTGATAAACTAGTTTCAACTGTAGCCTTTATGTTGACCCGACCTGTTAGTAATATTCATGCAAAATTTGAAGTAAATCCATGCAGTACTTTTTGAGTTTACCCCGGACATACATACAGACAAACAGACAAAAATTCTGAAAACTATATTTTTGGCATCGATATCGATTGTAGATCACGCCCCAAGTATTCATTTAATGTACAGTTTTGACTCTTACGATTTTATTATATGTATAAATTATATATTTTATTTCATTCTTGTAGAATTACACAACTTATAGTGTAAAGTTGTGTAACATGTACTTTGTACAGCGTAAACTAACAAAAATGTGTTTCATTACATTTGTGGTATGTATTATGTGTTCACCTGCAATTGACACGTACATTACACTTGGACGTAAAATTGTGTGCATCGAGTACTTATTGAATACTAGCAGTTACTCGCCTTCGCGTGGCCAAAAATCATTACTTCCCTTTACACAATCGGGTAAAAAAGTAGCCGGTCACTGTTGGATAATATAGCTTTTTAAATGTGAAAGAATTTTTAAAATCGGTCAAGTAGTTTTTTATTTAAATCGTAAAAAAATTAAATCTTTTCTCTTTATAATATTAGATTAGACTAACTAGTTAAGCATCGCAGCTTCGCCCCCGATTACAGTAACATGTCATCAATATAATTATTCATGTATCTTCACGCTCATATCCCCGAAGGGGTAGGCAGAGGTACAACAAGTACACCCACGATTAGCCGAAGATAGGTGGCAAGCCCACAATGTGATAGTTGGCAAGTCTACCGCCAACCAGGCATTTTCCAATCCCGGGCAACATTATGTTTCTCAGAAAACTGAAAAAAAACCTTTTTTTATGTGCCCGACCCGGGAATCGAACCCGGGACCTCATGTGGTCAACGCCAACGCTGGATCACTAGACCACAGAGGCGACTTTTATTATATAATTATTCATGCAAACTTTTATCCCCTAGTTCAGACCCTTCGGGCTGTACTTTTAGAAAAAAGAGTAGCCTATGTTTGAGTCAGGGTTCTCAATTATTTTCTTGCTAAATTTCATCAAAACTGGCAGAGCGGCTTAACGTGACAGCGTAAGAGACAGACAGATAAACCTTCGCATTTAAAAATATTAGGATTTAGTATCAGTGTTCGATTGCAAATCTATATTAATAATTTCGTCAAGGGGTACGGTAGACTCGATTGAAACCTTGGCTGAATTATAAAGCGTAAAAAAATAATTATTTCGAGTCGACAACATATTATATATCCGCAAAATTCGGATATTCGAGTATTTTGTTAAAACTGTGATTAAAATTCTAACCGTGCTGACAGACAAATCGGCCATATTTTGTTAAAGGTTACAAGTATGTGGTGTAGATGTCGTGAGCATTTATTGAAGTATCGTAGAACGGAGCGCAGATTATCGTGAAACTTATTTCCTCTTCGTTCATAAAAGAGTAGAAATTAAAGAATAGCAACACTATAGTGTTGTCTTTATTAAACCAACGTAATAGTTGAAAGAAGACGTCACTACAGTGTTGCTACTTTTTAATGTCTTTTATTTGAGTTAGTAAGTATATAAGATTGCGTATTATGCGACTTCCGAGCGAAGCCGGGTTTTCATCTAGTAGATATATAAATTCAGAATATATCGCCCGACCAAGAATTTATCCCAAAATCTTACGCGTCTTATACGCGTATATATATAATATATATATAATGGCTGGTACCAATAACGTGATACATAATATGTACGTAGACTGTAAACGGCTACAACCGACTGTTAATTCCTCTGTTTGTGCTTCTGTTAATAAAAATAACCAATAGGAGACAACGCAATTCTCTTCGCGCGCCGTCAGGTTCGCTAAACGTCACGACAAAAATATGTGTACACGTCCTACGAGCCCCATAAAAATCGTCTCATACACGCTCGCTAATCTAGGAATAATTCATCTTATGGAACATCTCCAGCGTCTGGTGCGCAAACGCCGTGTCTACACGACGCGATTTGCGAAAATAGAAAACATGTACCACTTTAAAACGTCATCACATAGGTATCATTCATAATCTTGTTCTGATAGTCGCCTTTGGGCTCGCCTTGGATCGCCTTTTGGCTAACACAGCTGCTTCTATTTAGCAGCAAAGTAGTTTATGTATAATTCGTTTAACGGTGGAAGCTGTTCCACATAATTTAAATTAGTACCCAAGACAATAGAGTCAATCTCTAGCAATTTACTATTTAATAATAAGAATTTAAATATTTCTGTAACCAATATTACTTCTGATGATATACAATATGTTTGCCATAAGGGCAATCATAAGAAAAATAAACCATTAGCCGGTAATAAAATAAGTTTAAATTGTCAATTTAACCTAGTACATCAAAATATTCAAGGCCTGATGGGTAAAGAATTAGAATTGGAGCTGTTCATGAACTGTAATTATATTGATATCATTTGTATAACAGAGCATTGGCTAAAGAGTCATCAGTTCATGTTCAACTTCAAAAACTACCAGGTTGGTAGCTCGTTCAACAGAACCAACATGATACATGGTGGCTCTTTAATGTTAGTCAGTAAATTGATAAAATTTAAAGAACGTAAAGATATTGTGAGCCTTTCTATTGAGCGAGTAATTGAGATTGCCTGTATTGAGATTGAGCAATTTGTTGTTATAAGTGTATATAAGCCTCCCTGTGTACCATACGAAGAGTTTGCAAACAAAATGGAAGAGACTATATTTAAAGCTTCCAAATCGAAGAAGAATATTGTTATCTGTGGGGACTTTAATATTAACATTTTAGATCCATCTTCATTAACTTCTAAGTTTCTCAACCTCTTTAAGTCGTATAATCTGCACAAAACTTTTTTTGAACCTACTCGGATTACTGCCACTAGTGCTACTTGTATAGACAATATATTTACAAATATAACCCCCTCAAGTAGTACAGTTGTAGTAAAAATGTATTAAATTCAGATCATTGTTGCCTATTAGTTCAATTTCCTAGAATAACAAGAAAACTTCCAAAGAAAGAAATTGTTTTTGTTCCTATAAATAATTATAGATTGGAATATTTTAAAAATAATTTAGTCGAGAAGTTGCCTAAGTTGCCCTATCACGAAAATCCAAATAGTTTATATGACACATTATTTAATTTAATTAATTCAGAATATAAACAAATATTTATTCCTAAAACACTATCATTGTGCAATCAGAGAAAATTTAGTGAATGGGCAACAACAGGAATTTATAAAAGTAGGAAACGGTTATTTGATTTATATTATGAAAAATCTTATAACCATAGTTCTGTATTTAAGGAATATGTGAAGAGCTATTCAAAAATTTTTAGAAGGGTCTGTGATTCTGCAAAATCCTTGTACATAAAAAATATTATAAGGCAATCTTCAAACAAAATTAAAACTACATGGAACATTATTAACTGTGAAACCGGCAAGTCCAGGACTTTTAATGACGAATATCAGTTGGAAGTAGATGGATTAATTGTAAAAGAAGATTTGGATGTAGCAATGGAGTTTGAAAAATTCTTTACCAATGTAGCTACTTCAACAACTCAAGCTCTTACCTTATCGGCCAGCTCTGCAGAATCACTACTGAAGCAATGTGTACCGATATGTAAAAAAATCTTTTGAATTTTCTTTTGTGGATGTTAAGGATATACTTAAAGCTTTTAAAAAATTAGAAATTAAAAAAACTTCCGATATATGGGGTCATTCTCTAAAAATCATTGCTTCAGTAATAAATATAATCGCACCATACCTAGCTGAAAAATTTAATAGCTGTATAACATATGGTGTTTTTCCTGATTTGATGAAACTCAGTAAAGTTATTCCCATTTTTAAATCTGGTTCTAAATCTGAACCAACCAACTATCGACCTATTTCGGTTTTGCCTACCCTGAGTAAAATATTTGAAAAAATCATTCTCGATCAAATGTTAAGTCATTTTAATAAATTTAAATTATTTCATGATAAACGGTTTGGTTTTACAAAGGGTCGCTCAACTACAGATGCTGGTGTAGAATTATTAAAGAACATTTATGAAGCCTGGGAAGGGTCACGGGATGCGATTGGGATGTTCTATGATTTATCTAAGGCTTTTGACTGTGTTCATCATAGCATATTAATCAGGAAATTACACCATTATGGAATTAGAAATAAGACTCTCGACCTTTTGATTTCTTATTTAAATGGAAGAATTCAGAAGGTTGAAGTTAACGGAATAAGATCCTCTGGCACTGCTGTCACAATGGGTGTCCCACAAGGATCCATACTTGGTCCATTTCTGTTTCTTATATATATATATATATATATATATATATATATATATATATATATATATATAAATGACTTACCTTACTATGTTGGTGATAAACATGGAATTGTATTGTTTGCGGATGACACTTCACTTTTATTTAAAGTGAAAAGACAAATTGGTAAGTATGACGAAGTAAACAATATGATTTCAAAAGTTGTACACTGGTTCAGTGTTAATAATTTGCTTCTAAATGGCAACAAAACTAAGTGTATTAAATTTTCAACGCCTAATGTAAGGCATGTAGATACCAATGTACAACTTAATGGTAAAATAATGGACCTTGTGGACTCTACTACATTTTTAGGGGTTACTGTAGATAAAAAATTGCATTGGGGACCACATATCGAGGAATTGGCCAGTAGACTAAGTTCAGCAGCATTCGCAGTAAAAAAAATGAGACAGCTTACTGATGTTGATACTGCACGCCTTGTTTACTTTAGTTACTTTCATAGTGTTATGTCATATGGAATTCTTCTCTGGGGGAATTCCGCTGAAATAAATACTATATTTGTATTACAAAAAAGGGCTATAAGGGCAATTTACAATCTTAGTCCAAGGACCTCCCTGAGAGAAAAATTCAAAGAAATCAATATCTTAACTGTAATTTCTCAGTATATATTCGAAATCTTGATGTACGTTCGTAAAAATATTTGCTTATTTAAAAAGAATAGTGATATTCACTCCCTAAATACAAGGAACAAAAACAATCTTGCTGTGCATGTGTCTCGTCTCCACAGAATAAGCAACTCTTTAATGGGGCAAAGTATACGCTTCTACAATAAGCTGCCTGATGCCATTAGAGATTTACCAGTTAACAAATTCAAAAAATGTGTTAAAACAAAACTGTGTAAAATAGGTTACTATAAAATATCTGAATACCTTGATGACAGGAAAGCATGGGATTAACTGCTCCTCATATCGGCAATCCTTATTATTAATGTAACAATTAGATACTAATTAAATATTATGTAATATTTTATTTAAAAAATGTTATGAAAAAAAGACAAGCCCGCTGAGTTTCTTCCGCCGGATCTTCTCAGTGTGTGGCCGCGTTTCCGATCCGGTAGTAGTTTAAAAAAATGTTGACGCGTGAAAATAATTTGTAAAAAGTTTTATTGAATAAAGTACTTCTGATTTCTGATTTTTTTACGACCTGCCTGGCAGAACGGCATTGGCCTATTTTTCAAAGGAGGCCGGGACCAACACGGCGTAAAACAAAATTCCTACTTTGAACGGTGGTTTTATTATCACATAGGAAAGAAAACTAGCAGAAGTATCTAATTGAAAACAGGTCAAGAGAATATCCTCGCTCAACGAAGAAAACTAGTTAATTTGCAAATTTCCGAGAACTTTTATGTGTACCTTTGCGACGCCAATAAAAAGGAAAAAAATTAATTTGCTAGTAGAAATAAGCAATTTTTTTTTGTTATTGATAAAAATTTATAAAAAATTAAAAATCCCTTATTTCGACTAGCCAAATTGTTTTAAGTTTAAGGGGTAAACAAAGTTACGTTTTTTCTTTAAACTTAAAAATCTCTAACTCAGTTAATTTTGATCGAAGAAGAAAAAGTTATATAACCTTTTTGGTGTAAAATTATGACTGATACTTATAATACTACACGTTTTATTTAAAACTTTTCTATCTAACTTTTACCGATTTTGAGCAATTGCAAAAAAACACTTTATTTTATTTTTTCCAACTCTTACCGGTGCAGTGGTTGCCAACCAAAAACCCTTTATATATAAAGTTCTTATATCATAAAACTACATTACAAAATGCAAATAAGAGTGACATATTTTGATTTATAACTTTATTTTACTGAAGAGCAAATTTTTTATCCATCTAAGTTATTTATTTTTGGGTCACGCGAACGAAGTCGAGTGGCAAGAGCCTGTCTGTAATACAAAAACCTGCGTGAAATAATTTATCGGTAGAAGATTGAGTATCGATTTATAATGAATCTCATTAAGGTCAACAATTTTTATTCGGATTAACCTTTATAGGCACGTTTAACGAGTTAATCCACAGTCTTTTTTATTTTTATGCCATGAAATAACAAACAAGTAAACGGCTCTTCTGATGAAGAAATCATCGCCTTAAGTCACCAAACATGTTATTGATACATACATCTGTGAGGTGGGTGGTAATTCCACATGCATATTAAGTTTACCGGTTACCTTACCGTCAAAACTAAAACACGATAAAGACAAGCATTGACTCCAACGCGGCAGGAATAGATGAAGCAGTGGTATTATAAATATACCCGGGTGAGACATTGCCGACCTCTACCGCTTAGTCGTCATGATGGTAGTGACACGTATAGTTAATTATTCGCCTTTTACGAATTGCGTGGCAGAATATTCTATTTTTCTAAAGGACCCAAGCGAACACGAGGATATTTCATACCAGCATATAACAAACAAGCAGACAGTTCTCTCGATTATAAGAGAAAATCGTCGCAGATGGATACCAGTTTTAGTTTTACCCTGATTTCGAATGTCGAGTTTTCATCAGATCTCGTAAGTTCCATCAAACTTAGACTTTCTAAAAATTTGAACTAGATATAGTAATGTAGCGCAGCAAATTAATAATATAAAGCTCTTATTAATGTAACCACAATGTAACTTAGTTATACATCCAAATTGTAAAATACAAATGCCAAAACCTGTATCAAATCGTAGGTTCAAAATTTTAAAACTCTGTACCTAGAATTAAGACTATGTAAACTAGATTAAGAAACTGTAAATTAGATCCCAATTTTCATGTGCAATACACTCCCCCGAGGTGTGGTGTAACTCCCCGGGGAAAACAAAAAAAAAACCAGTGTCGTGTGCCGTGAACTAACGGACAAATACGTTAGAATTTATAATTAAGAAGGCGTGTACGTAATTATAATAGCGATGCCGTCAGCGCGGCTTCGGAAATCATGTCTCTCGAATACTCTCGGTTGACTCATGCAGCGTGCGCTTGATGAACGGCCCCTCTGTGACGCGCTCCCACGATAACTTTTAGCAAATATCTTATCATTATCCTGTGGCTTATTTAATATCTATAATCACCTTTTCCTACTCACTAGCCATTAACATTTATTATATCACAAGATAGCCAGTTTTCTGATAAAAACAACGTTGCCCGGGATTGGATAAGTGCCCGGTTGGCGAAGGCCTGCCACCTATCACATTGCGGGACTAAAAATATCTTCGGCTAATCGTGGGTCTACTGGTTGAACCTCTGTCTTCCTCTTCGGGGATACGGGCGTAAGATACTTTTTCTACTAAGTAATCCATATACATATAATAAAATCGTAGGAAAGTCAAAACTGTACGTTGAATATTTTTTTAAAAGAATACTTGGGGCGTGACCTACAATCGACATCAAACCCAAAAATATAGTTTTTAGAATTTTTGTCTGTTTGTCTGTATGTATGTCCGGGATAAACTCAAAAAGTACTACATGGATTTACTTGAAATTTTGCATGAATATTACTAATGGGTCGGGTCAACATATAGGCTACATATTATCACGCTATCACCTAAGGAGGAGGAGCCGGAGTAAACGAAGTCCGTGCGGACGAAGTCGTGGGCAACAGCTAGTATTAAATAATCCCACAAAAAAATTTTCATGTAAAAATTGTTGACAAGGCGAGAACATATGACACGCACTGTCGAAAATTTAGAGCCAATTTTCTCTGAGCAAAGTTTATTCTATGATAGCGGAAGCTATGGGTATTACAGGATCGTGTAGTTGCCTATGTAATACGGAGAGTGTGGGGATCAGTGTTACTGCACTCACTCAAATGTGACCGTAACACTCGCACCTCACAACAATGAAGCAAGTTGTCTGCCGTGAGCCGTGACGGCGTGTATACATTTCTTTATAGTGAAACATAAGAACGCACAATATCCACTATGACCGGGAAAATTACCGTTTTTTATATCATAGAATAACAAACACGCAGATGGTTCTCCTGATGGAAAAGGATAAACATAATAAAATAATTATCAATTAATACACTATAGATATTAGTGGGGATACACTATTTTCCCCGTGTTGGTCCGGGCTCCTTTGAAGAATAGACCAACTGCCGTTTTGCCAGGTAGGTCGTAAAAGGCGAAAAATTGGCTATAGCAGTGACATGTATAGCCGATGATGGTTCGTCTTGAATTGAACGTGTCACTACCATCGTGACTACTAGGTGGCAGAGTTCCGCGACGTCTTGCACCCGGCGATATGGTACCGCCTTGCTTTACTTTACTTGCCGAAATAGTCACATTGGCCGCCAGCGTCAATGTTTGTCACTGTCGTGTTCCGGTTTGGAGGATAAGGTAGCCAGTAGACTTATGTGACATGGAGGATCTTTGGTGTCTACTGGCAATGGTTGTCTCATTCCATTAGGATAGCCATCTGCTTGTTTGCTATCTAATTATATAAAAAGAGGTTAAAAACTATCTGTTTTTCAAATTTCATTTTTTGTTCAGCCATTTTTACGTGACTTGATAACAATGTCATGAAATTTCATTCTTATTACATTCGTAAAACGATTAACGCATTCCACTTTGTTTCACACGTTTTATTAACAAAACTTTTATTATTAAAGTGTTGTGACATTAGAGAAATTAAATCAAATTGAAAACAAAGTTATTTTCAACCAACGCAAAAACGGGAATTACCAATTTGACATGTATGTATGAAATATTTATCGTTACAGATGAAATTCACATTTATACCTACAACTACATCTGTAATAACTACGAAGTAATACAGAGAAGTTTTTTAAGGCTGCCACTATTCTTCATTTACGTTAACAATTTTCTCAAAACCTCAATAATATTATTAATTTGAAAGTGTGTATGGAGGAGAAAGGGGTTGGGGGTACACGTGTGTTACTTCACGTATTAAAGGCTGCACGAATTTGGGTGAACTTACATACAGCTAGTATAGGTATATCCATACCTAACTCGTAGGAAATTTTTAATTATTTATATGAAAAAGTTATTTCCGTGTGATATACAAAAAGCAACCCGCTTCCCGGCGCAGCTAGTGTTATAGGTATATATTTATTCTACCAGGCAATGTCGCATCTGTGGACTAGTGGTCCGGTGTCGGAGTTTACCACATGAGGTATCGGGTTCGTTTTCTGGGTCGGCAATTCAAAAAAATGTGTTTTTTCAGTTTTCTGATAAAAACAACGTTGCTCGGGATTGGAAAGTGCTCGGCTGGCGATAGGCTTGCCACCTATCACATTGTGGGACCAAGTATCTTCGGCTAATCGTGGGTGCACTTGTTGTACCTCCGCCTACCCTTTCGGGGTGAAGCTACTTTTTTTAAGAGGCAGTTCGTAAAAGGTAAAATTATTTAATGACGGTAGGTTACAGCCTATACTATTATACTCTCTTGTTATCTTCTCTCTCTCCCATCGATTACTCTTCATACTAACTAAAATCTTCTAAAATCATAAAAAGTTAAAATTTTTGTTCATAAAATGCAAGTTTCATGTGCAGCAACTGACTTTAAAAGTCCTATATTTTGCGTCATTGAAACGCAAGGTATACTGAAAGTAAATATGATGGACTCGAAAGATACTGCTCAACTAATTCACACCACGAATCCTTAAACCATGGGATCTCTTTGCATCATTTTGTTACGGAACACGATCCAGGAGCAACAAGATGGTGCTGCAATGCGCTTTGCCAGCTTTATGTCAGGTGGCATATATTGTTGGGACGCCTCTAACGGTGAAAACGGTTGCGAAATGCTAAATCAAAAGGATATAATTAGGCATATTAACTGAAACTAAGAACTTGGTAATCTAAGTTAGTTACTTAGGACTATGAACCAAATTCTCCACTGGACACTTAAGATACTTAGAAATTTTGCAGATAAATATTCACGGGGCAAATTACACTTACTGATTCCGCCATTTTACTCAGTATGTCACGGCGCCTTTGTACAATCTTGACACTTTTGTATGTTTGACCCTTTAAGTAATAATATCTTTTTAACAAAAAATATAAACCGACGAAAAATTATGCATCATACATTAAAATCAGTGAGTGAATATTCAAACATCCTCTTCGTACTTTTAAGTGGTTTTCTTTTTTTTTTCAAAAATAATATGAGACGACCCTCGGGGTAAGTATAGCCTATCCAATAAAAGAAAAAATATCAAAATCATATCACTTTGTACTGGTCATACATTAAAATCAGAGAACACTCAATCATCCCTTGCCCACATACCCTTATGGTTGGATTTTAAAAAATGGGATCACTCTAGGAGTATATCAATTCCAATAAAAAAGTTATCAAAATTGGACTACTTTGCAAAAAGTTATGCGTAATCTAACATAAAAAATATATATACGCGCTGAATTGGGAACCCCCTCCGTTCTTTGTCGCTTGACAAAAGGCAGGAAGTGTGTTCAGACCGAAACACTCGGAACAAAATTTTTTTTATTCTATCTAATTTAGATTTCATTTTATTCTATCTAATTTGGATTTCTAACATCTCGGTTTTGCCGAACACGCCTATTGTAGACTAAACTCTGTTTCAATTGCTCAAGTGTTAGTAACTTTCAAAGATTACACTAATTCTATGGACATATTTTAGTAACTTTCAAAGCTTGTCCCAGAGTTTACCCAGCCTGTGTGTAATACCTTTAGTGACTAACAATCGTTTATTAGTTTGCCTTGTCTATTAGGCATATACAAATATTTGGTTTGAGGGAATAGTGTAGCGAGCGTTAGTTGCAATGGAAAAACTATCTCTGATGAATATAAAATAAAACATCGCAGATGACGCATAAAATAAAATGACCCGTAAATACAAGCCAACTGCCATTAAATCACAGCTAGAATTGGTCTGGACCCCCTTTGAATAATTGACTATTTGTCATTCTGCCAGGCAGTCCGTAAAATGCGAATGATTGGCGTATTGGCGTATTATACGTATTACTACCATCTTGACTACTAGAGTTCCGCAACGTCTCGCCCGAGCATTTAGTACCACCGCCTTACCTATTCCTGTCACAATAACGTTAATGCGTGACAATGTCGGATTCCGATTTGGAGGGTAAAGCATTGACGGCACTTCTGTCCCCTAATATGTAAGTATTTTATGTGTTTACATTCAATACGTCACACTAAACTTATCTATAAAAAATATTTTTTGCATTTTAGTGCATTATGAATAAGAGTAACGGGCCCTCTATTGTCTATATTATTAGTGTGCTTAAAATTATCGCTTCAGTTATGTAAATTTTTAAATAATATCTATATTTATATACATATAATAAAATCGTAGGAAAGTCAAAATTGTACATTGAATATTTTTTTAAAAGAATACTTGGGGCGTGATCTACAATCGATATCGAAGCCAAAAATATAGTTTTTAGAATTTTTGTTTGTTTGTCTGTTTGTCTGTACGTATGTCCGGGGTAAACTCAAAAAGTACTGCATGGATTTACTTCAAATTTTGCATAAATATTACTAACAGGTCGGGTCAACATATAGGCTACATATTATCACGTTATCACCTACTGGGGAGGTGCTGTGCGGAGTAAACGAAGTCCACGCGGACGAAGTCGCTGGCAATAGCTAGTTACCAATAAAATTGACGTATTACATTGTGTATATGTCGTGACTCAATCGTAGAATTGCTCACCACAAACATACTCTATTTCAAACTTGATCAAAAAGAGGGTAAGCAGTAAGCAGATGACACAGCAATATGTTATTTTGATCACTAATTTCAAAATAAAATCTTGGCTGCTTTGAATCTCCCATTAGATCTATTCTATTTTCACATTGAAAATATAGTGATGTCATCTTAAAAATATCTAAGAACTCTATATGTATGGTAATAAAGACGATATTTCTTTATAACTTGAAGTCATTATGTTAATAAGTGTGGAAACATTTCAACAGATAGCCTTTAAATGCTGTATGCAAATTCAATGTTTAAGCAATTTTGTTGTTTGCTGTAGGGCAATAGGTACCATGGCACCTTGGATATATTCATTTTTATTGTACCCTTAATTCATTATAATATTTTATAAAAGGGACCGTTCACAAGTTCGTTGCCTTACAGGGGGTCGCCTAGTGTCACAAGATGTGACGGAGGGAAGGAATCTCAAAAAAAATGGCATTGTGTTAGAAGTTAGATTTTGTAATTGGAAAATGATTAGGAAAACCGACACCATGAAATTAGCTTTTCAACATTTTGGTTTTCAAAAAAGTTTTTCCATTTCTTAATTATGTACGAATAATTAAAATAATTTAAATATATATATATATATATATATATATATATACATATATAAATCAATGCCACTTTTCGTTGTAATTTTAGAACTCAAGAACGGGCTCACCTATCCAAACCAAATGTTCAAGCTTTGTACAGACTATTTAGTAGATCGTTTATGTGAAGTTTGCACAAAATCGGTAGAGCGGTTCTTCATTTATCTCATTTTTAATTATTTTTATTTTAATTATTAAAACTTTCTTTCAATGTATTAAATACATTTTTTTCTATTATTATTTGTGTCATTTTCTCTACAAACATAGGATAAAAATTTTAGAATGTTTTTTATTTTGTTACGCAAGGCATAGGTATGTATAACTTTTTACGTGCGTACATTAATACACACATGTACGTTTTTTTCTTCTATATCATAAGATAGCAAAAAAGCAGATGGCTCTCTCGATGGAAAGAGACAACTATGGCCTTAAAAAACCAAAGATTTTATGGTGAATTGATATCCTGGTGGCCGATTATTTTTCTCAGGATTCTTATGAATGAAAGAGCCATCCACCGCCAATAATTACTACAGATTTAAGGGTGCGTTACTATCCGTGTGGTAGAGATTAAATACCAAATGAAATAGCAAAAGAATAAGTTTACCGGCTACCTTACCTTCCAAATCTGAACGCACAAGCACTGCGTTCTTTTCTGGAGAAATAAGTGTAGATGCTAGACCCGGGCGAGGTAATACAAAACTCTACTATTCAATAGCCACGATAGAAGTGACCCATATAACTGTTCGCCTCATACGAATTTCCTGGCAGAACTTATGCATGTGGCATCAAGGCTCCGCCATAGCCGTACCAATGCACCAATAACATCTTTGGTGTCTATATGCGATAGTTGTCTCTTTCCATCAAGAGTCATCTGCTTGTTTGTTACCTTATAAAAAAATCCACTCCAACCGTATTCTGAGCATTAAATTTCATTTTATTTCACCTCAAATTTATAACACCCTTCTTCTTGCAGCAGCTGATGGAAACATGTAAGAAGCTGATCGACTCTACGAGAAAGAAAACGTCGCGAACGAAGTCGTGGAAAACAACTTGTTCTAAATTAAATCCTGCGAGCGTTAAATCTTTTAAAATGCGCTAATTGGTGATTATTTTTTCAAAGACAGTTCAACCAGATTTAACCAGATATGGTCAGAACGAGTTATTGACGCCATAAATATACAGAAGCCATACAAATACGTCGATTTTATCCACTCGCGTTACGAAATACCCCAGTGTGTCGTAAATAAAGTATGGATATGCGAAATATGAAATATTTTTAGGGTTCCCTACACCAAAGGTGCTAACAAGGCTCTACCACTAAAACTACGCAGTATGTTCGTCCGCCTGTCTTCTAAAATGTAATAGGTTCACACTTGAAGTTCTCACCGAATTTTTAGTACATAACCACCATAATAACAATAAATAATAATAATAAACATTCACGTGACAAATGACACTTATTGATCTAACCCCAAAGTAAGCAAATTATTTGCTTGTGTTATGGGTGTTAGTCAACGATACTGATACATAGAAATACATATATAAATACTGGAATATATTCAATAAACACCCAAACCCGGAAACACAAATATTTATGCTCATCACACAAATGCTTGTCCCCGTCGGGGATCGAACCCGAGGCCCGTCGATTGCGTAGTCAGGGTCGCTAACCACTCGACCAACGGGGCAATCAATAATTAATAAAAAAAATAACGTAGTTAAACTGCAGCAACCGATTTCCTATATTTCCGGAACCCTGCGTCAGATCTTCACCAAATCAATTTTTTTATAGCAAACAAGCAAATGGTTCTCCTGATGGAAAGAGTCAACCATCGCCTATTAACACCAATGGTGTTAATGGTGCGTTGCCTATCTTATGGCCTTTCCCGGGTCTCAAACTATGTACCAAATTTCATCCAAATCGGCTCAGTGGTTTACGCGTGAAGAAGAGACAGACAGACAGAGTTACTTTCGCATTTATGATATTGGTATGGATTATATAAAGAGATTATTGGATTGTAATAGATAAAGTCAAAACTGGACCGATTTTACAAATATAAATAAATAAATAAAAATATAATAAAAAAAGCTACATTAGTGAGTAAAATAGTCCGCTTTTTACCCGACTAAGTAAAAGAAAGTAATGTGTGTGAGTGGCACGAAAGATGTCGTTGGGACCAGCTTCTAATACGTCATAACTTAAAACAAAACAACTATGTATAATAAATTTTGTTGAACACTTAAAAATAATTGGAGTGTCAAATATTATACGTTAACATGAAACCTTTCGTGCGCGGGTCCGGTTTGCACTTGACCCGTTTTTATACCATTAAAATAGCAAACAAACAGACCGCCTTTCCGACGGAGTGGCAACTGCTAACTATATACATAAAATATGCTAATGCTGCGTTGTTACTCAATAATTATGTTATCTTGTTGCAAAGACGCGTGTATAAGGATACGATACGGGCTACCTTACCTTCGAAGCCAAAATACCATAAAGTCGCGTCTTTTATGTTGGTTATTATAAAACTAAATCCCATATACCTGGTAAAATTTGTAGTAAAACTAATAAGTATGTAGATTTTAAAAAGTTATGTCAAAAATCTTTAAATATTTGCAAACCATATTCGACAGAATATGTTGGCAACTATACGTACATTAATTTTCACGACTTGTAACACCCATATATACATCAATTTATATATTTTCTTTTTGTTAGTTAAATCATCTATATATTAATACGTGGAACGAAAATTTCGTACCCTTTTCAAGAGATTCGCGCGAACAGTAGAGTATAAAATTTGGCACAGTAAAGTTTACCTTGCGGAGGACTGCCAAACAAGCAGATGGGTCTCCTGATGGAAAGAGACAACCATCGCCTATAGACACCAAAGGTGTTAATGGTGCGTTGCTATCTTGTGGCGAGGTCCAAACCGAAACACGACGGTAACAAGCACTGACGCTATTGCGGCAGGAATAAGTAAGGCGGTGATACCAGACCCGCGCGAGAAAATGCAGAACTCTACCACCTGGTAGCCACGATGTAGTGACTCGTATAGCCAATCGGTCGCCTTTTACGACCTGCCTGGAAGAACGGCAGTTGGTCTATTCTTCAAAGGAGCCCGGAACCAACACGAATTTCAATCATAGGCGACCGCTAGTAATCATTAAAGCCCGTTTGTTTTCTACTCTAACACCTCTACAAAAGGTGCTTAGCCGTAGCGCATATACAGTGTCTAAAGAAAACCCTGTCCGATAATTAAAGGTGGTATTTGGTATCGTAATACGGTAACATATGTGTAATTATTTTATGGATATTAATTGATTAGTTTTCCTAATAAAAAAAGTAATCTTTAATGGTATTTTCATACATTAAGTACGACAACACCTACAAATAAGTAAATTATCAAATCAAAGAATGCCGCGCAAGTCGGATGCCACCGAAGGTACGCGGCGCGTTTAAAGTTCCTTTATAAAAAGCCGAAAAACAAAGACCACGCCTTCGTGCGGTGTTTGTGTAAAAGCCGCAAAAGCGAAACAATGAAACAAGTAGCGACAAAGTGTTGACATTTTTAAAATATTTGTTTAACTCTAGGGAAATATAAGTAAAAATACGAATATTAAAAAAACGATATCTTTTTTATTTTTTGAAATAAAGTCATTTTAATATTTTTTTCAGTAATGCCTTTAACCAACCCGTATCGTATCGGACAGGGTTTTCATTACACACTTTGTGTATGACCTGGCGGTCATTATTGATAAATCAATTACGCGATACAGAACTCAGTAGCATTGAACAAACAGACTGTTTTCATAACCTGTAAGGTTACAACGATTACGATGCCCCGATTACGCAAGTGGTGAAAAATGTGTAGTGACCTTGAGGCGTAAGGTGCGGTGCATACTATTGTTTAGAAGCTGTGGACGTGGCGATTAAACACTTTGACATGAACGAAAGGACAAGAAAGCGAAATTTACCTTAGGCTAGCGGATACATACATATCTTCACGCTAAATCCCTTGCATGTTAGGCAGAGTGAATTGATTGCCATATGTCACGGTTCATTCAGACTTATTTTGCTTTCTGTACATTCATAACTCTTCATGCAAACACGCCGGTTTCGGACACTCTTGTATGTCAAGAGTGTCCGAAACCGGCGTGTTGTGACCTTTGGGCAGCATCCGACCAATTTGATCATGGTATGTCAGTCTTGGTCCTCCCGGTAGCTATATACATCCATCCACGTTCGTATTGCAATTGATTCGTATCTTAAATACGAATATGTCGCATTTCACGTCACTATAACTAATAGGGGTAAAGTGCTGGTAAAGGTAATCTATTATCTATTATTTTTTTAACGTTTTTAGGGTTCTATACCTAAAAGGTAAAACGAAATCCTATTATTAAGCATTCGCTGTCTTCTGTCCGTCTGTCTGTCTGTCACCAGGCTGTATCTCATAAACCATGATAGCTAGAAATCCGTTGCCGCTATAACAACAAATATTAAATATATATATATATATATATATATATATATATATATATATATATATATATATATATATATATATATATATATAAAGAGGAATTATCTCACCAGTCACCACACCACCAGAACAACAACGCGAAACGTAGTCCTAGTCTGCTCGCTTTCTGTCTATATGCTTCCTTTACTTAGGATAGATATACCTTTGATAGGATTCCGTGACTTGCGGAAGGTTAAAATGGTAAATATCTAATAAAATTAAATTAATTGACAATACGGCACACGAGATAAAGATTTTCAATTCTAACACTTTAAATTAGTCGTTTGTTATTCCAATTCGATTAAAGTATTCGAGGCTGTACAAATCCAGTGCATACGCTTGACCTCAAATAGGCATGATAAAAAATAAAAACACTATTTGCTGGGCGATGTCGAGTGTCGATTATCATTTCTCCTCAATGAGTCATAACGTGTGGACGTTTACCGTTATATCATCGCGATAACTTTGTAAGTCAAATGTAGCGATAACATTTAATTTGTTGATGATAACTAATTTACTCCAATTAATTATTTATTGTTTTTATTACTTTAACCTATTTAACCAATTATGTCCAAAAAGAGATATTATTATTCTTTTTATTATATGTAGTTCTTAAGATAAACGAAAGGTATGAAATAAAAGAAAAATTTCAAACTATCCTCCTGTATTATCGATTATTCCCAACTAAGTTTCACTGATCAGATATTAGACCTAGAAAGCACCAGTTCGTACCTTATTTTAACTATAAAAGTTCAATTAGTCTCGAAAAATATGAAGTTCGCAATGACAACTTTGTGTAAACAATCCAAAATGTTTTTGTCATAATATGTGGCAAAATTTGTTTACAAAACCAAAGAATAAGATCATAGAGTTTGTGGGGAAAAGCCTACCAAGCATACTTTAGCATAAACCTTCGTCCAGTATCGTGTGTCAGTCGTGTGTAGAATCTTTAGAATACTTAAGTCAAGGAGGACGTGAAGGGCTTCTTCAATTTGGAGCACCGATATAATGTGCTGATCCAAATAAACATTGAAACTAAAAGCAGGCATCTTCGATGGACCTCAAATCCGTACCCATATATTTATTTATAGCTCTAAATTAAAAATTTATATGTAGTAGATATGTAAAAAAGTGGGCTAATTCGGTTTTTTTTAAAAACAAATTAGCCCACACTCGGTGGATTTATCTAGTTCAGCTTAGGCGTTCTCATGGACTTCTTTCAACCTTATCGCCAAACACAGAAAACCATCCGGCTTTAAAGTCATTAAAAAGAACGAATCAAACAAGCTTAAAATCGATGGTGTTGCTCAATTGTTCCCATTCAAATTCAAAGTTCCCATGATTTCCTTTCTGCTTCATCATAAGACCCTGGAAGTCATCTAAAACCAAGGCATCTGTCAAAAAAGGACAACTGAGTCCAACTCGTAGGCTTATCTTGTTTAGTTTAGCAGTTTCCAATTCCCATAGCCACCTTCCAGTTCCGTCGTCGGATCCTAAAAATCTTTCAGTACCAAAGCGTATGTCAAAACTAACCGAATCAGCCCATACTCGATGAGTTTTGAGATTTGCTTAAGAGTTCTCATAGACTTCTTCCAGCTCAAACATCAGCCTCTAGAAGCCATCCTCCTCCAAAGTCTTTAAAGGGACGAATCAAACGACTTTAAAGTAGATCTCATTGCTCCATTTTATTCTAAAGTTCCCATGAACTACTTCCAGCTATATCATGAGACCCTGGAAATCGTCTAGCACTAGGACGTTTGTAAAAAGAAAGCTAATGAGTCCAAACTGAAATGGTTTATCTTCGTTAGTTTAGGAATTCCCATGGTGACCTTCCAGTTCCATCATCAGATCGTAGAAATCATCCAGCATCAAAGTGTTTTCCAATACAAGACCATGAGTGCTCAATAAATTTACCTTGTTGAGTTTAGGAGGGCACTGTTCATTTTTTTCGTGTTTTTCGAATCCAGGTGGGATTCGGAAAGTTCCATTTTCAGAGCATCGATATCATGAGAAACAATTTATTGCAGGAAATAAACGTTATTATCTTAACACTTTATATCTGTGAGTTTCGATAACATAGGCTGCGACTAAGCAAAAGGAAGTGATGTTTTAAGGACACGCAAATAAAGTCGCAGGCAACAGCTAGTAACGCGAGAGGTATGCATTTTAACTACATTAAACCACGATAAATTGCGTACCTCCTTATCTAAATCGGTCAAATTACTTTGTGTGTTTGTAATAATACAATGATTTAGCTACTTCACAGTTAGTGTCCACAGGTACAGTTATTCAGCTCATACAGGTCACTTTATTTAGAGACATTTGCAAATTGCAAATCTAAACTCATGGTCACGAAGGAAAAGGACATTACAAAGGCACAGCTTAGACACCGTTTTGCTATATAAATACTATTGAATCCTGAAGCACAATGATAAAATCCAAAAATCAATGCCTACGAAGCAATATTTATTAATATTTATTATCTTCTACTATACAATTAAATAAAATTGGAATGTCTATTTGTAATATTAAAATACCCGATTTTTACTAAATGCATATGGATGTATACACGATACATACACCAAAATAACATTTTTTACAATTTTTGTGTTTGTCGCTCTGTCTGTCTGGTTATTCCGGCTAATATCTAGAACGGCTGGACTGATTTTGACGGGATTTTCACTGGCAGATAGCTGATGTAATAAGGAGTAACTTAGGCTACTTTATATTTCAAAATTGTTCCACGCGGACGAAGTCGCGGGCTCAGCTATTATAAAATACAATTGTATCATTTCACAATAAATTTGAAAATATTAATATCCAACTGGTTCTACTTACATAAGCATCATTGAGGCATTTACTGTTATTGGCTATAAACAAAATCTAATCTAATCTTAGATACAATACATAAAATCAAGACGTTTACTGCTATGCTAATGCATCATTACATAGTATAAAACAAAGTCGCTTTCTCTGTCTGTCCCTATGTATGTGACGGCGTCCGCGTCGTCAAATGCCAAGAATATTGTAAAGTGTAAACAACAAATGCACGGCCCGGGCCGGCAAGCGCATCGTTCGATATCCCTACTACTCAACTTGTTTTGCTACCTGTATAAAAGGCTCCGAGCGCCCGCCGATAAGCCAGTCTAGGCTCTGGCGTGGCTCGGTACACTTGTTGTATCTTGCTAGTAGCTTATCCTTGACTCTCGGATAATTAATTTGTGCAAACAAGTTAATTATTATTGTCAACTATAAATTAGTCGCAGTACAATTTATAATTGACTATCTATTGCTTAAATTATGACTTATTTGTAGTAATTAGTGAGGAATAATTATAATTTACATTGTTAATGAGAACTAGTAATTAATAATGGAAAGTTGATCAAAATATAAAGAATTGTTATATCGCCACATCCTCATTTTATTTATCGTATCTGACCCACTTCCTACATCAGAAGTGGGATCGGATTCACTCCCACTTCAGCATCAAACTATTTCGGTTAATTATGTAGAGCAGTAAATGTCTCTTTTCACTTGTGGTATGGAAACTATTCTTTGAAAAATAGCAGAAAATATTAATTTACGTTCTGTAAATGCATCTACTCCCCTTAAGTTGATATACTTTGATTCTGATGAAGCAGACGATATGACTAACTGGTGTCCTCCTCCTAGCTTCGTATTCTTCATTACTGAGGGTCGTAACCTCCTCATTAGATTGTTCTTGATAGCACAATATTATGCCATTGGACTCTATCTTCAGCGGCGTGCAGAGCATCATAAAACATTTTAGACATAAGATTGGTGCAAACCTGGTCCGACCATCGCATAGGAGTACGACCACGTGGTCTTTTGTCTTCTACTGTTCCGGTCACTATTAGCTTTTCGAGATTGTCTCCTTGCTTTCTAGAGATGTGGCCGAAGTATTATAGAATTCTTTGAAGGCACGTAGCAGACAGTCTGGTCTTTACTCCAAGTTGTTTTAGTATGAAGGCGTTGGTCCTGTGTATTGTCCAAGGGATACGTAACATTTTCCTCCAGCACCACATTTCAAACACATCAATGCGACGTCTGTCTGCAGCTCTTAGTGTCTATGACTCTGCGCCGTACGTAAATATGGAGAACACCAGCGTACAAACCAGCCTCTGCTTTGTTTTTGATGAGATGCTTCTGTCGTTCCAAAGACCCTTCATCTGACTCGTAGGATTTTTGTCGTGTAACTTACTAGCTGGTGTACCTCAAGTAAAATAAATATAGAAAAGAAAAAAAATTAGACGGGGTTGATCTGATCATTGTAGCTACTCACTCACTTAAGAGTCATGCCGTCACCTACTTCACAAGCTGCTGTCTTGGCAAGCTATATTATGACTTGAAGACCTCTTCCTTTTAGACTTAGATATGAACCGATTTAAGAGCACCACTGTATTTCGAGGAAGTTGCAATTTTTGTGATAGAATCGAACATCGTAACAACTATTGCCGTGATAAACAGAAACTTATCTCAAATAATTTTTGCTTGCAGCGAAAGCAGGTCATCGACCACTATCTCTGGTGGCGTGTCCAGTGGCCGACCACCAGTGGTCTGCTATGTATGTTATGACCCCGGCCCAGCCACATAGCTTCCATTTGTCCGAAGCGCTACAAGAAGAAAGAAGTTGCCACATCAAGTTCCGAAAACAGAAAACCAGTCAACATCTGTTCCAGAGCGTCACATGGTGTATTACACTAATTAGAATTTAATTATCTTTTATATTTGAGTCTGGTTTAGAGTGTAGCCATATCAAACAAATCTTTTGTGATTTCTTTGTAGGAGAACGGTTTTATGAACAAGAATCTAAGTAGTCGCTTGTCCTGATGTAGTTTCCACTCAATAGATCAAATGCTTAACTTAATTGAATTAAAACCAGCGAACTTAAATCGATTTAGTTGACCCTAGACCGTTAATAAGCGATCTTAAAGTTTATTACCAACTGAACTCAAATTAATATTAAAGAAAAAAACAATACAGATTTACATCTTCTTGCGACAGGCACATAAAGAGCTAACGTCAGTCCGAACGTGTTTAATTTATTTATTTATTTTTTTATAGAAAAAAGGGGCAAACGAGCAGGAGGCTCACCTGATCGTAAGTGATTACCGCCGCCCATGGATCACCGGAGGTCTTGCAGCTGCGTTGCCGGCTTTTTGGGAGGGAGTATGCTCTTTTCTTGGAGGTGCTTGAGTCGTGTCCGTTCGGAAGCGCCCCCGCCGGTAATTGATTCCACGGAGGAGTGGTGCGTGGTAAGAAGTGCCTAGAGAATCGCACGGTTGTAGATTTCCGGACATCGAGGTGATGAGGATGGAACTTTGAGTTTTGCCGCGATGTCCGATGATGAAATTCGACAGCAGGGATCAGTCCAAACAGTTCGTTGGAGCGCTCTCCATGATAAATGCGGTGGGGGATGCTAAGCGAACTTACATCTCTGCGTGGAGCCGGGGAGTCAAGCCGATTGGAGATCGCTTGGTCGTCAACGGTTCGAACCGCTCTACGCTGAGTGCGATCAAGTGGAGGAGGCTGATACTGCGGAGCTCCCGCCCAGAGATGAGAGCAGTGCTCCATGTGCGGGCGAATTTGCGCTTTGTAGGGTTGCAAGCGATGAGAAGGCAGGAAGTGCTGTCTCGCTCTACTGAGCGCACCGAGCTTTTTTGAGACTAGTTTGGCCTTTTCTTCCAAGTGGTCGCGGAACTGAACGTTGTTCGATATGTCAACGCCAAGAATTCCAATATTGGCTGGGGTTGTCAGAAGAGTGTTCTCAAAGCGAGGTGATGCGAATATTGTAGGGTTGAATAATGATAGCGGAGTATAACTCTGACAAATTATGGCAAGAGCGGTTAGGTAATATTCAACACGCGCTCAACAACATTAGGTGTAGGGTATTTGGATTTACCCCCATAGATTTGACATTCGGAATTCAAGGCAACTAACTAAAACTGGCAAAAGTATCTACAAGCATTGAAGATCCAGTGTATCCAATCGAATCAAAAAATCAGTCTAATTGGACATTTTACGAGTAGAGGTAAAAGAAATGTTAAACCTTTAAGTGTAGGTGACATTGTCTTTGTTAGGAATGAAGAACGACACTAAACGATACTTGATTCAAAATATAAGGGCTCCTTAAAAGTTACCGCAATTTTAGAAAACAAGTGCGCCCATGAAAGCCTCTGCGAAGTACCCATATTCCTGCAGGGTTTCTTGAGGTACCTATATGAAAATTATAACAAGGATGACGTGACGGCGTATACTCATGATAATGATCTTGTTCATAAAACTGGTCCAAACAATATTGATAGAAATGCAGTGTATATTGTAAATAGTTATAACAGTCAGTTTTTAATATCTTTGAAATACCTGCGAAGGAGATTCTCTAATCCAAAAAAATTAGGATTGACAAAAGATGCAGGACTGACAAAAGATGCAGGATTGACAAAAAATGTAGGATTGACACAAAAAATGTAGGATTGAAACAAAAAATGTAGGATTGACACAAAAAATGTAGGATTGACACAAAAAATGTAGGATTGACAAAAAAATGTAGGATTGTCAAAAAATGTAGGAAGATTAGAGTCATTGAAGGGAGTGTCCGGTCCAATGACTCAGCTAAAGGGGTTCATTCCGGTCTAGCCTTTTGGCTACAGGGATTGCAACCCGGTCTAGCACTGTCAGCTAAAGGGATTTCCGGTCTAGCATTAGCTAAAGGGATTTCCGGTCTAGCATTAGCTACAGGGATTTCCGGTCTAGCACTGTCAGCTAAAGGGATTTCCGGTCTAGCATTAGCTACAGGGATTTCCGGTCTAGCACTGTTAGCTAAAGGGATTTCCGGTCTAGCACTATCAGCTAAAGGGATTTCCGGTCTAGCATTAGCTACAGGGATTTCCGGTCTAGCACTCTCAGTTAAAGGGATTTCCGGTCTAGCACATTAGCTAAAGGGATTTCCGGCCTAGCACACTCCAGTCTCCGGTTTTAAACTGATGAGAGGGAGCTTAGTACACTCCAGTCTCCGGTTTTAACTGATGAGAGGGAGCTTAGTGCACTCCAGTCTCCGGTTTTTAACTGATGAGAGGGAGCTTAATATACTCCAGTCTCCGGTTTTTAACTGATGAGAGGGAGCTTAGTACAATCGAGTCTCCGGTTTTTTCAATTGATGAGGGATTCCTAGCTTAGTAGGATCCAGTCTCCGGTTTCAAAACTGACGAGAAAGGTTTAATAGTTGTAGTTGCTGAAGGGGTTACCGGACCAGCACACTATTGTAACATTTCGCTAATTATAGAGTTGTAATTAAAAAAAGATTATGTTTAGTTTTCTAAAAGATATGTCAGGATGAACGAGGCGTTCCTTGTCCTCAGATGTATAAAGATGCGCACACGAGGACGTGTGCATGTCAGTATGGCCGTGACGGCGTCCGCGTCGTCAAATGCCAAGAATATTGTAAAGTGTAAACAACAAATGCACGGCCCGGGCCGGCAAGCGCATCGTTCGATATCCCTACTACTCAACTTGTTTTGCTACCTGTATAAAAGGCTCCGAGCGCCCGCCGATAAGCCAGTCTAGGCTCTGGCGTGGCTCGGTACACTTGTTGTATCTTGCTAGTAGCTTATCCTTGACTCTCGGATAATTAATTTGTGCAAACAAGTTAATTATTATTGTCAACTATAAATTAGTCGCAGTACAATTTATAATTGACTATCTATTGCTTAAATTATGACTTATTTGTAGTAATTAGTGAGGAATAATTATAATTTACATTGTTAATGAGAACTAGTAATTAATAATGGAAAGTTGATCAAAATATGAAGAATTGTTATATCGCCACATCCTCATTTTATTTATCGTATCTGACCCACTTCCTACATATGCTTAAATCTTTAAAACTACGCAACGGATTTTGATGCGGTTCTTTTTGATAGACAGATTGATTCTTGGGGAAGGTTTTGGTATATAAACCTTTCCGATATTCTCACGGGAACAAAAGATACGCGGGTGAAACCGCGGGCAGGTCGCTAGTTTTTAATAAAATAAAACTTTAAATATGATTAGTAAATTTTATTTAGAATATGATCAGTAGATTTAGTAATATTTAGATTTTGTTTTTAGACTAAAAACGAAATTTAATGTCATTTAGGGACATTTAGATTTTATTATTAAACTAAAAACAATATTTAATGTCATTGAGTGACATTTAGATTTTGTAATTAGACTAAAAACGAAAATTAATGTCATTTAGTGACATTTAAATTTCGTTATTAGACCAAAAACGAAATTTTAATGTTATTTAGTGACACTAAGATTTTGTTATTAGACTAAAAACGAAATTTCATGTAATTTAGAGATTTTGTTTTTAAAAACTTTAAATGTGGTTTAGCGACCATTAAATTTTGTCATTAGACTAAAACAAAATTTTAATATGATTAAGTGACTTTAAATGTGATTTACTAACAATTAGATTTTGTTTTAAGACTACACCAAAATCAGTAGTAAAATAGTAGTAAATGTCCTGATGATGATAATTGATAATGTTTTGACCGGTTGAACATTAATATTTTTCAATTTATTGTGAAACAGTACAAGTGAATTTCATACCTCTTGTATGAAATTCACTTGTACTGTTTCTATTTAAAAAAATAAGCCCACTTGAAATATCTGACAACTATACCCATATCTCAAAAACTATTAAACCGATTTTGATGAAACTTGGGCTATTCCCTAAGTTGGGATATACCTGATTTAAATCAAAAAGTATTATCTTGATATCGCTTTTAGTTCTCATTCCCTAAGTTGGGATATACCTGATTTAAATCAAAAAGTATTATCTTGATATCGCTTTTAGTTCTCAAGAAATTCGTAGACAAACATAAAAATGTCAGTGCCGGATTAAAGGCTACTGACACATAGGCTATTGACACATAAAGTAGTATTGATCTTAAAAAAAATTGATATTTATTACAACGAACTAGAGACCCCGGATGTCGACCCTCTAGTAAATTTAAAACTTTTCAATGAAAACATAGAAAATATAAATTCTTGTTGTAGTTTCTGGCCGATGGTTTCAAGACATGATGACCTAAGCAATTGACTTATTTGCTTATGGGCTAATCCGGCACTGAGAAACATAGAAACATATAATCCCTTACGTAACTTTTCCAACATGTTGTTCCGGGCTCTTACTGCCGTTCTGCCAGGTAGGTCGTAAGAGGCGACCGATTGGTTATGTGTCAGTACCATCGTGACTACTAGATGGTAAGAGTTCCGCAACGCCTCGCGCGGGTATTTAGTACCACCGCCTTATAGCGCAATAGCGTCAGTGCTTGTCATTGTCGTGTTCCAGTTTGGAGGGTAAGGTAGTCGGTAGACTTACGCATGTGATATTGCCATCCCGCCACACGGATATCAACGCACCAATAACATCATTGGTGTCTATAGATGATAGTTTCCCTTTTCATCAGGATAGCCATCTGCTAGTTTGCTATGTTATGATGTAAAAAAAAATTAATAACCATGCTTGAACATCTGAATATATCATCATCCTCAAATATTACCCAATTCCAACAACATTACATACATACATGTCAAACTGATAACCTTAATTTTTTCGTCCATTGAAAAAGAAGTAACACATAGACCACCGTCCATAGGTCATATTTAAAAATTTAAAATTAACGAGACATTCATATTCAAACGACAGGAAACCCAGAGTAAACAACCTGAGCAGTCCACCTCCCAGAAGCCGTTAATCTTTATCGAGGAAGCTTGCCAGTGCGTTTGATTCACCGGGTTTTTACACTGCAATAGTAGAACGGTATAAATAGAGCGCTGGGTGAACGCACCGCTGTTTTGGCCAACTATTTTTATACACGTGTGTTTTTACTTTAATGGAGTTTTATGTAACTAATAATCTCGTGGTTTAGGAGTTAGCCTAACCGGGCAGATCTTGAGGTTTGGGGTTCGATTTGAGGTGCGTTCGTTATTGAGGTATTTTCGAGTGTTTTTATAATAAGACTAGTTAGCTGTTGCCTGCGACTTCGTTCGCGCGGACTTCGTTTACTCCGCACAGCTCCTCCCCCGTAGGTGATAGCGTGATAGTATGTAGCCTATATGTTGACCCGACCTGTTAGTAATATTCATGCAAAATTTGAAGTAAATCCATGCAGTACTTTTTGAGTTTACCCCGGACATTCATTGACTTTCCTACGATTTTATTATATGTACATAGATAAACAAGCTGATGGAATGAGACACAAATATTTTAATAGGCATTGCCATATGTGCGGAGTGAAAATTAATGTCATCAACGCCCTAGACTGACTGCTGTTCTGCCAGGAAAGTCGTAAAAGGCGACCGATTAGCTGTAGATGTCACTACCGTCGTGACTACTAGGTGGTAGAGTTCTGCAACGTTTCGTCCGTGGTTTTTAGTGCCACCGCTCATATTTTTAGCGCTTCCGTTCTTGTCACTGTCGTGTTCCAATTTGTAGGTAAGGTAACCTGTAAATTTATGCAAGTGGCATTGCCGTCACCTCGAACGCATAACAACGCACCATTTTTTGTGTCTATAGGCGGTTATTGTCTCTTTCCGTTAGAAAAGCCATCTTTAATCTGCTAGTTACTTCCATAATCTGCTAGTAACTTGTGCATGTGGCATTAGACCTCGCCACAAGATAGCAACGCAACATTAACACCTTTGGTGTGTATAGGCGATGGTTGACTCTTTCCGTTAGGAACCCATCTGCTTGTTTGCTGTCTTATGATTAAAAAAATACCTATCTTACATTACATATTGCGGCGCCGCTGGTCCGTACCGCTGAAAGGACATAGTGATGGAAAACCAGCGAGCCAACTATTGTCAGATGAAGCCATAACTGTGGAGGTTGATGACGTCACACAAGGACAAGGAAGGCTAAAAGGAAGATCTTCCCAACCAGGCAAGGTGTACTGCCTGGGAACCGAAGTCCATTTGAGAAGCGTTGAAACTTGTATATGGTGTGTTCAAGATAAATAATTGTGATATCACGATTTAGGATTTTATTTTAGAATTTCGTTATTTCTATTTCTTATTATTTTTTCTCGTAGCGTTTGTAGATTGCTTGAAACGCTACAATATATTCACGCCAAGTCCCTTTCGGGGTAGGCAGAGATAATTGAGTGTTCTATGTCGCGACTCACGGTCCAGACTGTCTTTGCCTTGCTTTCTGCACATTCATAACTCTCTTCATACAAACACGGCGGTTTCGAAGACTCTTGACACCACCTTCGGACAGCACCCAACCAATCTGATCATGGTACGTCAGTTACCTATCTTATTAAACAAAAACAAAAAGCATAACCTCTAATATTGCGCAGTCGGTAAAAAATTACCAAACAAACATTCGCCAATGCTTCTGATCCCGTCCGCCGTTACGCACCAGACCGTATCACTGCACTTCCGGTATATTAATATCCGAATAACACTTTACCAAATTGTCTATACGTAATTATCGCGTTGCATAATATGCCGACAAGTGAGTAGGGCCGCCATATCCGGTTTGCAAGTCGACTAGGGGTCATATTAAACGTTTTTTTATATCATCTGGTATAAACAACCATCGCGACAGCGTCCCGGCTTGAGGGAAGATCGTAGTTTCAAATCCTGACATGTCAAAATTTTTTTTGTTGTTTTTAAGTTTTTCCAAGCACGGGATGAGCCGTGAATACTACAACCGTTATATAAACAACCATCGCCTATAGAAATCAGAGATGTTAATAGTGCGTATCTATCTGGCAAGGATGGAATGCCAAAAGTATAAGTTTACCGGCTACCTTACCTTCCAAATCGGAACACGACATTGTCGAGCACCGACGCTATTGCGGCAGAAATATGTAAGGCAATCGTACCAAACTTCGTCAAGACGATTCAGAACTCTACCACCACGTTACATGTCGCAATGTTAGTGACATATAGTTATTAAGACAAAATACCTAGCAATATCCCCGTGTTGGTCCGGGCTCGTTTGACGTATGGACCAACTGCCATTCTGCCAGGCAGGTCGTAAAAGGCGAACGATTTGTTGTTTGTGTCACTACCATGGTGATTACTAGGTGGTAGATTTCCGCAATGTTCGTCCGGGTATTTGGTACTACTGCCTTACCTATTCCTGCCACAATTTTGTCAAATTGCTTGTCATTGACGTGTTCCGGTTTGAAGGATTAGGCAACCGGTACACTTATGCCATCCCGCAACGCGGATAGCATCCCATCATTAACATCTTCAGTGTCTATAGGCGATGGATTCTCTTTTCATCAGGAGAGCCATCTGCTTATTTGCTAATGACATAAATAAGGTCGTTGACACGGGGAAGCTAATCATGTAGTCGCGAAGATCTACTAGTGAACTGACATGGTTGATGGTGTGCAAGAGTGAGAAGCGGCTCGTACCCAGCGATGAGGCTATCGTCGTCAATTAATTTGACCTCAGCCCTGAGCGGTGAGCGCTAATGTGACAATTGCTGCATTCTACGGTTACCTAATTGAACTAATTACGTATTTCTCAGTATATGTAGTCCGAAGTTTTTATTCAAAACCAACAGTATAAATATCAAAGTATCTTCACGCTCGTATCCCAGAAGTGGCAGGCTGAGGTACAACCACTGCACCTTTGATTAGCCGAAATACGGCCGGTTTCCGAAACGCAAATTAATTTTATAAACAACTAGCTGTTGCCCGCGACTTCGTCCACGCGGACTTCGTTTACTCCACACAGCTCCTCCCTCTTAGGTGATAGCGTGGTAATATGTAGCCTATATGTTGACCCGACCTGTTAATGATATTCATGCAAAATTTGAATTAAATCTATGCAGTACTTTTTGAGTTTACCCCGGACATACATACAGACAAACAGACAAAAATTCTAAAAACTATATTTTTGGCTTCGATATCGATTGCAGATTACGCCCCAAGTATTCTTTTAAAAAAATATTCAAAAATGTACAGTTTTGACTTTCCTACGATTTTATTATATGTATAGATTAATCTGTGTTTAACATCATTTTTACGAGCAAACGATCTGTCGAACAGATTAATTGCTTGTTAAACTTAGAATAATTACACTATAGAAACCAAGTCCGCGCGCCCATTTTGAAACACCTTAATTGGAGCCATAAATGGCTCCAAACAATAAATGTGTGAATCTCGCGTGAACAAATCATTTTTCCAGAATAAAAAGTAGCTTATGTGCTATTCCAGGTCATCACCTATCTGAATGCCAAATTTTATCTAAATCCGTTCAGAAGTTTTTGCGTGATTGAGGAACAACCATCCATTCATCTATCCATCCAAACATCTAAACTTTCGCATTTATAATATTGACTATAGATTAATATAGATTAAAATTACAAGTCACAAGTTTGTAATAATATAACAGCTTTACATTAATACTGTGTTTCGTTCGAATAACAAAAAATTTAAAAAAAAAACAGTAGCAGTCGTGGGACTGCCGATAGAAGTGAAAACGGAACTATTAAGTTGAGAGTAATTAAAACTATATGCAAAACATAGCTATAGATATACTATTATCATTAGCATGTCGGTGACGCGAACCGAGGATTTTACCCTCTACCAAAACGCTCAACGCGCCTAAAGAAGTTTTCACTTCAAAAATGATGTGGTGTCGTGGGACACCAGGTAGGAACGAAGTTCCTTCGGCTAAACGGCACTACTCGCTTGTGTATGCGACTGTCGCGCCTGCGTACGTCTCATTTACCGGTTTTATTTCACACACTTTTTTCCATGGATTTTTTCTTACGGTTTTACTATCACATTTTTTTCAGTTCGGTCGCGCAGCAAAATCCCTATCCCCTCCAAGCCTGCCGTAAGGAACTTCGTTCCAAAAATACGTGTTATTTTCTTTTATTCGTTTCATTTGTATAAACATGGTTTAGTGCTTCATTTTTGACAGAGTCGAGCGCTGTATGAAGACTGTCTTTCTATAGTGTAATTATTTTAAGTTGTTAAAATTAAATTTTGTTTTAGAAACCGGCCGTTAGTTCCACAATGTGATAGGTGGCAAGCCTACCGCTAAATGGGCACTTATCCAATCCTAGGCAACAATGTTTTTATCAGAAAACTGAAAAAACACATTTATGAATTGTTCAATCTAGGAATTGAGCCCGGGACCTAATGTGGTCAACAGCGCCACCGTATCACTAGACCACTGAGGCGACAGTTTCAATACCTATAACTTACACTAATACTCAAAAACTGATCTAGAAAATTCTTTTACTATAAGAAAATTACACTAACTTGGAGTAGTATAAGCTACTTTTTACCTGATTTAGGAAAAGGAAGTACTAATGTTTAATGTTGTTTTTTTAAATTAAAATAAAATTAATATTGTTAAGTAAATATAATTGTTAAATAAATGTAAACTTAACTTATGCATGTGGCATTATACCTCGCCACAAGATAGCAACGCACCATTAACATCTTTGGTGTCTATAGGCGATGGTTGACTCTTTCCATCAGGAGACCCATCTGCTTGTTTGCTATCTTATGACATAAAAAAAAGTAAATGATTTTAAAGCACGCAAAGTGGCGAGAAACAGCTAGTTTGAAGTTTCCTGTGTTAGTTCGGCCAATTGACCATCTGTCATTCCATCAGGCAGTTCGTAAAAGGCAAACGATTGGTTATAAAAGTCGCTAACTATCGTGACTACAAAATGACAGGGTTCTGGAACGTCCCGTCCGGGTCTGGTACCACCGCCTTACCTATTCTTACCGCAAAAGCATCAATTATTGTTACTTGTGCGTTTCGCTTTGAAGGGTAAGGTAGCCGGTAAACTTATGTATAATATGTGGCATTACTATACTGCCACACAGCAAAGCACCATTAACATCTTTGGTGTTTATAGACGACAGAGTGCTAAGTGTGAGTTTTTCTTTTCGTATTCGATCGTGAGCGCGTTTGGCGTTTACTAGGAATTTGTATGTGATTTGTACAGCGCCACCTAGTGGTAAACGTGACAAACCAGTTTACCACTAGGTGGCGCTGTACAAATCACATACAAATTCCTAGTAAACTCGAAACGCGCTCATGATCGAATGCGAAAAGAAAATCTCACACTTAGCACTCAGTTGTCCCTTTGAGGCATCTGTTAGCTATGTTATAAGATAAGGCGTCATTCATTTATTACGTAAAACCATTTTTGCTACTTTTTGACCCCTAACTCCCCATAATAAGAAAAAATAAGAATAGGCCAAACCACGCCCCCCCGCTTAATATTTATTACGTAAGAATTTAATGGAAACGAATGAATACACGTTTGGTTAATTTTATAACTAGATGATGAGAGTAGATTAACATGTCATCGATATAGTTTTTCAAACAAATTTCATCCCCTATTTCAGGCCCTTAGAGGTTGATTTTTAAACAAAATAGCCTATGTTTGACCCCGGATCCTCTATTATTTCCATGCCAAATTGCTTGAAAATCGGTCCAGCGATTTAGCCATGAAAGCGTAACAGACGGACATTCGCATTTATAATATTAGTATGGATGTTTATTTATTCAAAACAATTTTTGCTAGGTATATATTTTTATTTTTTGATAGTAATAAACTTTTTGACTTTCATCATTCACCTGTGTGTCCTGTACGCATCCAGGGGGGTTACCATCAACTTTTAAAAAAACGCTCAATTCCCAGTCAGTTCAAAAGCAGGCCTGCTTTTGGCCTGCTAGAAATCATACTACGAGGGCTAAAAAGGTGAACGTTTTCTGCGTCAAGGTGAACGGTTATGCTTATCTATGGCCTGCTATAATATCATTGCGTTTTATAACATCAGTTTAGAAATTTGAATCGTATATTTTTCTAGTTTGTCGGTTTTGTGTTTATTAAGGTGAAAACATGACTTTGTTGGATATTTCAATTTTTTTAACTATAATTTATTGGCTATATTCACGTAACTGAAATACTAAGCAATAAAAATGTAAGTTCACCTTAATAAATAACTAGCCTCAAAGGTATAAATATTTACTTGATTCTGAACGTGACGCTGATAGATATCTAAACATTTTAGGCGCGTAAATTAAATGTCTTGTCTTTTA
Organism: Apodemia mormo; assembly: GCA_036924255.1. Classification (NCBI taxonomy): domain Eukaryota; kingdom Metazoa; phylum Arthropoda; class Insecta; order Lepidoptera; family Riodinidae; genus Apodemia; species Apodemia mormo. The sequence goes on from JAUPFN010000027.1 coordinate 1,170,082, forward strand.
TTATGTAATATTCACCACTCAAAACTTTCGTAAAACCGAAAACAATACATATATACTCAAGTATTTCTTTTTATAAGCTTTTAGTAGGTACTTAATAGTGTGTTAAGCACACTGTGCTTAATAGTTTCTTTACATAAAGTTACATAGTACTCTAATTGAGGAGCGTCTGTTCAAAAGGAGCTATCTACGTATCGGATCACAGAACACTTATACTCTCTACGAGAGGGTATCGGATTGTTTATACGTTTTTATTATGAATTTCACTTGCTATCCAAGATCTTATTATGCACTGTGTTTATTTTTGGTCAAAAGTGCCTATTTCCGCTTTAAACTTCTACCTTATTGTTCGGTTCTGATCAAAAGGTGCTAATTGTAATAGGTTCTAACTGGTTGGTAAACACCAATCACAATTCTAATCAAAAAGGGTTATGTTTCATAGTAATTTCGTTAATTATTTATAGTTTGATACAAAAAGAACTATTTACTTGCTACGAAACAAACGAAGTGCCAGTTCTTCTGTTTCTTAAAGGACCCGAATCCAGGCCAGAAAAAAAGATATTTGAAGTTTCTAAACAAAAAATCATAATATTCTTCAATGAAAATTTCAGTGTCAAATTATTGTTTAAGTCAAAGTTACATTTTACGCGCCTCTCGTGCAACTGTGTGTGTGTGTTTTACTGATCCTGCTTTAATCGTATAAATATCAGTAAATTCATGAAAAAAATCTTGAAATTCCTAATAAAATATGGACGTGGAGACGTAAAAAGAAAGACGTAAATATTTTACTTGTGAAGCAATTAGATGACTGGGCTGAGTTACTGGAGTTGTTATTCTTTAGGAACATTATTCTTGATGATCAAACAATGATAACCGGTGCTAACAATGAAGATCACCAACATGATGAGTCTTGTGACTGTTTAGAACATGACATTAGTCAAATTAGAATATAAAATTTACTTTCATCTTTCTATTTTTCTTTTATTTTTTGTCCTAGACCAAACTTGTACTCTAAACATTACTGATCAAATGGCGCTATTTATTCTTGGTTCAGATCAGAAGGTGCTATTTGTTATCATTTCAGAACAAAAGGTGCTATTTTCAGAATAACTGATCAAAAGGTGTTATTTACATTATTTATAATTTAATATTGTGGTCTTTGTTAAAGATACAAAAAAATATTTTAGTCATAAAGTTAGTGGACTTATCATGAATCATCTCAATAAAACAAAAAATACACTTGCCTCATACTAATTTCAGGAAAAAAAGACTTTTTTAAATTATCTAAAATGTGGTTAGCATGTAAATAGCCCTTTTTGAACAGACGCTCCTCAATTGGTCTGTGCATAAAGTGATATCTGACAATTGGACCTGGTTGTCTTAAAGAAATTGTTTTGTAATGCAATGTAAATGTATGTAATGTAAATGTGGCATCTTTAATATATTTATGTCGGAAGTTATTGTTTATAAATAAAGCAAAGAAGATATTATAATCACTACGTTTTAAGTAACAAGTTTATAACATTCTGTTGAACAAATCCATTTCTTTTTCCTTTTTCATCCACGTCTTGTTGGTTGGATGTAATCAACTTCTTCATCCCAAGGAATTTCAAAACAACCATACTGATATTGTGGTTAAAGCAAATTGATTTAAGCTTGGGATTATTTTAGACAATTGTGGCAAAATGCTGCAAGCATTTTTCTGGACCCGAATAAGAACCTTTGTCATTTTTTATGTATAAGGTGTTCTTTTCTGTATCCTATAATGGATTCCGGGTGAAAATTTGTATTTAAGTAATAATATAATAATGATCTCAGTGTAAAGTTGTTATAAATTTAGTGTTTTGTAGCAACATATACCGAATAAGCAAATGATTTTTGTGACAATATTAGAATACCCTGGCCCATAAAGGCAAACTACACAAATTATTGCTGATTTCATTATATTGCTATTTTTAGAGCTGGGATATTACACATTATGTGTATATTTACGATAAGTCTTACTCCTAATCAATAAATGTTAATAGCATTGGACACTGTAACTACAGTGTCCAAAGTCCAGATGCATAAAGCTTGCTCACTACAATATGAAGCCAGAACATCATAACAAGCTATGTTTGGAGGTCATCTCATGTAGTTTTTTTCATTGTTTTAAACTTGTCATACATATCCTTTAATTAAATTATACAGTCTGATATTTTCTATTTTTTATAGCATGAGTGTTAGTAACTGCAATTCCTATTTTGCTTTTAGAATAGGATACTTGAAGTTCAATCACCTGATAAAGGACAGCATTACATATACTCTTTAAAGTACAGGAGTTGGATCTTATATTGACATAGAACTGAAAAAATTCAATTTGCTGTAGTATATTTGATTGGTGTCCAAATTGACCTATTCGTATCACATATAAGTATAAAAAAATTGCATAATTTTAGTATACATATATTGTGTTGATACAGTATATGTGTATTTTCTGCCTTATTGATTTATCATTAGTGTCCACACTAAAGAAGTAGAGTACAAGAACTGAGTAGTTAAAAAATAAAGTGTTCCGGTATAAAATGTCAAGAAATCCTTAATAGCAGCCAGGGTGTAGGTAGTCATAGCAAATTCTCAATCCCTTGAATATATTGACTACCTAGTACCTACTATATTTTTTTTAGGAATTTCAAGAATATATTCCAAATCCCAGTAGTACATACCTCCAACACATATTCTAGTTGGAGCCTATTAATCTGGCAACTGAACCCAGTGAAGTAAGATATTTGCTAACAATATTGTGCATGGTTATACAATGTCAAATCTTTTGTGGGAAAATAATAGGGGTTACTGAAACAAGCTTAACAATTGTCACAAGCAACTCATCTTGATTTTGTATGGGCTAAACCTGCCTACATAATATGTCCATTTGAAATAATTTGACTTATGTAATGAAAGAATTTTTCTAACAAGCACTTGTTAGAAAAATTCTTTCAAAGTCTAAGTTTTGGTCATTTTCCTCCGCACATTAACAAACTTACAAAATCCACTGCTTTTTTACATGCTTTGTGCTATTTCTAATTTTTTTTGTTATACAGCTTTAACCATGACTTATCATAAAAACTTTTACTTCTTTTGCTCAGTCAGGTAGCCAATGTGTTGATAGCAATGATGTGTATAAATATTACCACACATAATTAGTTGATAGTGTTGCTTTCTATTCATAAAATTATTAAAAATGGATTTTGTAGTTTGGCTTTTATTAATTACAAGCAAATTTTACTTCAATGATTTATCTAGGTTGAAAATAAGGCAAGGTTAGGTTAGGTTGAAAAATAAATTTATCATATAAATGTTAATTTATATAAGAAGTCAAGAAAAAATATAAAGTTCGTCTTATTTTTGAAGCAGATAGCTATCCTGATGACATTACTGCATAACCATAGGATGATAGATGTTAAGCTTCATGTGTTAAGATTACCAGAACCTTACCTTCCAACCTAAACTATGTCTATGCCAAACACTGACATTATAGACAGGATAAACAAAGCTTTATACGCAATAGTGTCGCATGGAGGAAACCTTTCCACAGTGTTTTAATGTCCATACCAATTGATGCCAGGGTGCACTGCAAGTCAAGTTGATATTAGGGCAGTAAGGGGAACTTGGTCAATCCCTTTTACCCAATGTTGGGTTGTCGAATATGATACCCTTTAATGTACTTTTGAATATAGAGAAATATCAAAATACCCAAATCGTATTATAGCTTCTGTAGCATCCCAATTGCCTATTGGTTATGGTTACAAGTAAGCACCTTCTACTATTTGGTGAAACAGATATACCATATTCACCAAGGTTTTTTATATATGTCGCAGTGAAATTGTCAATAGTCGTTAGATTATAATCTACCTAGGGAGTTTATAATTTGGTTAGGTTAGGTTAGCAGTTAAATTATAATATCACTTAGTTAGATTATAATCTAACGGTATTGACAATTTCACTGCGACATATATATCACTAGCTGTTGCCAGCGACTTCGTCCGTGCGGACTTAGTTTACTCTGCACTGCTCTGCTATATGTTGACCCGACCTGTTAGTAATATCCATGCAAAATTGAAGTAAATCCGTGCAGTACTTGTTGAGTTTACCCCGGACATACATACAGACAAACAGACAAAAATTCTAAAAACTATATTTTTGCTTCGATATCGATTGTAGATCACGCCCCTTGTATTCTTTAAAAAAAAATATTCAACATACAGTTTTGACTTTCCTACGATTTTATTATATGTATAGATTAGATAGCAAACAAGTAGATGGCAATGCCACCATGCCATGCTCCTGATAGAAAGAGAAACCATCACCTATAGATTGCTATTCTTGTAGTGGGATGGCAATGCCACATGCATAAGTCTACTGGCTACCTAACCCTCCAAACTGGAACATAACAATGACAAGCATTTATGCTGTTGAAGCAGGAATAGGTAAGGCAGTGGTAACAAATACCCGGCAAGACTTTGCAGTAATATACTACCTACTAATCACGATGGTAGTGACACATATAGCCAATTAGTCGCCTTTTACACGACCTGCCTTGCAGAACAGTAGTTTGTCTATTCTTCAAAGGAGCGGTCAACACGGGGAAAAGGTTATAACACATATAAATATTAAAAAACATTTAATTTTATACCAAATAAAATATTTATTAAAAATAACAAACTGAGAATATAATGACAAAACAGTATAAGTTTATGTAAACAAATACTCTAAAACTTCATAATATTCTTTCTAGACTCCTTGATGCAACTGTCACAAGCATGTAACAAAGTCCTACCTATGAGCAATTCCAACTTGTACTACATTGTTGGATCTAAATCCAAAATTAAAGTAAATGACTTAAGTTTCCCATTGCATCTCAGTCGCTGAGTTCAGAGACAGATGAACTGGCTGCATTACAAATTTTATGAAGGGTATGTGCATAAGTCATTCAACCAGCTACATGTGGTTGGTGATACAGCATTCAAGGGCTGACTAGACCTATGTTTAGCTTTTAGAACATTAATGAACCTTTCAATAACATTTTGGGCCTGGATATGTTTGGCCATATAATATGCTTCTGGAGAATCTAATTCTGCATTTCAAATTAGTGTTATCTTTTTTTTTCTGAGTAGATTCTCAGAATCTCCTAGAATAAATATATAGTAAGATTTTATTTTGTATTTATTATTATTTTATTTTACTTTATGAACATTATTTTTAAATATTGAAAATTTAAGTTCCTGAAAATTTCTAAATAATTAGTATTATATTCTACCTCCATAATATGTAATTATCTTCATTATATTCAAAATTTGTGTTCTTAGTAAATGATAAATTATGTAATAAATATATTGTGATTGTATATTTTTAATTGTTAAAACAATTAGAACTTGGATCTATGTATAACTTTTCTTAAAATAAATGTTCATTTGTTTGTTTAAACTATTACTGCCATTCCATTATGTGTATGAAACCGAAATCCAAAATTGGCTTGTTTCATGTGTAATCATATGTAATCGATTAATTGAAAAATGCTGTGGATTTGTTATTATTTAAAGTAAGTAAATAAATGCAAGTTAAAGACTAGCAACTCGATACCACTGTTACAAATCTTAAAATAAGTCAGGTATTATGTTAATATAGCTAATATGTACTTAGTTGTAATATGAAACAGAAATATGAAAATGTATGGATAACTTTAAAAAAATATAAAATGATGAATTAATATCATCATATTAGTCCTCTTGTAAGGTAGGCAGAAGGAAGCATATGTCAATAGACAGTATCATATGTCAATTAAGTCATCCATTGTACTGTAATTGTGCATAAATTTAAATAAGTAGACTCTGGTTAACAAGTTTGTCGGTTAGCGAGATATATGGTGGTCCTATTGCCACATTTTGCTTTATTTGTAGAGGTAAATTACGTGGAGTCACTAGCCCACTAGACATGATATTTTAAAAATAAATATATAATAAAATGAATAAATTTTAATAAACATCTTTAATTTGCAGGAATTTGACCTTTTTTATTTTCCTAAAACTTCAGTAAATAATATATTTATTTTAATACTTTACCAATTGACATTTAAATAATGCAAAGAATGGTAGTTTTCCTACAATAAATTAGTTTTTTATGTTTAGTAGGTCTTATTCTGGTTGTGTGAGTCCCATCAATAGAACTTTAATGCAAAATAACACACATGCCAAACTTTATATGATATTTTCATCATTTAGATAAATGTATAAAGATATTTTTAAATCCACACTAATATTATAAAATGCATGTTTACTGTCTTACACTTTCACAGCTAAATCTCAATTGATTTTAATAAAATTTGACATGAAGATAATTGCAGATCATACACAGGCAAACTTTTTTTTCAAAAATAAACTGATAAGATGCTAAAATAGTGAATGAAAGATTTTAATAAAAACTAATATATTTTTTTATGAACAGTGTGTTATAATATTCACAGGCAAAGCTTGCAGGTCAGCTAGTTATTTATTTCATTGATATTTAACAATTTTAGAGACTGTACCCTAACTTATTAACCTGTCACCCTGCTGCAGGATGAGAAAGTTTATATATTTATTTCTAATTGCATATTATTCAAAGCAGAAATAACTTGTGCTAGTAATATTGGCTGTACAACTTTTTGATCTTTGTGGGTCTCTGATACGAGTCATGTGCATTAACATAGATTGCTGTAAAACTTGCCAATGTGTAAATAGGAAGTTATGGGCACATTTTCAAAACATTGGTATTGTGTAAACAATTTTGAAAAAACCTATATTAACCCTTTTATATACTTAACTTTAGACTTCTGGGTATTTATTTTCATAACAGGTACCAAATCTTAGCACAAACTATAAAATAATTCCTTGAATAACCTTAAAGGTGTAGTTATGAATTGAAATGATTTAGTTTTGTGGAAAATAAACACATTTTTATGTTCATAGCTAAGTATCCATATTTATTTACAAATTCTCTTTTGTACAATTGAAAAGGGTCGTCCATCTCTTTAACTCGACGCCGTCGATTTCTTTTTCTCTCGAAAAATTGATATTCGTCACATATTTTATATATTATGTGTATAAACAAAACGGATATATTTCACCCGCTTCACAACTTCATAAAAACAAACTTTTAAGTGGGTTTCACAAATTAAAACATTATCACAAGTAAGTATGCACTTTAAATTCCAAAATTTAATTTACGATCAACGTCGATAGTGCTAGCAAACAGTTTATTTAGGTTTATTTAAAGACCTCTACAGCAAAACAATTCAATAAAAGCTGGTCAAGAGTAACTTTTTAAGGATTGGTTTATCTGACTTTAGAAAAATTGTAAAAACGCTTTACTGCTGTCAAATAAAGTGTCATGGTACGGATAGTCTATATGAAAAAAAAGGTGAACGCTTTTCATAGACGTCAAGTAGCAGGCCTGCTATTGGCCTGTTAATAAGGTGTCATGGTACGAAAAAGCAAGGCAGTTCAAATTCTGTCCTGCTTTAAGAGCTCGTAGTTACCCCCCAGGTGTAACTACAAACTCGCGCGATTGTCCCTGCTTTTTCAACTGACGAAAAAACATAGGACGTCAGAGGACGTAGAACGGAGAGTAGGCCGATTTTGATAATTATTTTTTTATTTGAATGGGAATACTCCGAGGGTGGTCCCACGCATAAATTTTAATTTTTTGTTATAAAGACATTATTATAGCTTAATTTTTATTTGCGCATTTTTATGATCATATGTAAAAACTAGCTGCAGCGTGCAGCCCGAAAAGTTTTTAGTAAATCCCGCGGGATCACCTAAATTTTCCGGGATAAAAAACTTGTTTTATATACCAAATTTCATCGTAATCTGTTCAGTAGTATTTGCGTGAAAGAATAACAAACATACTCAAAAACTTTTGCATTTATAATATCAAGGACTATCAAGAATTCCTATCTCCCTAAAGGTTGTAAGAAAAAAAATTATATGGTCAGTCCCCTCCCCCTACATCGCCTTACATAATAAACGATTGGCCCCTAAAAAATAATTTATATTGTGCGACAGACTTCACCCAGATAGATTGTAACAGTATAGCGTTAACCAGTTTCTAATAGATTCCGTTAATGGCGAATGCATGTGATGTGATAGATGGCCGGCCGCGGTTGCGTAACGCCCGCTCCGACCGGTTTCACCTTCCTAGAATACGAGTTCGATGCGGCTTCGCGCCAACAACTCGTTTACTAGTTTAGTACAGTTTATATCGGAAAATCAGCTGGTACTGATGCAATAATAACGCTTGAATGTTACCCACTTCTACATTTATATTATAAAGAGGAAATACTTGATTGTTTGTGTTTTTGCCGTGTTGGTCCCGGCCTCCTTTGAAGAATAGACCAACTGCCGTTCTGCCAGGCAGGTCGTAAAAGGCGACCGATGGGCTATCGACTCACTACCATCGTGGCTACTAGGTGGTAGAGTTCTGGATTGTCTCGCCCGGGTCTGGTGGCCTTACCTATTCCTGCCGCAATAGCGTCAGTGCTTGTCGCTGTCGTGGTCCGGTTTGGAGGGTAAGGTAGCCGGTAAACTTATGCATGTGGCAACAACGTACCATTAACATCTTTGGTGTCTATAGGCGATGGTTGACTCTTTCCATCAGGAGACCCATCTGCTTGTTTGCTATCTTATGATATAAAAAAAGCAGATAGGTCTCCTGATGGAAAGAGTCAACAATCGCCTATAGACACCAGAGATGTTAATAGTGCGTTGCTATCTTGTGGCGAACTCTAATGCCACATACATGTTTACTGATAACCTTATCCTTTAAACCAAGACACGACAGTGACAAGCACTGACGTTATTGCGGCAAGAGTAGGGGAAGCGGTGGTACCGGTCCCGGGCGATGCAATGCAGGACTCTGCCACCTACTATACACTCATTACTATATACTACATATATATACATTTTTTTTATAGATAAACTCAAGAACTAGAACTGCTGCACCAATTTTAAAAATTCTTTTACCTGATATAAAGCTACCTACATTATTACTGAATAACATTTTTTATCCGACTGCGAAGGCCAGGCTACTGGTTTATCCGAATAAGCTAAAGAAGTAGAGAACTAGGTCGCTAGCAAGAGCTAGTCATACTAGTCATACTAATCATACTATCATACTAATATTATAAATGCGAAAGTAACTCTGTCTGTCTGTCTGTCTGTCTGTCTGTCTGTCTATCTGTCTGTCTGTTACGCTTTCACGGCCAAACCACTGAACCGATTTGGATAAAATTTAGTACAAATATAGTTTGAGACCCAAGAAAGGACATAGGATAGTTCTTATCCCGGAAATCCCACGGGAACGGGAAGTATGCGGGTTTTTATTTTAGATTTTTTTCCACGCGAACGAAGTCGCGGGCACAGCTAGTGTTATATAATTTACTCTTCCCCGGGACTACGTTCGTGTGACCACACACATTACTCAGTTGGGTAAAAATGTAGCATACGTTATTCAGTGATAACGTAGGTTTATATCGGTGAAATAATATTTAAAATCGGTCCGGTGGTTTTTGAGTTTATCCATTAGACAAACAAATATAACCTCTTTATACTACTAGTTAATATATATTTTTTGTGTCATAATACAGTAAACAAGAAGTTGGCCCTTTTTTATAGTAGAGGGGGCAAACGAGCAGATGGTGCACCTGATGGTAAGTGATCACCGCCGCTCATGGACATCCGCAATACCGGCGGTATTGCAGCTGCGTTGCCGGCCTTTTAAGAATGAATAAGCTCGTTTCTTGAAGGTCCCTAAGTCGTATCCATTCGGAAACACCCTCGAGGGTAATTGATTCCACAAAGGAGTAATGCGAGGCAAAAAGTGTCGACAAAAGCGCACGGTTGTGGATTTCCAGACATCGTGGTGGTGAGGATGAAACTTTAAATTTTGACGCGATGTCCGATGGTGGAACTTAGCGGCAGGCATTAGTCCGAACAACTCGTCGGAACACTCCCCATGATAAATACGGTAAAATATGCAGAGCGAGCCTACATCTCTGCGTAACGCCAAAGAGTCAAGCTGATTAGAAATAGTCTGATCGTCGACGATTCGAACCGCTCTACGTTGAATGCGATCAAGAGGAAGAAGCTGGTACTGGGGAGCTCCGGCCCAGAGGTGAGAACAGTACTCCATGTGAGGTCGAATTTGGGCCTTGTAAAGTTGGAGGCGATGGGCTGGCATGAAGTACTGCCCTCCCGATGGAAACAGAAACCATCGCCTATGGACAACAAAGATGTTAATGATGCGTTGCTATCCGTGTGTTGTGTGTGATGGATGACAATGCCACATGTATAAGTATAACGGCTATCTTACGCTCCAAAGCGGCATAATGCCAAGTCAAGGATTGACGCTATTGCGGCAGGAATAGGTAAGTCGGTGGTACCAAATGACCGGACGAGATGTTGCGAAACTCTACCACCTAGTAGTCACATTGGTAGTGACACGTATAGCCAATTGGTCGCCTTTTACAACCTGCCTTGCTGAACGGTTGTTGGGTTGTTCTTCAAAGGAGTCCAACAACATGAGGGAAAATTGAAAGCATTGTGAGAAACAAGTCACCACACAACCATCGTCCATCAGACACCGAACTGTTTTTTTTTTGTAACAAAACCGCGTTATAATTTTTGGCTTGACGCAGAAATCGAAGCCCTCATCTGACGAATAGACTACCTATCACACCATGAGGAAGTCCAAATGTCAATAAATCATTAAAACGTGGTCACAAATCTAAACGCGAACCATTCGCGGGTTTTACGAGTAATAACTGAGGTTAATAACAATAAAACATTCAAACATTCACTAAACATACATAATTAATATTAACACAGGCGAGCGCAGTAAAACAAAAGACTGTTATTGAAGGAAAATATACTAAACGCTTTGCAAAGCAAATTCTTATAATACGGTACGCATTTACACCGTAGTGTAATCTATATCCTGATTTATTTATTTTATTTTATAGGATAACAAATCAGCAGATAATTCTTCTGATGGAAAGAGATAAACGTGGCTTATTAACACCAAATATGTAAATGGTGCGTTGCTATTCGTGTGACAGGGTAGTAATACCACACACATAATTTTACCGACTACCTTACCCTCCAAACCGGTAAACGTACAAGCCAGCGACAACACGACACCGTTGCTTTTTAGATACGGCGGGGGTACCAAGTCCATTTGAGACGTTGAAGAACTCGACCGCCTAGTTACCAGTAACGATGTTAATGACTGGTAGACTTACACTTACTTATACACTCACTCTTCTCTCCAAGCCGCTCATTAATTTAATTATCTATGCTTTAGCCACGGAATTATGAACAAAAAATTAATAAAAAATTACCTTGATTGTAAAATGCATATAATTTATTTTCTAAACTACTTATTTCTAACGTAAATATTGATTTGTTAATACATGTTAAAATGAAAATATTTATTTGCAAGAATATGGGTGTTACAAGTTATTAAAAATTATTAAGTTACCAACATATTCTACCATAATATGGTGTATAAATATTTTAAAAAAATTGCTTGGCTTATATGTGTTTGATAATTATCGGATAGTTATCAAGGAGCGTGTTTATTCTGATAATTTCAAACTCTGATAAAGTTACATTATTATTAAGTAATACACTGCTTTTTTTAACTGAATAAGTAAAAGGAAATAATGTTAAAGTAAAAAAATACTCAGGGAAAAGATAGTATAATATACGTGAAAAGTATCTAGTTAGATATATCTGTTATAAACATATTCGTCATAAACTGTGTTACAGAACTGTGAAACAGTCATCCACACAAACGACCGACAGTAAATAAACGAAACCGTAGTGTACGGACTCTGATACGTTACAAAACCGTACAACGGTCATCCAAACAAACTACTGGCCGCCAGAACATAAATTCAATTGGTCTCGACGATAAATTGACGTGTTTCTAAACGTTTACGGCACCGAACTACAAAAAGCATTAAACTTTACTGCGGAATCACGATTGATCCCCGTTCCGTATGGTTTGCTAACCTAACGACATCCTACTACTTGGCAAAAGCTGAAGAACGAACTAAACGGTGCATGTTTAGGTGAAGTTCTGGAATAAATAGTATCTTTTTTACATCATAAGATAGCAAACAACGTGATGGCTCTCCTAATGGAAAGAGCCTGGAAAGAAGAGAGAGAAGAGAGAAGAGAAGAGAATGGAAATAACCATAGCCTATAGACACCAAAGATGTTAATGGTGTGTTGACACCAAAGATGTTGATGGTATCCTTAGCCTAGTAGCCAACATCTACTATATAGTAGTAGTAGACCAACAATAGCACTTAGTAGTGATTCGCGGAGTCACTCGTTCGCCTCTTACAAATTGCCTGGCAGAATGGCAAATGGTCTATTCTTCAAAGGGGCCAAGACTATCTCCATGCCAAATGTCATCAAAATTGGTTCAGTGGTTTAGCCGTGCGACACAGACTGACAGACGATCGCATTACTAATATAATGCGATCGTCTGTCAGTCTGTCCTGTAGTATACTAATATTATACCTATTGGGTATAATATTAGTATACTAGCTGTTGCCAGCGACTTTGTCCGCGCGGACTTCGTTTACTCCGCACAGCTCCCCCCGTACGTAATAGCGTGATAATATGTAGCCTATATGTTGACTCGACCTATTCATGCAAAATTTGAACTAAATCCATGCAGTACTTTTTGAGTTTACCCCGGACATACATACAGACAAACAGACAAAAAGTATAAAAACTATATTTTTGGCTTCGATATCGATTGTAGATCACGCCCCAAGTATTTTTTTTTTTAAATATTCAATGTACAGTTTTGAATTTCCTATGATTTTATTACATGTATATATAACTACGGCCTGCGCTAGCCGCTAGGCATATAGCGTGTCGTTATGTTATAGCGCCGAATGCGAATCTAAATAGCGTACGCTAAACGTTGAGTACACATAACGCATTATAATTTAACCCTATGCGTTATATTAATCACAATTATTAGTGTGTATGAAGACAGTAATGAATGTGGAAGAAGCGAGACAAGCCTGCAAAGATCGTGATGTATGGCACTCGGTTTTCTGCCTACTCCGTGAGGAATCGGGCGTGAAGATATGTACGTATGTCAGCTAAAAGTATTCCTATAAATTTCAAATTACCAAATATCCAAACATCTTGTAAAACGCCTCGTTTATATTAAATTGGTTGCTAATGATTACTGCTACGAATCAAATGACGAATTGTTTATCATAGAACTCAGGAATAGAAAAAGAACATTCCGAGATGTAGAAAAATACATTTTACGGCGAGAAGCCGCGGTCCAACTCTAGTGGAAAATAAACACATGGAAACTAACCCCCCGGCCATTAAATGGTGTTCTCGGTTAACAAAGGGCCAACAGGCAAGAACCATTAGCGTTTATTAAGCTCCAACACACAATGCTGAATGCAGGTCCCAGTGTCCAATTTCATTCATGGGAAACACGTACCACTAGGGTTGCCACCTGCCATATTTGACTGATTTAAGGGTTTCCAGCATAAAAATACGGGTTTTAGACTTTTGGACGGCAGACAATAAACTATTTTATAGCAAAATCTTTAATTTTTAAATCTGTACCACTTGTCACAGGTCAACGCCTTTTAAAAAATCTTCATTTCGGGAAGGACATGTATAAAAATTTATAATAAGACTCATCGCGTATGCATCTCCGTCTGACATACGAACACACAAACGATTTCGAAGTCTTACCTAAATCATGTTTAGCCGCGCTCGCCAGTCAATACGGAAATTTGTAAAGCTATGGAATTTTTCAAATTACGGGTTCCTTAATTTTTGTAGCGAAAAAACGGAATAATCCATAAAATACGTGACATGTGGCCAGCCTACGAACCACATCTATACATCTATACATATAATAAAATCGTAGGAAAGTCAAAACTGTACATTGAATATTTTTTTTAAAAGAATGCTTGGGGCGTGATCCACAATACATATTATCACGCTATCACCTACGGGGGAGGTGCAGTGCGGAGTAAACAAAGTCCGCGCGGACGAAGTCGCTGGCAACAGCTAGTACAGAATGAACTCCGAACTGAGATCCGACAACGACACATTATTAATGTTTTTGAACATTTATCCACTCCTTCTTAACAAATTTTGGCCATCTTGCCGGTCCAATGATTAACTTATGTAAACTCGTAAGGAACACGAGACACAAGACTCGAGTTCGATACCCGAAAGAAACAGGCATTTGTGTGATTATATTTCTGGATTTTGTGGAGTGACATATATTTAGCCTTTAACGGAATACCCAGCAATATACTCCGTGTTGGTCTTGCAATACCAATGCCTTTGAAGAATAGACCAACTGCTCTTCAGCTAAGCAGGCCGTAAGAGGCGACCGATTGGCTATACTACCATCGTAACTACCAGGTAATAGAGCTCCACAACCTCACGCCCGGGTATTTGGTACCACCGCCTTAGCTATTTCTGCCGCAATAGCGTCAATGCTTGTCACTGTCGTGTTCCGGTTTGGAGGGTAAGGTAGTCGGTACACTAGTGCATGTGGCATTGCCATCCCGCCACACGGATAGCAGTTTGACTGGTTAAGAACGCCAATGGGCATCATACTGTAACTGTGCATACATTTAAATAAATTAAAAAAAAAACAGTAGCAGTCGTGGGACTGCCGATAGAAGTGAAAACGGAACTATTAAGTTGAGAGTAATTAAAACTATATGCAAAACATAGCTATAGATATACTATTATCATTAGCATGTCGGTGACGCGAACCGAGGATTTTACCCTCTACCAAAACGCTCAACGCGCCTAAAGAAGTTTTCACTTCAAAAATTAGCAACGCATCATTAACATCTTTAGTGTATATAGGCGATGGTTTCTCTTTCCATCTGTTCGTTTGCTCCCTTATGATATAAAAAATAACTATAAAAATAATGATACACGTTTGTGTGTACATTATCATGTATGTCAAATCAGTGTAGTGTGTAATGTTTTTCCAAGCGATTGGGTGTGTTCCTGTTAACTTGTCTGACTTAATTCTCTGACTTTACCAAACTTACTTAGACCTGTCAAAGTAAACAAAATTTTATTCTGAAGGCGGTTTTAGACGGACAGACTTTCTATGCAATGCTTTATCACTTAATGCAATACTTTATCACTTAATGCAATATTTTATCACTTAATGCAATATTTTATCACTTAATCCACTTCCACTGTTTTACAATAAAGCAAATATAATTATTTCCAACCGGTTTCGCTTACACAAGCATCATCAGGGTATTCGATTACATATAGTTACTAACTAGAAACAATATCTAACGGCCGGTTTCCGAAACGCAAATTAATTTGACCCGCATAAGTAGGGAAAATTTAACTATTCGTAAACGTTCTATGTTTAAACGGTCAAAACTTATGGAAGTGCCAGAATTATAAAATGCCGTCTTGACCTACAAAGTAAAATGACAGCATCAGATTATGTCTTACTATCTATAGGAATGTCCTGGAAAAATCTTAGTTAAGCAATCTGTCAAGTTTGTTAGAAGTCTCAATTTAGACATTTGTCAAGAACACACCCACTTTTGCGAATAAATGAAACACTATTACTTTATATCTATACATATAATGAAATCGTAGGAAGTCAAAACTGTACATTGAATTTTTTTTTTAAAAGAATATTTGGGGCGTAATCTACAATCGATACCGAAGCCAAAAATATAGTTTTTAGAATTTTTGTCTGTTTGTCTGTATGTATGTCCGGGGTAAACTCAAAAAGTGCTGCATGGATTTACTTCAAATTTTGCATGAATATTACTAACAGGTCGGGTCAACATATAGG
This sequence comes from Apodemia mormo, assembly GCA_036924255.1. Taxonomy (NCBI): domain Eukaryota; kingdom Metazoa; phylum Arthropoda; class Insecta; order Lepidoptera; family Riodinidae; genus Apodemia; species Apodemia mormo. Next base: position 1,186,006 of record JAUPFN010000027.1, read on the forward strand.
CTACATGTTATCACGCTATCACCTACAGGGGAGGAGCAGTGCGGAGTAAACGAAGTCCGCGCGGACGAAGTCGCAGGCAACAGCTAGTTTGACATAATTGTCAGGCATTATTAGCTTACCCGCAATTCTGGAACCTGTATTTTTAATGTGCCTAATATAGGGGATATAAAGTACGTATAAGTCGCATATTCTGCTTTGTCTTTGGTAAGGATAATTATTGAACGTATAATCCAGTTTCGCGTGCTTTACGAATGATCAGCGATATAGCTCGCTCAGTTGAAAACGAAGTGGATATTTTTTTACTCCGAAGTGCAAATCGTAAAGAATTGTGCTTGGAACAGTCATTATAAATAAATAAATGATTAATTTTATTATTTCAATGTATTTTTTCTAATGCATCCATACTAATTTTATAAATGCGAAAGTAACTTTGTTTGTCTGTCTCTTCTTCGCGCCTAAAACTAAACCGATTTGAATGAAATTTGGTACAAAGATAGCTTGTGACCCGAGAAAGGACATAGGATAGTTTTTATCCCGGAAATCCCACGGGAACGGGAACAATGCGGGTAAAACCTCGGGACTGTATCTTTTAGACCACGGTAATAAAGAGTAACTTAGGCTACTTTTATTTTAATTTTTTTCACGCCAACGAAGTCGCGGGCACAGCCAGTGTTATATAAAAATATTAGGTTTCTGTAAACTACTGGACCGATTTTAAAGTCGGACTAAAACACCGCAATATAAACTTTACCTTTACCAAATTTCATACTCCACAGTAACTGTCGTAAAAAGGGGTACAAACTTTTTGCTTCACGTATTAATATAAAGGTATATTTAAGTACTTATATATGTATTTCTATGTACATATCAGTATTGTCGGCCAACACCCACCTTACAAGCAAATATTTTGCTTACTTTGTGGTTAAATCAATTCGCGTAACTTATGGAGTGATATTATTTCTTCTTAATACTCGTTCCGTCTCTTTCACCCTAACGAATTAGCTGATGTCTGCATCTCCGCTCGTGTGAAACGGCTAGTTTATCATAGACTCATAGTAATCTAATATGTTAAAAAATCTATGTTCATGTATATGTATAGATTCTAAAACGGCTGAAATGATTTTCAGGCAATCTGCAGATTAACCGGCGGGCGATCCTATTAATTCTTCTTTGCTATATGATCGATTACGCCGACCGATTCATCAAAGAAGAATTCCGCCGCCTCGAGCCTGTTGACACTAGCTCAGTCCCGTCCGTAGAAGAGCACTCAGACAAGTAGAAGAGCGTCCCGGCTTTAGGGAGATGGTCGCAGGTTCAAATCCCGCGAGTCGATATTTTTTTTTGTTGTTTTTAAGGTTTTTCCAGTTTCCCAAGCACGGGGTGAGTGCTATAACACAAAAATAGCTATTAAAATTTTTCGTGTTTTTCCCTGGTGTTGATCCGGGCTCCTTTGAAGAAAAGATCAACTGCCGTTCTGGCAGGCAGGACGTAAAAGGCGACTGGTTCGCTATGCGTGTCACTGCCACCGTGACTACTAGGTGTTAGGGTTCCGCAACCTCTCGTCCGGGTATATTGTACTACCGGCTTACCTTATTAGCGTTAATGCTTGTCATTGTCACGTTCCGGCTTATTGCTATTATTGCTATCCCACCACATAGCAACGCACCATTGACATCTTTAGTGTCTATACGCGATGGTTTCCCTGTCCATCGGGAGAACGATCTGTCTGTTTGCCATCTTATGATATAAAAAATAAATTATGCGTCGTAAATCACGTTTTTATATATGTCTGAGAGCCATAAGCTTTTCGACTCGATTGTCGTTTTGTAACGTGAATTGGGGAACAGTGAGCTTTTTTACTATCTCAGTATCGTGTCGATAGTTCAACGCTGATCTATCGGCAGCTGAATTATCGTTTGTAATATTTGGTTGACATGACACATCAAACGCGCCGATAACAGACAGTTGGCGTTACGCGACGTCATGTTTAGCGACGGAAAATAACGTGATAACTTCAGCTATTAATGTTCCATCACATGAGGTATACCAGCCGGAATTATATCCATTGACACGATCGACACAAGATCCCACTATAAAACGCCCTACACCGAGCTGGATAATGGTACGCAATGTGTACGTAATGACGTAGCTAAGGTATAAGGACTACTCCTGGATGATAATCACTCCAGGAGTGACACACAATCACTAAGTCTTAGCTTTTTATTCGTCGCGATAAAATAGCACAATATGGCATATTTCTATTTTTTACGATATAATGTATCTAAAAGCGTTTGAAAATTTCTGGTCATCAAAAAAATCGGCCCACCCTGTTTTTGTTCGTTATTTCTCAATTATTTCGTAGATAAGCCATTTCTCACAGTTGTTTTTTGTTTTGAGGGTCGGATAAGATGTTTGACACTCTGTTTGTCATAAATCCTATGGCACTTAACGGTACTTGATTATTTTTTGTTCAAAAATACTGCTAATTGCTGATTTGACGGTTTACGTCGGTACAAATTAAGCTCGTGTTTCCAGTCCGAAACAAACTTTTCTCGGGATATCTTGTTATTTACGTTAAGTTTATTTACTGAAGCTGTAGTTTTGATTAATTTTGCCTGAAAATAATGGATACTACTGAAGCGGAGGCAGCGCAAGTTGTGGCTCTACTGCAACAGGGCTTAAGTCAACGTGTCGTGGCTAGAAGATTGAATCTCAGCCGTTCTGCAGTTCGACGAGTTTACCAAAGGTTTCTAGAGACTGGGCAGTATCGAAGAAGATCTGGATCTGGCAGACACAGGGTGACAACTCAAAGGGACGATCGCTTTTTAGTGGTATCGGCTTTAAGAAATCGACACCTTTCTGGCGTCGATCTCCAACAACGCTTACGTGAAGATCGGGGTGTGGCTATAAGTGACAGTACTGTTAGAAGGAGACTTCGAGAGCAGAATTTAAGACCACATAAACCAGCAACGGGACCACTTTTGACCACAGCTCATCGTCAAGCAAGACTTCAATTTGCGCAAAATCACATTAACTGGACTATAGGTCAATGGGAGTCAGTTCTTTTTAGTGATGAGAGTCGAATGACTTTATACGGTTCTGACGGACGTCGTAATGTAATGCGACGACCGGGTGAACGTTATGCCCAGTGTTGCATAAGAGAAACAGTCAGTTACGGTGGGGGCTCTGTAATGTTTTGGGGCGGGATATCTTTAACTGGACGAACGGAGCTGGTTTTCATAAGTAGAGGTGCTTTAACTGCTGCACGATACATTACGGAGGTTTTAGAAGACCATGTGGTGCCTTATGCTGGCTACATCGGGGAAAACTTTCAACTTATGCATGATAATGCACGGCCACACATAGCGCGCAATGTCACCCAGTATTTAGAAGAGGTCGGCATTCGTGCTATGCAGTGGCCCGCCCGAAGCCCTGATCTAAACCCGATAGAGCACATGTGGGACACCTTAAAACAAAAGGTAAGAGCACGGAATCCAGCCCCTACCACATTGGGAGACCTGGAAACCGCCATCAAGGAAGAATGGGAACGAATTCCTCAAGAGACCATTAAAACCTTGATTAAATCTTTAAAACGGCGAATGCAAGCCGTTATTCGAGCAAGAGGAGGAAATACCCAATATTAAGATGAAAAAATGGTGACGATAACTTTAATGATTAAAAAAATAAGTGAGTTTGAAATTTTAACTAAAAAAATGTGAAATTAATGATTTTGACTTCAAATCCTAATTAAATTGATTTTTTTTATAATTTGAAGGTTTAAAGTACTTAAATTAGTGTAAATAAACATGATTAGTAAATCATTTTAGTTATTAAACAATATGTTTTCTTTTGCCAATGAAAACGCATAATTTGCGGTGAAAATGCAGGTGGGCCGATTTTTTTGATGACCAGTTATATTTGCTCATATGAGCGGCTACGCATTTTGCGCCCAACACCGTGTCTATTGTGTGGTCTGTGTTATTATATATCCAATAAATAAAACTGTTACTAAAATAAAATATGTCAATAATTATATTGCAAGTCGACTAAAAAATCAGATGATAAAAATATTAAAGTGTATTTATATTTATGTATTTGTATGTTTGTCCACGAATTTCTCGGGAACTAAAAGCCATATCGAGATAACTCTATTTGATTTAAATCAGGTACATTCCAACTCGAGAAACAAACCGAGTTTCATCAAAATCGGTTCACTAGTTTTTGAGATATTTGAAGTCCGTTTAATTTTTAAAATTAAGTACTATTATGTTGTTTACTTATAATCACCGTCTCCTTCAACATGTACATACAATCTTTTACCCATCGACCTGTATAAGCGCAAAAAACAACCCTCCCCTTAATGCATTCGGTTAAAAGACTTACAGCCGGTGTCCGAAACGCACAATTAATCTCTGTTTAACACAATTTTTACAAATCTGTTAATCACAGGTTTATTGCTTGTTAAAATTAAGTTGCGTTTCGGAAACCAGCCGTTAATATTCACAAGAAAAAACGAATTGATTAGGTCTCACTTAATTATAATCTCATTAAAGTAATCCAAGAAATGCGTGCAGCATTCCTAGAAGTGCATTCTGTATTCTCTGTGCGCGCTCGATACGCGCGCGTCACTCGTCAGTGTCAGAGCACTGAAGGGCATTAGTATGGAGAGTGTGGTTGCTCGCCTTAGTTATGTGGGTGACCGTACCGTTTCACAGCTAATAACATAAATAGGGCCTAGTCTAGGTGGTACGTGCAAGGCAGAGCTTTAAGCCTGTGAATGTGTATCTATACTAACATTATACCTAGGTAAAATTTGTTGGTTTATCTAATTCTATAGAGTATTAATATTTTCGCCTGGGTATTTGATACCACCGCCTTATTTATTCCTGTTGCAATAGTGTCAATGCTTTTCATTGTCGTGTTCTGGTTTGGAGTGTAAGGTATTTTTTTATATCATAAGATAGCAAACAAGCAGATGGGTCTTCTGATGGAAACAGTCAATCATTACCTATAGACCCCAAAGGTGTTAATGGTGCGTTGCTATCTTGTGGCGAGGTCTAACTAATACCACATGCGTAAATTTACCGGCTACCTTACCCTCCAAACCGGAACATGACAGTGATAAGTACTGACGCTATTGCGACAGGAATAGGTAAGGCGGTGGTATCATATACCCGGATGAGACGTTGCGGAACTCTATGACCTAGTAGTCACGATGGTAGTGACACGTACAGCCAATCGGTCGCCTTTTACGAACTGCCTGGCAAAGCAGCAGTTCGTCTATTCTTCAAAAGAGATTGGACCAAGACGGAGGAAAAATGGTTAAGAGTGAATAAGTTTTGCGTTTACACCACGGATTAAACTAGATACGCCTTTCAAGGTAATTTCTAAGGTTGTCGGTGTCGTTTGCATTTACACCTTGATATACAGAGTTATAATACTTACTGATGAAATAAAATAACTCCAGAGATATTCCTTAAGCCGTTGCTTTTTATTCAACACAATAAAATACAATACAGCATATTTCTATTTTTTACCATATATCTACAAGCGTTTGACATTTGCATATATGTGCTCATATGAGCGGCTATGCATTTTGCGCCCAACACCACGTCTATTAGTATTTGTGTGGTCTGTGGTTTAAACCAAAATGAGATGGAAACTGAGAGTTTCATGTACTATGTACTAGATAAGCTGTGCTAAGTAGAGGTCGTGTTCCATTTCACTAACACTCGCTGTAGCGCTGAAATAATAATAAATTGTCTAACAAAAATCAAAATGAAGCAGCTCTGCAGTGTATATTGGAGTATAATATATATTCATACTAAAAGGTCATAACAGCCGCGAATTCCATGGTGCTTACGCGTTTCATTCAATGAGCTCTGACGTAGGTGTAGTTCATGGACTGCACTTTAGTGTAGCACAACACAAAGTAGTACAAATGGCATAGTGCATGCCTTGTCTAGTACATTAGAAGTATTTAGATGGAAAAGACAGTAAAAACAACAATAGCAAGGTCATATTCCACCTGCTTTTACATGTATAGGTATGTGAGCCTAATACAATAACGACTTGTGTTGCATAATAAACATAACTAGTCTCTCGTGCAATTGTACACTTTCACCAAAAGTCATAACGTCTATTTTTATTTGTGATATTAATGAGTACACATATGTTTAGTTCATTCAACATAAAGTTTCACTTCCTCTGATTTTGTAGATAAGCATTGATATTTTAATGTTATGAGAATAAGACGTGTAGTTTCTTATGTTATAAATTTATAATAGGAGGGCCTAAGATGCATTTGCCCAAACATATGTAAACCTATTGGAATTTGTGGATTTAGAATTTAGATGTAAACCTATTGGAATTTGTGGATTTAGAATTTAGATGATAGGAAAAATAAAAGGTTATACTTAGTTATATGTTTTTTATTGCAATGGTAGGTCTAAAGAAAAAAATGTAAAAAAAGTGTGTGAGATCAAGTTATTTTATTTTAATATCAATGAAAAACTAACAGGTATACAGATCAATGAACAAGAAGAATGGCAGGTTATTTGCAAGCTAAATTAGCAAATTTGAAGATTTGAGTTTATGGGAGTGGAAAGGTCACAAAATAGCAAGGAAAACATTGACGTGAATCCTTGAGAGAGAAAAAAATTATGTAAGAATATTGAAAAACATATAATCTTACATTTTCTACAAACTAAAATTATTGATTATTTTACTGCCTAAGATGTCCTCTATGGAAAGAAAATATGCGAGCTATCCCCGTGAATTAATCTATCATGCTTGAGCAATCTTAAGATCACCTCTTTGGATCCCCTACCAGTATATTAATAACTAACTGATTGGTCTCCAGCTTTGTCAATGTGATAAGCCTAGTACAGGGATTGTGAACCCATAGGGTTTATGGGCCATCCATAAATTCAAATCCATAAATCTTGGATGTGCTTTTAGCAAGAGTGGAAGGTACACAGCTGATGTTGAAAGAAGAGTGTGTGCAGGGAACAGAGTGAATGAAACGTTAGGGAGATTACTTAATAGCACAATTTAAAGTTAGGGTGCCCGTCTAGTCCTGCATAATTATATGCTTATCCCAATGCTATTGTACGGAAGTGAGAGTTGGGTATGTCAGAAAGGGCATGAAAGTAGAATCAACGCGGTCAAGATGAGGTCGCTAAGAAAAATATGTCGTGTAACACTAGCGGACCGGGTTCGTGATGTGAGGTTAGGTTTGAAAGAAAGTGTCGGTGTAAAGATGAGAAAGGGCATGCTCCGTTGGTTCGTACATGGAGAAAAAATGGTAGATGAAAGGTTAACAAAACAGATATACAATATATAACAAAAAAGATGCTAGTCGTTGAGTTGCAGAGACCCACCCATGGGAAGAAGAAGAAGAAGATATACAATGCGAATGTGGAAGGATGTAAGTACCGAGGAAGACCAAGACTGACATACGACGATCAGATTGATTGAGTACTGTCCGAAGGTGGTGTCAAGAGTCTTCGCAACCCGCGTGTGTATGAAGAGTGATGAATGTGGAGGAAGCGAAACAAGCCTGCAAGGATCATGATGTATGGCACTCGCTTCTTTCTGTCTACCCCCTAAGGGATCTGGCGTGAAGATATGTATGTATGTATGCATAAATTATGTTACACATTAGGGGCAACTAGGTGCAGGAAGGGTCAAAAGCTTTGTGACATGACATGTAAAATCTAAAATACATAGTGTAAAATTGATCTGTAAAAAAACCTTAATTATAAAAATAATACCAATTATAAAAATGATAGCACCTTGATCTATATTTATAAGGTTTATGTAGGATTACTGTTAAAGTTGGTGAGTGTTTTGTAAAAGCTACTCATTTCACTTAATGCACCTGTACTGCAACTGCAAGTCTTCTGATAGTGTAGTTGTCCATAGGCAGCGGTGTTCACTTACCATCAGGTGAGCCTCCTGTCTGTTTGCCCCCTTTATTATAAAAAAGAAATTACCTAGTTCTAAATATAAAATTGAAGAATATGTAACACCAAAATAAAATAAGAAGGCAAGACAGGCATAATGGTGAACATAAGTCATAACTTAGGCATTTGTACCATTAAAGAATTGGGACTTATCACTAGTTAATTTGTAGACCGAGTGCATAATAATTCATTCGATGTAGATCGATTATTTATTTTTAAATGTAGAAATTGTGGGTCATAATTCTATTTTGGTGGTCCATTTATCAATAATCAATCATGTGCCTCTTTAGATCGAATGTAACTTAATAATTTTCATTGAAAATTATACATATTCATTTATTTACCATGGATAGTCTAGTATATTATTTAGTACACCTGTCAGTAATTTTCGAAGTGCATCCCAGTCATTTATAATATTATACAGCATGTTAGGTAAGTCAACCTAAACCTCGAAGGAGATAATAAGATATCTGGTTCTCATTCCAAATAAATAACAACTAAAAATTACCCTTAAATTTTAACCTAATTATTTAGAAAAATCATAATTAATATGCACCAATACGTCCACGCAAGTAATACACATATTGATAGATAGATAAATAGTTAGTTACACAATTAGGCAGTATTTACGTAACTACCTATTTATCTATCTATTGATATGCGCTTTATTTGCGTGAACGTGGTGGTGTGTATGAATTATGAAATTATTGGATAATTAAGTTAAAATTTAACAGTATGTTTTTTTATTTATTTGGAATGAGAATCAAATACCTTGTTACCCCCTTCAAGGTTTAGGTCGACTTACCTGACAGGCAGTATAGTACTTTTACAATTGTATACATAGTAATTTTAGATAGGTACGTCATGTTTCAATATAAGAATTAGAGTATTTTCATTTCTTTTTTAATTGAATCATAACCTATATTTAATAGCATTCCCAGGGCTTCAATCTCACATGCTAACATATAATTTTAGATTTCAGTTTTTGCATGTTTTTTATCACAGATTACCAAATAAAATGATTGTTATAAGATTATCATCAAGCAAGTGGGAATTATTTTATTTGTTTTTAATGAACTATGAATTCTAAGATTGCATCAAATATAAAGAAACTAATATATTATTCACAAGGTTTTCTAACTTCAAAATGTTACATATGTAGATTTGATTGCTAGTCAAGAACAGATTTATAAAAATGCAGTAATGTTATTATTTGATACCAATATCAATGCCACATTAACAAAAATCTTTAAAAACAACCTTTATGAATGTTTTGTAACAGACCTTGTTAAACCACATAAAACTACTTAAAAACTATGTGCAATAGCCACCATTCAAGATTCCACATATCCAATTGGCTATAGAATAATGCAATCAATAATAAAAAAAAATTGCCATTTTATTTTCCGCACTTAGCCACTTGAGCTTTGTACGTAGCTGGCTATGTCTATTCCAGCCAACTTAACTCCTAACTCCTTCCAGAAGCTTATAAGACGGCTTATGTTTCCACATGTTTCTTTGGGTGTTTTTGGGTTACCTAGGATACATGTCCGTTGTTCGGCCACGCTCCTGCACTCAAGGAGAACGTGAGTAGTGGTTTCCTATTCCTCCATGCAGCCGCGGCATAAAGGGCTGTCTGTTCCACCTATGATAAATAGGTCTCAGTTTAAATGGCAATGTCCTGTTATTGTGCCCACAACTTTTCTTAATTCATCTCTTTTGAGTTTCATTATGTGTTGTGTTAGGTTTTTCGAAAGGGTTGGCACAATTTCCTTTGTTTGCTTACAGTCATTTGCGGCTAGCCACAAAGCTTCATGTTATTCGTATGTTCTCTCAGTTATCAGTTAGCTTAGTTGATAGTTTTTTATTAATATAATAATCAATAATATAAGATAAACATATTTACATAGTAATTATAAAACAAAGTCCCTTTCGCTGTATGTTCACTGATATTTTAAATAATGCAACAGATCTTAATTAGGTTTTCATCAACAGACAAAATAATTTAAAGGGAAAGGTTCATATTTATTATACATGCATACTGTAGTAAAGCTGATAATTTCAGAGTTGTCAGAGAAACATATTTTTGTATGATTATATTGCAACCATGTGTAGCCTGGGAGGGTTGCTAGTATTATATATATACAGGGTATAACAAAAATAAGCACTAATACTGAAGGAGCGTTCAGGATGTGTGGTTAGCTCTTTAATTATACATTTTTAATAAATAAAAACTATGAAATTTCTGAGAAAATGAATGTCAAAGTTTTTTTTCAAAATGATCTGTGGCAGCCCTGAAGTATAGCACGCAGTAACGTACGCGCACGGTTTACGCAGCTATGAAAGGTCACAATCATATGATAGATGTCAATGAACTGCTAGACGCACAACAAAGTACTAATTACTTGACAGAGTAAATAATGTAGATATTATTTAAAGAGTTTTTTTATATTTTTTTCTACCAGGACTGATGTTGGAATAAACCCATGAGGGTCCTTAGTTTGATTACCAGGCTGGACAATTTGATTCATAGGTAACTTAACTGGGTTTTGATAGCCATAATTATTACATTATGTTAAAAAAAACACTGTCCGACTATTGGTGTCACTCGATAGCATATTACGATCATATTAAAATAATTATTAATTACTATACTCATATTCAATAAAAAAAATCTCATAAAATTTTATTAATCGTAAATACCTACCTAGTAGTCTCATACCTAGTTTACGTAAGGCAAACCTGCGGCTATTAGGCATTTCATGCAGGAAAATCTCCCGCCTGGCAACAAAATTATATCAGCTGTGTACCTAAAATTTATTGTGACCTGGATTATTATTTCTAACTCTGAGTGAAACTATTAGTTTGGTACATACATTCTAAAACAATCGTGGCAAATAATCCAATATAACTAATTAAGGTATCTTTTTGTTATGAAAACACATTACATAAATTACTTCATCACACAATATCCACCTTCAAAGTCAACTATTCACATGTGTTTTCAGTGTAGGTACCTAAATCTATTCCGTGATTCATAGGCATTTTACAATGTATTATCTGGCATGGTTTCAACTTACAAACTGTTTTAATGGCATAATACTTACCTCTAGTACCTACCCTGTTTGCTTCTAACTTCACATAACAAGGTGTCTAAATAGGTAATTAGTTTTTGAGCAGGTAAATCATAGCTATTATCACTTTTTTTACACACAATTCTAAAAACTTAGTAAAACTTTCTCGTTGATAACACGACACTTCGCAAAATAAATATGCATTATCATTAAGAGTTAAGACACAACACAACCTTTTATAAGCATTTTTGACAAATAAACCTACGCATTGATTAGCCTAGAAGTCCTTTGATTTGAAGTATTACCGACATCGCGCTAGGCGTCTCAACACCAAGCGCCCGACTTAAGGCCTTGCTCACACACACTACTGAATATTTTCCGCGGGAATTTTAATTGCGCAAATTAATTTTCGTTACATATGAAATTTGACATGGCTAGCACTGCTAAAAAAATGTCAAGAATCGGAATGTTCCCGGTGAGTTGATAGGCTCGTTTGTCACTATCACTACATGGCTGATGGAACTTAGTACCAACCTAAAGTTTGTTTTAGGTGCGCCTCTTCTTACCTTTTTTTATGTTATTGAGATAGGCAAACTAGCAGACGTGCCACCTGATGGTAAGTGGTCGACGTCGCTAATGAACAAAAATGGGATACCTGGGCTGGAACTAGCCCAGGTATTCCATTCATGTGTTAGAGACATAAGATGTTAAGATCCTGAGACATAAGATGTTAAGTCTCGGTGCCAGTAATTACAGTGCCTGTCTTGCCCTTCTCTCCGAAACACAGCAAAGCTGTTTCACGGGAGAAATTGGCAAGACCTTTCTAAGTAGTAGTTATTTCAGGAAAAAGATAATTTTTGACTACGTTTTTTTGATTACATTTTAGATCAAAGATTTTATAAAATACTAGCCGTTGCTCGCGGCTTCGCACGCGTGGTTAGAGTTTTTTGTGAATGTCAAAAATAAACCACGCAAGCGAAACCAACGAAAACTATTGCTAATTTTAGCGATTGCCGGGATTACATATCAACCTGTTCATTCATTCAGAAAAATTAATCTTTTTCATCAAAATATTGTTTATCATACTGGAAATGAAAAAGTATTAAGTTAACTTTAAAGCCGCCGCCGGTCGTTTGTACAGGCCTTTAGAACTTACACGTGTTTTGCGGCTTATACAAAGTGCAACGAAACGCTTTGATTGGCGAAAAGACCACTTTCGGAAAGAGACAAGACACTCCCTTTTTTCTGCCATTTTGTTTTTATGTAAAATCATACTAATATGTAGTTCCGTATAGTTTTAGTCAACATTTTTGTCACTTTTATGATAAGAGTGATGCCGGTTTAGGCGTTTCTTCGTAAGGTACTGGGTTCGATTCTCAGTTCGCCTGGTAGAATGGAGGGTAATTCTTCTTAAGGCACTCAAACTAACACGGGAAATGATTTTTTTTTATTTATGGTGCAAGGGGTCCCACCACCACCTTCGGGACCCAAGACAACCTGACTGCTGTACAATGAAAGAGGTCCTGACACCGGCTTCCTCCAGAGAGGTTCGGAGGTTAGACGACAGTCGCTACGGCAAACTCAAACTCGTTCCTAGCGCAAGCGTGGAGAATAACCGGAATAAACTCTAAGATGAAGAAGATTATTTTTAAATTTGTTTCACTGAACCCTAATTAGTTCGGAAAAGTACCTAGATAATTGTAAAGGAATTTTTATTTTTTTATTCAGTTGCCGTTTGTCTTTGGAGAGCGTAACTATTGCTATTATTGCCGATTTTTTATGAATCTTACTTAATACCCATTGATTGGAAATCGCGATTTTAAAAATGCCACGTAGAAATAATAATGACCGTCACCTTTACACTAATAGTGAATTTTACGAAATGATGCTATGTGTTGGTGCTGCTAGGAATGGTAGCATTAATGAAGCGAGGGAGATTTACCGACAACGGTTTATTGATGGAAGGCCACCAGCAGAACAACGTCATTTACCTCCGTACTCAGTATTCCGTAACATGTGTTTACGACTTCAGCGTACTGGTTCCTTCCACCGCGAACGAAACGTTGGACGTCCTAATTCAAGAGTAGGTACTGCTATTGAGACTCAAATTCTAAATCATTTTGACGAGAATCCTCGGACCAGCACACGCCGATGCAGTGCTATGTTAAATGTAAACCATATGGTGGTGTGGCGTACTCTGCAGGATGATGGACGACATCCCTACCATTTTTCAAGGACTCAGGAGATAGGACTTGCAGACCATATGCCCAGAATGGACTTTTGTAGGTGGTACCAGAACCGTGCTGAAGCAAATCCCGAATTTGCTTTTAATATTTTATGGACAGATGAGGCTTCTTTCACAAGAAATGGTGTGCTCAATTTGCACAACGAGCATGTGTGGGCACATAATAACCCGCATGCCTCGAGTGAAAGTAGCTTTCAGCACCAGTGGAGAATTAATGTCTGGGCAGGCATCGTTGGGGACTATGTTTTGGGGCCGACTATTTTACCTCAGGGTCTTAACGCTCAAAGGTACCTACAACACCTGAGAGAGGATTTAGAAGAACATCTGGAAAATCTTCCACTGAATGTATACCGTAATATAATTTTTCAGCACGATGGAGCACCCGCTCACTTTGCACGCCCTGTGCGTGATTATTTAAACGATCGATTTGCAGAGTGGATAGGTCGAAGTGGCCCGGTGCCTTGGCCACCTCGTTCTCCAGATCTCACGTGCCTAGACTACTTTTTATGGGGTTATGTGAAAAATAAAGTTTACTCTGTGGAATGTCATACACGTGAAGAGATGGAAGGTAAAATTAATGCAGCATTTAGGTCCATAACCCCACATATGTTGCATAATGTAAGGTTATCAATGTTACGCAGAACTGCTCTTTGCATTGAGAAGGGTGGTGGTCATTTTGAACCTTACTTATAAATTAATTTGAAGACAGTGTTGTTTTATTATTGCCTGTAAATAGTGAATTTGGATTAATGTATAATAATTAATCAGTGACGAAAGTGATATGTAAAAAATTGCTTATTAAATGTGTGTAAGTACAAGTACGCGGTATTCTTCATGTCTATGTGTGCGTCACGCTATTCATTCAACGTGTTGCTGACGTCACATCACTTCCATCTTCAAGGTAGGGGTGTGAAAATAAACTTTAATTTCTTATTTTACTAAATTTATATGAAACAAAAAATGTGTGCCTTTTGGTATAATATTTTACCAGGTGTTTGTTTAGTTCATGTACACGTATACCCTTGAAAGTTAGTGCTTATTTTTGTTATACCCTGTATATATATATATATATATATATATATATATATATATATATATATATATATATATATATATATATATATATATATATATATGCAGAAGAATCGCATGATAGTAAGAAACACCATACTCTGGTGAATGATCATGAAGAACTTTGGTGTCTTCATGATGCATTGCTATCCGTGTGGCGGGATGGTAATGCCACATGCATAAGTCTACCAGCTACCTTACCCTCCAAACCAGAATATGATAATGACTAGCACTGACACTATTTTGTCACAAATATGTTAGGCGGTGATACCAAATACACGGGCGAGATGATGCGGAACTGTATATGTCTCTCTCATATTGGCAGAATCCATATCAATTGGATAGCCAAAACAATAACAATAATATCCAAAACAATAGCACTAACAGTAATTTAAACTGACTTTAAATATTAACTATATTAACATCTCAAAACTACTAAACCAAATTTGATGAAACTTGGACTGTCCCTAAAGTTGCCATCCATCCGGATTTCCCTGGATTTGTCCTAGTTTATGAGGTGTCTAGGATGCGTCCAGGCAGGGTTTTATTTGTAGTCCGAGTTTTAATTCAACTCACGCGAGCGGCTCGTGATGATTTTGGTTTGAATTTTTCTAAATGTAAATTGGTTAAAAAAGTAAATGTAAATAAATAAAAGTTAGTTTAAAAACATTAAAACTATATTTTATTGTACTGAATAATATAAAAAAATACTCCTGTTCAAATGTCCAGGTTGTATACAGGGATTTCATGTTACTTGTCCTGATTAGACAGATTTTTGAGATGGCAACCTTAATGGTGCCCTAAGTTATTCCCTAGTTAATACTTGATTAAAATGAAAAAGAATTATCTCAATATGGCTTTTAGTTCCTGAGAAACTTGTAGACAAACATACATACACTTATGAAACTTAGTACACATACTTAGAAGCCTAAATAAATCATCATACTCAAATATTATCCAATACCTAATACAACATACACACATACCAAACTGAATATTCTATTTTTTTTGTTTATTAAAAATTATATTTTCCACTTTGTTTAACTTAAGGAATATATTTTTTTCAACATTTTTTTCATTAATACATATTTGTCAGTCTTTATTAACCGATTTTTGTAACAGTACATAAAGTTAATAAAGATTGACAGATATGTGCATATTGTTTAAGATTTAAAAAATACATATTACTAGTGTATCTATCTGATTCTTAATAGCCAAATATGTTCCATAAACAATCAATTAAAGTGGCCCAAATACCTATCTTTCTTTTAAACTTAGCATTCAATGTGTCACATTTCTTGTATGAAATAGATCCTTGAATGGTTAAGTTAATAAAATGAATATAACCTTGGAACTAACACTAAGATTTAAAGCCAATAGAAATATGTAGTCAGTAGCTAGTCACTGTTATGACCTAATCTAGCTTATGTGCTCAATGATAAAGTAACCGAGTTGTATTATTTTAGTAACTATATAAATAAGAATGACTTCGCCGAAGCTAAGAGTAATTTAGAGGAATTAGAAATCTAAATGTGTAAATAAATACGATTCCTAAAATACACAATATGATGTCACATCGCAATGGACAATCTACCTACGCGTTATATGTAACACTCCAAACATTACGAAGAATTATTCCCCAAGTCTGACCTCTGACCGAACAATATAAATTTAAAATTTCCTAATAGGTCACCATCAAAACAATAATACGCGACTCGCAACACACTTTCTTTGAGAGTAACACAACTCTACAAACTACTTTCTCGCTCATGTACACTAATAATGTTACGAAAAAGTGAGACAAAAACTATACGTCAAAAACTTTTAAAAATATTTACAAGCTAAATAACATAGATTAATATAATACATTTATGAGTTTTAAGTAGTAATATAAGATACTAACCGTGGTCAAGTTAACATAAATCCAAACAAGACAGCTGGGTGATGATCACCGTAAAAACAAGGCACAAAACTTTTAAAACTTTGATTAAATTGTACTAACACAACACATACACTTGGGTAAGCACGGAATTCACTATTATGGATCACTCCGAATAATGCAACACTTTCACTGTAATGTTTATTTACAATTTTGATTGTTAACAATATGCATTTACATCAACACGTCTAGCACAGTCCAACAAGTTTCAGCCATTTTACTTGCTGATTGCTGACTTTGTCATTTTTGTCTGTCAATGTTTTATTGTCTCTGCCTTCTTGACATTTAAGGCAGACTTGTCAGATTAAAAAAAGCTCAAACACAAAATAATACTTTAAATTATTCAAATTTCAATTTATAATGCCTTCGCAAATATCTGGGAAGCGATAAATTCTCTCACGAATAAAATAAAAACAGTAGCAGTCGTGGGACTGCCGATAGAAGTGAAAACGGAACTATTAAGTTGAGAGTAATTAAAACTATATGCAAAACATAGCTATAGATATACTATTATCATTAGCATGTCGGTGACGCGAACCGAGGATTTTACCCTCTACCAAAACGCTCAACGCGCCTAAAGAAGTTTTCACTTCAAAAATTGCCATATACTTATTGAGACAATAGTTTTTAATGTAGTCTATGGATTGAAATTATATTTTATTTACCTATGTCAGAATTTAGTCTACTGTTCAAGTAAACACCGCCAGTTTTAAAATTTTGTGTGATAAATTATAAAAATGAAGATTAATACTTATTATTATAGACTAGTGCTATATCTATTCATGGTATGTAGAACATTAAAAATTACAAATATGTTTCCCTGGACTTCAAATATATTAATAAATGATAATGTTTATTTAGGTATATTTGGATATTTCTCACACTTTACCAATGTTATCGAATGTCTCAGAATCTATTTCTTCTATGAGTACAGGTAATAATATAACAAATATATTATATAATTATTTACACTGTACTTTAGTGCAATATTTCCTATAAGACAGAAAGATCTTAGACTTGTGCACTAGCACAGAACATTTATACTCTCTACGAGAGCCATAGTGTCAATCATTACGATTGATGCGTACTATATAGCTGTCTGACTTTCTTTACCTTCATATCTGTAATACAAACACGATTTAAAACCACCGTCAGTCAATCCAGTCTATAGTCTAGTGTTGGTGTTGACTACATGAGGTCTCAGGTTCGATTCCCGGGTCGGGCAATTAAAAAATGTGTTATTTAGTTTTCTGATAAATTAATGTTGTTAGCTTTCCATCTATCACATTGCAGGACTAAGTATATTCAGCTAATTGTGGGTGCACTAGTTATACCTCTGCCTACTTCTTCGAGGATACGGGCGTGAAGATATTTTTTTTAGTATTCATTCTAAAAATAACTTGAGAGCACGGATTTGGTCGTCGTATGTTACAAGCAAGTATAAGTTGAGGGTTGGCAGTTGTGATAGGAAATCCGTCTCCTTCGCCAGATAAAAACAATGACTCATGGGGAACAGGAATATCTGTATGTGATGTGTACTGAGGTGATGTGGAACACCTACAGCAGTCATAATGCCGGTCAGAATCGGAACTAGGCAGTGGCACGTTTAATCAATCTTTCACCTTTTTCGAATTACACGGCTGAATGACAAATATACAGTGATACCATAAATAGACGATTGGTCTCGCGGTCTAGCGCTGCGAGATAATTTATTTATCTAAGAGGGATACATATATTCTTATTTTAAAATGATTTTTGTTTTGCTTAGAAATGTGTTGTATTATTAATATACATACAAAAACTTATATTAGTCTTCATAATTGTGGCTCGTGAATCGGCTACGACTTAATGGAATTTTACAAATTGTAATTCGTATAATGGCAACAATTTCACAAATATTTTTTATTGCAGAGATGGCCTTGATCGCCGAATTTCCAACAGACATAGAAAAAGTATTAACCGATGCCAGTAACGTCTTTAGAAATGTTTTTGGAAAAATTGTAGCGAATAAGCGATTGATAGGCATAGATACCAATTGGTATTGGTAGTCGATTGAAAAGTAAAATTAAGTTTACTGATATTACAACATTTTTTTATTTAAATACTGTATCTTCACTTATTACTATCAAAAAACCTAATAATCAGCAAATCTTGCGCTACCCAATGAAGGACTAAAGCTGACGCTCTTGTATTAGACATTGGTGACAATCCCCATCGCCACATTGCTAACCATACCGACTGTTGCTAATTATTATTTGCAAAACACTAGATTTCTGGATGCTATGCTATACATAGAATTTTTTCTAGATATAAAAAGAGTACATTATGATACTTGACTTAAGTTGTCCATTGTCACGGCGTGAAGTTAGCGTCCAAGCGCAGCGACGTTGCTATGTGTCGCGACTCGCGGTAGCCAATATCAAATAACAGCTTCAGCACATATATTTTGTGGCTTCAGTCCAGTCACACGTATGGTATATTATTTTATAGATACGATTTTCGATATAAAAAATTTGTAAACGGTTGACCCTACGAGCCATCCCTGAAACTTCCCACTAAATTAAAGTATTTTAAGCTCAAAAGAGTAAAAAATATAAGCATAGATTTTTCAGTTCAAACATCTATTTTGTTCAAAATGGTAGTATAATAATTTTTGAAAAGCTGTATATTTTAAAAACAACGATGGCATTCAATTCAATTTTTGAGATCTTAAATATTACTTAAGCTAAATATTCGATAGGTAGAAAAATTTCGATGCAATGTCAAAAAAACATTTTATTTTTAATTTTCCTTATTGATAAATCGTAATTTATTGACCGATTTTGATTAAATTAACGGTATTTGACGCAGCTTATAAAAGAGAAAAGCTAATAAGATTTTTAAGTCAATCGGTGAATTAACTTGAAAATTATTCAAAAAAAATTAAGTTACTTTGCTAAAAACAACGTAATTTTATTATTTGAATAGCTATAAGTTTTGAGAATAAGATTAGATTTTGATTTTTGAAGTGGTATTTGACGTATTTTTAGGACTAAAATATCGTAGAATACCAAAAACTAATTGGTTGAAAAATTTCGAAGCTATGTTTAAAAACACTTTTTTCTAAATTTTTCGTCAACGATTACTCTCAAACGGTTTTGATGCAATTTATGTATTAGATCTAGGTTTTTGAGGAATAGAGCTGATTAGGTTTTATACTCAATCAGTATATAAATCTAGAAGTTATATTTAAAAAATACTGTTTCGCCATAAAAATTTTGGCGAAACAGTATTTTTTCAAAATTTCTCAAAATCTCCTGGACTGAATCGGTTCAAATGTAAATATGAAATATTTTACCTTTTTATTATTATTACAAGTTGTGATAAGTTTAAATATTGCAAGTAAAGTTTTAAACCACTTCCCGATGTCTGATTGAGCTGATTTTTTATACCTGCGTTACTTCGGCGATAATCCAATAATAAGGTATAACCTGACGCTACACCCAGGGTTGTTTTCTCACTAGGGAACTCTTCAACGGTTAGGAGCACAGTCATGAAATATTGTACCTATGTAAGTTTAATTCTGATAATTCAACACGATATTTATCACGAACTGCTACTGCAGCCAGCATTGTCTCCTTACGAAGGAACTCTTTAACGCTTAGTAGCACGGACTTGTCACTTTTTATTTAAAATTAATTTTGATTGCTAAACATGATCTTTACCATAAACTGCTGCTGCAGATAAGATAGTCTCCTCACGGGGGAACTCCTCAACGGCCATAGTACCTAACATGATCATGAAAGTTAGAATACGCGTTTAAAAATAATTTTTAATGGAAACTTATTATTAATACCTACATCGTACTTGTACTTATTTCTAGCTACCTACTAGTCAGCCAGTCTTGAAATTAAATAAATATTTAAAAAATGGGCATATAATCTTTAAAATATACCTTTGTCTTTTTAACCTAGTTCAAAAAAGGAGGAGGTTCTTCATCCGACTGTTTTTTATGTTTGTTACCTCATAACCTTTTGAAAAATGTTGGTATGAAATAAGAATTTGAATAACTTCAGACCAGGATAAGATACACATCTCACAGAAAGATATTAGAAAAAAGAACATTTGTGAGAATCATTTTCTTTAAATTAACTTTGTAGTTTATAGTAATAGTAGACTTTATAATTTGTTATTAATAAAAAAACAAAAAGCCCTCGATTCCTTATCTTGCTTATTGAAAATGATACAGATTTACTATTATTTTTAATCTCAAAAACCATCTTTATAGATTAAAAATAATAAAACAATAATATATTTTAGGAAAATGTAAGAGGATATCTTTTTATTGCAAATCTTTTTCAATTAACAAGACAAGCTTTTTAGTCAAAGGCTATTTTTTTCTTATAAATAACAAAATACAAAGCCGTATTTTTTTCTATTTTTACAAAATAGTAGGTAGGTACTCTAATTGTTATGTGCTTATCAGCAAATAGTACGATTCCATGCTTATCCCCACCTTATCCCATACGTAGTAAGGTAAAACATTTATATAAATCAGAAACAAAAGCGGATCAAGAATGTAGCCCTTCGGGACATTTATGATTACAGCAGCAGCAGCTTTTAAATAAATAAATAAATGAAGATCGAAAGCCTATTTTCGAACTCCGTAATGGTGTAACTTCTTGAATAAGATATATGAATATCGACACAATCAATTGCTTTAGGTTTAGACAAATCATTACAGAACACTTCAAGTGCACCTTGGAATCCTTCCAGGCTTCGTAAATGTTTTTTCAGTAACTACCGCACAGATAACAACGCACCATTAATATTTTTAATATTTTCAAACGATAGTTTTTTACCATCTGGAGAACTATCAGCTTGTTTGTTATATGATTTATTATAAGAAAAAAAAATACAAAGATAATTACTCAAAAAATCTCTTTTGTGTATATTTCCTTCAACTATTGAAAAGTAATAGGAATCAAAAGCTATGATTAGTATTAGAGTTAATATTTTGTAATTAAGTAGATACGATATATTTGGTAGTCCCTATTTAGAGTTTCCTCCTTTCCCTTAGTTATATTGTTCTGTGGTTTCTCTATCTGTGCAAAAATGGTGAACTGAATCACAGAATGTCACTTTATGTAGTTGCGTTGCAATATTTTGTGATGTAAAATTTATGTTTTAGAACGAAAATTTCTGAAAGCGCGGGCTTATTTTGATTGAATACATCAAAATAGTATTTATTTTTTAGTTGTTACATTTAAAAGATGTTAGAGGAAGCAGAATTAAGCATTGTTATTTCTAATATCCTTAGTAAAAATAGGAATAGCCATTGCAGGTTATGTTTGAAATATATTGAAAATGATTATGTTCGTTTTAGTGATAATGTATCACTTTATCCAAGTAGTGGTATTGTCCAGCCGCTATCTGAAGTTTTATGTAAATTATTGGGCGAAAATGTAAGTAAGCAAACTAGACTTAAACAGTTTGTTGTTATCTTGTGACGCGGTTAGTTTATAATTCATTTATGACCAAATTATATCCAAAATTTACAAAAAAAGTTTTTATTTAATGTCACTAGATTTCTATTGCAGTATCTCATGATTAAATGTGAAAATATTTTACTAATTTCCACGCAATGTGTCAGTATTTAATGCTTAGGAATTAGTAAAATATTTAGGGAAGAAGTAGGCATAAAAATGTTGTTACTTTTTTCTATATACAACTTTGGTATCAAACCTGGGGGTAGTTATTCATCCGTGGGTAGGACAGCATAGTTTATAGCTAGAATAAACTAAATGAGAGTAACATTTAAGCTAGTAGTGTGACCTTCACTCTAAATTTTTTTTTTATATCATAAGATAGCAAACAGGCAGATGGATCTCCTGATGGAAAGAGTCAACCATCGCCTATAGACACCAAAGGTGTTAATGGTGAGTTGTCTTGTGGCGAGGTCTAATGCCACATGCATAAGTTTACCGGCTACCTTACCCTCCTAACCGGAACATGACAGCGACAAACACTGACGCTATTGCGGCAGGAATAGGTAAGGCGGTGGCACCTGACCCGGGCGAGACAATGCAGAACTCTACCACCTAGTAGCCACGATGGTAGTGACTCGCATAGCCAATCGGTCGCCTTTTACCACCTGCCTGGCAGAACGGCAGTTGGTCTATTCTTCAAAGAAGCTCAGAATCAACACGGGGAAAAATATTTTAATTAGTCTGAGAGACTAATCTAGTGAGTGTGTCAAAGTTTTGTATACCTATATAAATTATTTGCATACTTACAAACATATCTTTATGCCAGATCCTTTATGGGGTTAGCAGAAGGAGCTGAGTACCATAAGTCATGATCTTACCACATTTTACATGCTTTATATTTTGCCATTGTTATTGTCGGCACTTGGTGAAACTCCATATGTAATTTTGTTAATACACTCGTACTGTTTTACAAATAACTTTAAATTTAACTAATATTGCCAACTGGTTTCGCCTTTTAAGGCATCTTTAGGGCCATGAGACCTCTCGTTCTATTCTTTCTTCATATTTATTTATTAACATATTCATTCATTCTATGAAGATAGAAACACGCCAGTTGCAAAGACTCTTGAGTAAATTACCTGTGTTATATTTGTAAATATGTAATACCTGAAACTGATTTATTTTTTATTTTTTAAGAATATTTGTATTTTTTTGCTTAAGTTGGTAGTAAAGTGCATTTCTGAATACATGTCATGTGAGTAACAGAGATTGAAAAAGTTAGGAACTACAGATATAGAACAATAAAATAATAAAAGATTTTTATCTGAAGTGTAATTTTATTACCCACATGTTGGTCCGGGCAACCCTTGAAAAATAGACCCTTTGTGGCTGCAAGGTAAAGTGCAAACTTGCTTATTAAGCTTAAAAGATAAAAATAATTTATCTCAATCAACCCGCCCTCTCAAGTACCCCAACAAATATTCAACACAAGAAATTTGTATGGCAAAACAATGACTTAGCTAGTTAAATATATATTTCAGTAGGAATTGACCTGTGCTGCTTCGCCCAGGAATAGAGCAATATTTTATAAATACAGGATTACTTTTAAAGATTTGGTCCAAATTTTAAAATTAGGAACTAAATATTGAAATGAAAGTGTGTTTTAATTTTTATTGTTTTTTTTTTATAGCAGAGGGAGCAAACGAGCAGATGGTGCCCCTGATGGTAAGTGATCACCGCCGCCCATGGATAACTGGAATACCGGTGGTCTTGCAGCTGCGTTGCTGGCCTTTTAAGAATGTATAAGCTCGTTTCTTGAAGGTCCTTAAGTCGTATCCGTTCGGAAACACCCCCGAGGGTAATTGATTCCACAAAGGAGTTGTATTAATTCCACAATGTAAAATTATTACAAGATAATATAAAAATATTTGTTTAAAAATATTCCACTAAATTCATGAATTCAATGCACTGAGTCTTGTGAATGAACTCTCACTCTCGCTCACATCCAACACACACAAATGTTTGTTTTTACACATATACAGACAATGTTGATTGGTTCAGCTAGTATGATAAAAAAGATATGATTGTGTGGTCATACAAAATTTGGACAAGTGTTCTTATATACATAAGTATATGTCTCTACACCATATGTCTTATGGAGAAGGTAATTGAACTAATTCTTGTGTAGGAAAATCATGAATTATGCATTTCTTCACTCATTTTTCTTTTTTATACACATTGACCTACTTTTATTTGACTATACAGTTTTTATAATGTTAAAAAGTTTTATGCCAACATGTGAATACATTTGTTTTCAGGTTTGTGATGAGATTCCTGGTATAGAAGTTGTTTGTACAGAATGTGTTAATACATCTCTGGAATTGGCTCGTTTTGTGGATAAATGTAAAAATATCACTGATGTATTAAATCTGGTAATTGAAAATCTTCTACATGTTATTCCTGCAGATGTAGATTCAGATAAAAATAAGTCCATGTATTTAGTCATCACTAATTTAAAAACTAAAATTTTACTAATGAATAATAAGCAAGTTTCAAAATGCAAGTTGGCGAATAATTGTTATGAATGCTCAGCTTGTGAAGAGTATTTTGAAAATTTTACATCAGTTTGTGCTCATAATTTATCTGTACATGATATTTGGACATGTGAGACCTGTGCTCAAACTTTTTTTAGTGACGATGAACTTACTTTACATGAAAAACAAGCTCACAAATACAAATGTTATGTTTGTTCTCATATCAGTGATACGGAGGAGGATTTCAAAGAGCATCAGGATAGAATCCACAATTTACATGTTTGTAAAGAATGTGGCAAGTCTTTCCGTGGGCTTGACAAGTTACATATCCACGAAGAAAAACACAAGACAAAAAATTCTTGTCCGAAATGTGGTAAAAATTACACTACAAGAGAATTTTATGATCGTCATGTTGAATTATGTCTTAAAGATCTTATAGATCCTCACCCTATTAGAAGTGCTATGCCAAAGACTTATTCTTGTATGAAATGCGAAAAAGCGTATAGCACTCCTGGTGGTTTGCGGGTGCACCATAGATTTGTGCATGGTAATGCAAAGCCCCATGTATGTCCTGAATGTGGTAAAACTTTTACTGCTCCAAGTTATTTGAAAGCTCATATGATAAAACATACAGGGGAAAAGAACTTTAAGTGTAATATTTGTAACAATAAATTTGTTACAAAAGAAGCCCTCTTATATCACACTCGGAGGCATACAGGAGAAAAGCCTTATAGTTGTAAATATTGTGATGAAAAATTTGTAAATGCATCAGTGAGATCAGAACATATAAAGTTCAAGCATGTGGGACCTACACTCATGTGTGAGATATGTTCTCGGAAATTTGTTACAACACACTTTTTGAGGCAACATATGAATAGACACCATGATCCAAGTAGCAAGTTATACTATGGTAGGAATATGATACCACCTAACTTACCAGCCCTCCAGAATGTAAGGAAGTTTATCATTAAAGCGCAGGATTAAAATTGTGGATGTTACTACTTATTTAGATATACAAAATAATAGCTAATAAATATTTTTTAAGATGAATGATTACAGATTATAAATAAATGAATATGGGCGATTATGTTAGTATAGTTTTTCTTCAACTTTAAAATTGAAATTGCAATGCTTTGGTATCATTGATTAGCTTATTTAGTCTAGATTATGAGTCCTTGGTTTGGTCCCCAGATCTGTTAGCTTATTTAGTCTAGGAGTCCTTGGTTTGATCCCCAGATCTGGCAAAAATAAGGTTTTTTTGTTGATTGGTTGCTTAAAGTGTTAAGAAGTAACACAATCAGTTTTTATCCCGATAAAATCTAATTGTGCTACTTAATCAATAGCTTAATTACACCTGTTCCCTTTGTGGTAGGCAGACTGAACTGAATGTCTACAGATTTTCCGGTTAACATAATTACATTCTTATCCGAGGCATGGTAATGATACACTACCACCCACCAGACTTACTAAATGAGTCTTTGGTTTGGTCCCCAGATCTGTTAGCTTATTTAGTCTAGGAGTCCTTGGTTTGATCCCCAGATCTGGCAAAAATAAGGTTTTTTGTTGGTTGGTTGCTTAAAGTGTTAAGAAGTAACACAATCAGTTTTCATCCCGATAAAATCTAATTGTGCTACTTAATCAATAGCTTAATTACACCAGTTCCCTTTGTGGTAGGCAAACTGAACTGAATTTCTACAGATTTTCCGGTTAATTATGTTAATTATGCTTATCCGAGGCATGGTAATGATAACACTACTACCCACCAGACTTACTAAAATTTTATGCTTTTTTTTATTCAAAATATGTAATATTTTGTTTATTATTTTTAATTGTAACAATATTTATAGCCAGATTACATGAACTACATGAAAATACAAATGAACAAAATGTTTTTTTTTACTGAGCAATCAATAACTAATTACAGTTGATTTAAATGATTAATAAATACAGTTACAATTATTATTATTATTTTAAGTATATATAAAGTGTCTTGGCAAAATTTTAGTTCAGGATTCTGTCAATCTAACTTAGATTTCTGTGCACTACAGCCGGGGGAGCCAGCGGAGTGTAGATCTGTTCTTCTTCGACGCCCCACCAGCCGTAGTGCCTTTGGGTGAGCCGGATGCGCCGGGAAGAATAAATCGAGACAACTTTTTGTTTACTAGGGTGCTTTATTGTAACGAAACAGAACAGCAATAAAGCTAGCACCGTTGCAAGTTTTCCTATTTTATGAAAGAGAGCCACTACTTGCCCTATCACTGCCCTACTCTAAACCTTTTAGGTATACTGAAGCCTAGGAACTTGTCTGGGAAACTTAAGACGTAACGAAACTGAAACTAGAACGGAACGGAACTGATTGTATGGCCGCGCTCTTCCGTATTTATAGCCCGCGGCCAGACACGCAGATATGCCGACAAAGACGACTGGCGCCATGCGTTGTCGCCACAATGTCTGGGATTTTGTTAAAATCCTACTTTTCGTAATCTTCAATCAAGATAATTTTATGTTAGGTAGCTTGTCCTACCTCTAATTAGCTAGTGTGGCCCTCTAGCGAATGCAACGGTACTTTCTTTTTACAATTATAAGCAAAACAAAGTATATTATGCCCTAAGACCTATCTAAAAACTAATTATAGAGCGTTACTTCTAATCTATGTAGAAAGATCTAATACGTACAAACTTATATAACAATAAACAAGAGTGTTAGATACATTTCAGTTCTTTCAGGACCTCTTACAATTCATAGAGTTGTACACCTTTTCAGGTCGTACTATCCTGTTCTACCTATCTTTATATTCCCGAAAAGTGCGTGAACATATACCAAAAACTTACATCGTACATATTATTTACAATCGACAAACATTCATTTTTACATGAGTTTTGCAATTTTCGGGCTCGTAGCCTTCTCTCACACCCCGAAGGGGATGCGGGGAAACGGTTTCGGGGCTGAGCCCCATGACCGTGGTTTCGATCGCGCTAGGTAAACACCTAGCGGTCGTTAGGTTACCATAGTGGCATGGTTATTGAGAGGTAGGCCAAAGTGGGGATATGGATAGGGAAAAGGTATCACCCAATTCTTCACGCCGCTCCGCGCAGGTCAGCCGCTCTGGGTGGAACCCGCTGGTGGGAAGCCCGGCAGGCGACCAACAGCGAAAGCGGCGGCTCTATCAGGTGATACCCTTAGGCTTCAGGGAAGAAGGAGTATCTCTAAGAATATCTCTAGGGTAGGGTCTTCTGTCCGATGTTGTTGTTTGCCAAGGCGCCAGTTTCCTGATATGTTGTTGCTCTGACGCTTCGGCTTTCTCGAACATCCTGGTCGATAGTCTGGTGACCGATCGGTGACTCGGCGACCGATCCCATTTCCAGGTCTCTTATTACCACCGAGTTCTTGACGTAGCGAGGAGCTGCGACGATGTTTCTAAGAATCTTGTTCTGTTGAGCTTCCATGTTTTGCTTGTTGGTAGTGCTGAGTAGTTGATACCAGGCAGGGGCTGCGTATGTTAGACGAGAACGGATGTACGTCTTGTACACCCTTGTGGAAAAATTTCTCGGATAAAAGTAGGTAAATAACTTACAAAGTGAAAGTAACAGTTTATGAATGTTTATTTTTATTTAAAAAGTCGAAAAAAGTCTTACAAAGTCGGAAAAACTCGGAGTAATTCCAAAATTTCGGACTCTTCCAGAAGAGTTATTCAGTGTTAATAAATCTTGCAACGTTTATGGGTACTAAAAGAAATATATTAAAAGTTATTAATACTACGAAAGTGTAATAAAGGGGAAAAAATATAACTAATACTTACCCGGTTTTCCGTTTAAGAATTTGAAACTTTCTTCTTTGTTTAAAAAAAGGTTACCGTTACTGTCGATCAATATTATAAACTTTGTTTCTTCAATTTTTGATAATTATTATTAAAATCTATTATATCACAACGTTATTTGCCAATTTTTATTTTATTGTACTTTTATTACATAAATATATTTATAAATTAAGTAAAAATTAAAACAGATGATCTAATTATGCACTCTGGTTTCCCTTCAAAACGAATTAGCTTTTGACAGGTTGAGTCAGTGTTGCCAGAGAAAAAGTCAATCTTTCGTCCTTAAAGCCTCCTCTACACTACTCCTATGTCCGGGGTAAACTCAAAAAGTACTACATGGATTTATTTCAAATTTTGCATGACTATTACTAACAGGTCGGGTCAACATATAGGCTACATATTATCAAGCTGTCACCTACGGGGGAGGTGCTGTGCGGAGTAAACGAAGTCCGCGCGGACGAAGTCTTGGGCAACAGCCAGTATAATTATGGCGAGCGAAGCGAGCCCTACACTAGGCGACTTTCTATGCACTTTTGTGGTACATTTTCCTGAAAAAGTATCCCACTTTAAGGTTTGGGCTGTGACGTGGTGGTTTAAATTCATGTCTAGATATATTATCTACCATTAAAATGCTATTTCATAAACATTAAAAAAATAGAAAATACATTTTGTATTAGAATTTTATTAACGCCATCTATTATAAAAATAAATAAATAATAATAATAAATAAATATTCACGGGACAAACTACACTTACTGATCTAACCCCAAAGTAAGCAAATATTTGCTTGTGTTATGGGTGTTAGTCAACGATACTAATACATAGAAATACATAATATATAAATACCAGAATATATATAATAAACACCTAAACCCAGAAATACAAACATTTACGCTCATCACACAAATGCTTGTCCCCGTCGGGGATCGAACCCGAGCCCCGTTGATTGCGTAGTCAGGGTCGCTAACCACTCGACCAACGGGAGGGTCAAAAAACGAGTAAAAATGCTACAAAGCTACACTAGGCGACGATCTGTGCCCTTTAGTGGTACATTTTACTAAAAAAATATCGCACTTTTAGGTTTAAGCTTTGGCGTGGTAGTTTTATTTTGTTTAATTCATTTTCATTCACTCCAGTTTAATACAATATTAATCTATTAAAACACTTGTACTTTTTAACTTCCCACTACGTATGTAGATAGGAAGGTTACTGATTTTGCTCCGATTTTCAAAAATGGAGTTTTCACCATATGTCCGCGTTTTGTGGGCTTAGGAACCATTTTCGACTATTTTCGCGATGACGTCAGTATGTCTGTATGTATGTGTGTGTGTGAGTGTGTGTGTGTGTCAACAACTCATAAGTTTTGAACGCCTGGACCGATTGAAACGCGGTTGGTGGCATTCGATTGGATTCCGCTCAACTTATACTTCCTGAAATTTTGTACCAAATGGGCCTAAGAGATTTTGAGAAATTTTGAAAATACCCTAAACAAATTGTGACGAAACAATTTTTTTTTTAATAACTTCCAGATTAATGTACCGATTGAGTACAAAAACTATTCCTCAAAAAAATACATCTAATGCATAAATTGCCTCAAAATCAGTTTATTCGTTTGGAAGTAATCGTTGACGAAAATTTTGAAAAGTGTTTTTTCGACATAACTTCGAAATATTTCAACCAATTATTTTTTGGTATTCTACGATATTTTAATACTATAAAAATTACGTCGAATGCCCTTTTAAAAATCAAAACCGAACCTTATTTTCAAAGGTTACAACTTTTCAAATATTAAAATTACGTTTTCTTTAGCAAAGTTACTTAATATTTTGGAAATAACTTTCAGGCTAATATACCGATTGACTTCAAAATCTTATCATCGTTTCTCCTTTAAAAACTGCGCCAAGTACCGTTAATTGGATAAAAATCGGTAAATTTGTTTGGGATCTATCATAGACGAAAATGTTTTTTTGACATTGCTTCGAAATTTTTGAACCTACCGATTTTTTAGCTAAAGCAATATTTAAATTGAGTTGAATGCCATTTGAAAGATCAAATCGATCATCGTTTCCAAAATATACAGCTTTTCAAAAATCAATACGTGCCAAGAAAACTTATCAAGGACGTACTACGTGCGTCTTCCCGGTTGAAATTTGGATGTTTTTTGATTTCAATGGCTTCTTTCACTAGCCGTGGAATGTAATATGGCGTTCTGTCGAAAATACGCGTGGCCTATGAAATTCCATCCAGTGATTACGGCCCGACTACAGCTGTAGATGTTTAGCAATCGCCGACTTATTAACGTCGTTATTCTTGACTGCTTTGATATGCTACTAGGCCTCTGACACATGCTCTTAGTACCTCTATACACTACTCGGCCGACTTCAGTACGCGTCAAGACGCCGTTGTGAACGCACGTGTGTTTAATAGATTTTTTCGTTGATGTGCGTGTGAGACTCTATTATGAGCGGCATACAGTGGTCACAGGAGCAAACTATGTTGTTCCTTGAAGCACTTCAAGCAGAGCCTTTTATTTGGGACCCCAGTGGGAAAGGTCATAAGGACAAGAAAAAAGTAAATGATGCTTGGGTGCGTATTCGGGACGTTTTGGAAATACCAGTTGAAGAATTGAAGAAAAAAAAGGATTCACTTTTTGCGACATACAGGGGCTACTACAGAAAAATGGAAGCTTCCTTAAAAAGTGGTGCCGGCGCAGATGATGTTTATCGTCCAGTTTGGTTCGCCTTTGATTTCATGAACAGCTTTTTGGGGTCCGTGTATAAATGTAAACAAACAATAACCACGGTAAGTTTTTTATTATCAATAACTTGTTTTATTATTACTAAAGTACAGATTACAGTAAGGTCGATTCGCCAGTTTGCGTCCATTTAGTGCAGTTGCTTGCTTTAAGGAGAACATAATAATGTCTCTGCATTAGTTTTAATATAAAAAGTATGTAGTTAATGTGGTAACGAACAGGCGAAATGACCCTACATTCGTTGTGTTTATTTATAAACATTGAAAATAATTTGTAAAGTAATCCCTTATCTGAACGGCAGATAATGGTGATCTGCGTGGTACTTGTGTAATATCTCTCAAAGCACAGTTATTATCAAAGTCTGCCCGCCAAGACCCGGGTGGAATTAAAACTCCATTATCATCATACATATCTACAGTACCAGGAGGCATATATATAAGGGATGATTTATTACTTTTTCTGTGAAAGTTATGCAATAAGAGACATGTCATTGTAATAATTGGGATATTATGAATATCCAAATCAATTGGCTTTCTGAATATTCTAAACCTGGATGCTAAAATACCAAACACATTCTCAACTACTACTCGAGATTTTGACAAGCGCATATTGAAAATCCTTTTCGGTGAATTGATATCATGGTTGCCAGGATATGGTTTCATTATATTATTATGTAAAGCAAATGCTCCATCTGTCAAAAAAACGTAGGGAATTTCGACATGATCCGTTCCGGATAATGGACTTGGCTTAGGAAGATTAAGCCCGTTAGATGCAATTTTTTGCCATAACGAAGAATTTTTAAGTACACCTCCATCACTGATCCTACCTTGACTACCAATGTCAGCATACATAATGTTATAGTTACTGTCGACTAAAGCTAAAAGTACTAAACTAAACGTCTTTTTATAATTAAAGTACTCAGAACCAGAGTTAACCGGACATTGTATAACAATATGCTTTCCATCCATTGCGCCAAGGGCATGTGGAAAATTCTCCTTGAATCCGTTTTCAACTTCCAACCACTGCTGCTCATTGCACGGCATCTGTAAATAAAAAGTATATTATATAAAAAATATTATCATCAAATAATATGTAAAAAGACACGGTCAATTTCATTAAAAGCTGACACTCAAATTGTATATAAATAATTAAAAAGCCGATTAATTGTAGCACTCATGTATTTTTCATAAAATACAGAGACATACACTCACACTCCTACATACACATACAGTACTCCTGCATATACGCGCACTCAAATGCATATAGTATACAGAACCCATATACACTCACAAATTTGGATTGGATTAAATAAAGATTTATTATTAAATAGGTCGTGATATATACATTTAAACCTTTGCTATTTTTATTTCAGGATCATGGAACTGATTCGATTCAGGAAGAATCAACCAACGCTTCAGAGGATGTACCAATTGCTTCTCCAACTCCAAAAGAACCAGAGCCCCCAAAAAATAGACACACCATCCGACGGCGTGACAACCCACCGGAATTGCAAGTTGCCAGTAGGCAGATGACAGAAGCCTTCAATAACTTAAATAAAGTGATAAATAATCCTTCAAAGGATAGCAGCGCAGTTGAGGACGAGTGCGACGTATTCGGCAAACTAATTGCCAAAAAACTGAAGAGGTTACCTGAACATGAAAGGGACGATATAATGTTCGATATACATGCTCTATTTCGGAAATCACGTTTTGAAAGATCTCCATCAGGTGAATCGTTTCGTACTTCTACACCTAAGTCTACGCCATATTATAGTCCGTTAACTACATCACTATCTTCTAGAAAGCGTCCTTTATCTGCGAATAATGCAGTTCATTATAATGTTACAACATTATCTCCTAGACCACACTCATCGTTTTCAGAGCCACCTGATACATATATAACATTATCTAATGAGTCCAGTGAATGTCAACCGACATACTTCCAACAACCAAGCGAAATCACTGCTCATCAACGCTCTTCAAAGATACGTGTTATAAGTGATGAAATTATTGCACCAGACACCCAAAGTCAATCAGTTTATCAACGCTATAAGCAGCCTCAATCAGATCAATCTAACGATGTTTAATATATTTTGCATATACCAGAGACCCAAACTCAATCTGATTGTCCAGAAGATAATACACATCAGAGTGATTTAATATATCAGGCATATAATGACTCGTAATGTATGAAATTATTCTTATTCTTATTCTCACTGATATTTTTGTAATTGTACATACCTAAACTTTAAATAAATATATGTCATAAATATTAAAATTTTACCTTTATTTCATCCTTGAGTTCCTCGTTCAAAGCTTCACAGACTTCGACTACAATTTTTGAAATCAACTGGCTTGAAATTTTAAATAAATAGTGCATAGATCTATAGCTGTCACCACTTGCCAAAAACCTCAAGGTGATTGATAATCGAATCTTAGCAGGTATAGCTTCTCTTAAATGAGTGTCTCGTTTAGCGATTAAGGGTTCGACTTTAGAAAGTAATAAATTAAAATCGTCCAATGACATTCGGTGGAAATTTTCAAATTCTCTTGATGGTTCTTGTATGAGTTCAAGAAATTGTTGTTCCATAGTACGTCTGTAAAAAAAAATACAGTTAATTAACTTGCCATGTAATGTACTTTAACTTATTAGAAATCCTAATTATTTAAATAAATATTACCTACCTAGTTCTGTTCCGATGCATTGCGGTCATCCACCATCTTCTTTTTCTTCTTTTCTTTTTAGTCTTCTTCGTGAGATAAGTATGCACGTAGTTATAATGCGCTAGAGAGCACATTGCTACGGCAGCTGCTACTTGAGCGTCCATTATAATAAACGTCCGCAGGGTACCGGTAACGCTACACGAATGCGCTCCTCGCGAAGTTGAACGAGTGTGTAGTGTAGCACCGCGGACTTCAGTCAACTTCGGCCGAGTACTTCGCCGAGGAACTTCGCGAGTAGTGTAGAGGAGGCTTTAAGGACGAAAGATTGACTTTTTCTCTGGCAACACTGACTCAACCTGTCAAAAGCTAATTAGATCATCTGTTTTAATTTTTACTTAGTTTATAAATATATTTATGTAATAAAAGTACAATAAAATAAAAATTGGCAAATAACGTTGTGATATAATAGATTTTAATAATAATTATCAAAAATTGAAGAAACAAAGTTTATAATATTGATCGACAGTAACGGTAACCTTTTTTTAAACAAAGAAGAAAGTTTCAAATTCTTAAACGGAAAACCGGGTAAGTATTAGTTATATTTTTTTCCCCTTTATTACACTTTCGTAGTATTAATAACTTTTAATATATTTCTTTTAGTACCCATAAACGTTGCAAGATTTATTAACACTGAATAACTCTTCTGGAAGAGTCCGAAATTTTGGAATTACTCCGAGTTTTTCCGACTTTGTAAGACTTTTTTCGACTTTTTAAATAAAAATAAACATTCATAAACTGTTACTTTCACTTTGTAAGTTATTTACCTACTTTTATCCGAGAAATTTTTTCCACAAGGGCACTGCCAGCTTCTGCCTGGTTGGCGCTTTGATGATAGAACAGGGTTCAGTTTGGCTGCTGCGGCACATCGAGAGGGTGCTGTCAATGTAGACACCGAGATATTTGCAGACTTTCTTCCGCTCAATCTCTTCATTTTGGAGTCTTAATTTAGTTAGTCTGCAGTCGCGAAGTCTCATCTTCATCGCCTGCGTTTTGCCAACGTTGACTGACAACCTCCATTTGGCAAGCCAATCGTTGAGGTTGTCGAGGGTGCGCTGCATCTTCATCGCTGCGTGGTGGTCTCTGATGGAGGTGGTGATGAATGCGGCATCGTCCGCAAATAGCGCCAGGGTAGTGCCCTCTGGAGCTGGGATGTCGTCCGTGTAGCAACTATATAGGGAGGGTGATAGGCAACTGCCTTGGGGCACCCCCGCCTTTATAGGGTATTCCTGGGAGAGGGTTCCGTCCACAACCACCCTGAACCTCCTCTCCTGTAGGAATGATTGTATCACCCAGACGATCCTTCTGGGCAGTCTGTGCTTGGTTAGTTTGTATAGCAGACCGGGATGCCAAACTCTGTCGAAAGCCTTCTCCATATCGATAAACACAGCTATAGCAATTTTCTTTTTGTTCATCGCTCCTGTCAGTGTGTGGATGACTCTGGTCAGCTGTTGGGTCGTGCTGTGCTTTGCACGAAATCCAAATTGTTCACTGCGTGGTGTGAAATGTTGGTGGATGTGCTGTAATAACAGTTGCTCGAACACCTTAGAGATCGAGGGAAGCAAAGTTATCGGCCTGTAGCTGGATGGGATCAGGATGTTTTCCCAGCCTTAGACAGCATCAGTACATTTCCCGTCTTCCAGGATCTAGGAAATCTCCCGGTACGCATTATGCCATTGAATAATCTCGTCCATGCCGCTATGGTGCGATACGGCATCTGACGGAGGGCCATGTTGTTTATTGAATCCGGCCCGGGAGCTTTCTTGATTTTCGTTCTGGAGATCATCTTCCGGACTTGGTTGGGAGAGAAGATGATGGGGTCCTCTTCGTTGGAGATTGGTTGTTTAAAATAATCTCTAAGGTGTTCTTCGATTTCTGTAGAGTAATCGGAAAGGCTCGCTGAGTTCGGCTGAAACTGTTCGGCAAGGTATTCGCTGAATATTTCTGCCCGGTCTGCTGCGCGGTATCTCAAGGTGCCATCGCGGTGCTTGAGTGGTCGAATGGGTTCTTTGGCCCGTGAGAACTGTCGACATAATCTTGCACTTTTCGGGTTTTTTCGTAAGTCTGGATTCCCGCATATAAATACAATCTCGCAAGAGTCGACTCGTAATTTAGTTGACTGCGTGGAATCCTTTTTTGTTCGTAATATGCCTTTAGGCAACGATCTCAACTACATAAAGCTTTCTTATTTTTATACAACAAGGCTGTATGTAGGTCTTAGGGCAAGTAAAACACGAAAACAAACATTATTTATTATAAAAAACAAACTAAACGAAATATACAATCTATCCTGCCTTACGCCTTGCCTGCCTATTTACCTTTATTATTTACAAGAAATATGTCTGTGCTTGTAACGTTGAGGGTTTTATTAAAAACTCATTTAGATTGGAAAACGTGTAATTGCGCGGCATTTATATTACTTGACATTTTTTAAGTGACCAGAGACTACAGATGTATTAAATTACAATATAGATAATTATTGTCTATACTTTACAGTGCTGCACAATTTCTAAGGTTAGCAGTAGTACTATCCAATGACAAGATATACCTAAACACAAACTTTAAAGGAGAGAACTCATTGACGTACATAATTTCTATGAGAGAATTAATGTTTACAGTAACCTTGCCCTATGATTAATTTACTTTTTGCGGTAACCTTACTCATATTTCAACTTTATTTAGCCATTTTTCCCAAGGTTAAAAATATTTATGAAATGTGGATAAGTTAGGTAGTTGATAACAGGATCTTACAGAATATATTAAACTTTATTAAAGAAAACAATGTATGAAGTCTCCCCTGTGTTTTTTTTATCATCAAACCGCAATAAAAAATGATTGAAAATATAGAAAAAAAAGACTTTTTAGTTATTTTGCATAGATTACTGTATGAGTTGTATAATATTTTAGTGTAGGTAACGAGAAGCATAAATTCGTGCTCTCACTTCTTGCGTAGGTCACACACACAAGCATAGAGTAATAACGCTTAGAGTGATAATTGCATTCAAGTACGCTTCGTTCATATTTTAGGCCAAAACCGTGTCAATGTCCGTGTAAGCTTCGTGTAATCACTTGCGTCGTCACGCACACAAAGACTCCAAAGACTCGAATAGTGTTGCAAGCAATTAAATATTTTCCCAAGACGGTATTTAAAATATATCTACCTGACCGGTATACAAATAATTTTTCATACTGTAACATTATTAATCATTTAGTATAAACTTGAAACTTACATTTTTTATTCGGTTAGGTAAAATATGTTAAATGCCGGGAAATATTCTAGATGTTCTCAAGATGATTCCAAAGCTATTTAACCTTATATTTTTTTAGTTTTTGTGCTTTTATTTGTGATTTAAAATATTTTTACCTCACTGAAATAAAGATTGTCTGTCTTTCCAATAGTATTATTAGTCATATAGAAAATTTAGAACTTACAATTTTTATTCTGGTGAGGTAAAATGAGTAGAATTACAGGAAAATGTTTTAGAGGTTCTCAAGATTTTTTTTTTAATTTCAGTAATTAAACAGCGGTAACCAACCGGCACCGAGCGTAAATAAAAAATATGGTCAATACGAGTTTACGTTATTTAAGTTATAAAAACAGTGATTGAAGTAATTCTTACAAAAAAAACTTATTGATATGTATCTACTAATATATTATCCTATATCATACAAATGTTTGAAATACATTGCTTGGCAAATACTTGTGTGTTATTATGTGTATGTCTGTGTGCGTGTATGTTTATGTATTTTTGTTCAAAGCTATTACCTTGGAACCTTTTTTATTTTAACTTTCATACAAATCTTGCCATGATTCTAATGAGCTTGAAAATTAGCAAATGGGTGGGCAAGCAGAAACAATACTTACGTTATAGACGAACGTTTTAAGGTAAAAATTAATAAGATACTTATTAATCAAGTATTTATTTAAATCAACTTAAAAAATTAAAATGTTTTAAGCTAAACGTACTATATTGCCTACTATTGGCTCTGTGCACGACTTGAGCACCACCTAGCGTCCGCTACTGTTTTGGTTCTGATCTTAGAATAATAACGCCTAGAAACCACAAAAAACGAGTAAATAAAACTGAGCCAGAAACGGCTCAATTCGTTTTGCGAGTTGTCAATGCTTAATAAGATCAGGTTATATCGGACACAGTTCATGAAAAATAATCCGAAATGACTTATTGCATTATAAAGAAGTGTTCTAACACCTTAGAAAAACAAAGTGAACATTTCACAGGTAAGTACTTACAATTTATAATTTTTCTGTTATGTAAATCGACTAAAAATAGATAATTTGAAACACATAACTTATCACTATACAGTTGCTAGTTGTGGAAAAAAAATTGCGCACAATATTTTTAGTTAGACCTTAGTGTTAAGAAAATTAATTATTGTATTTGCTTTAACTGTTATTTATACTTATTAATATTATTGAGATTAAAAATGTTTGTGTTATAAGTCTTATGAAAATAATTTAGCTCGAGGGTACTTTTTGATAATTCAGCATTTATTTTATTCGTCTTTTTTTGCCTTTAACAACACAGTAAGTTATATTTTTTCGAATTTCGAGACCTGCACTCCGTATGACATGTATCGCGATTCTGAGCGGACGGCAAGCGCATGCGTAGCCTTTTAAGGCTACTTTGAAATGGTTTAAAACATCGCGGCCCACTCGGTTTCTACGTGTTATAATTCTACGTTCCAAAGCTATTTCACCTTGGATTTTTTCGTTTTGTGCAAATTGTGACACGAAAATATATATACTTAATAATCAAATTATTTATTTAAAATTTTAAAAATTAAAATTAATCTCAGTGATGTAGAAATTTATAGGGTAAAATAGCCAAATTTCGGCCGCCTAACCAAATACGTAACTTTCGGACCCTATTAGGCTTAAACCGTTATCGGGAAGAAAATATTAATTTTCTTTTTCGTGTTAATCAATATTTAAATTTTACACTATTGATGTTTCGAATTGATTTCAACAACGAAATAAACAAATGCATTGCACTTTTTCTAGACCTGAAGAAAGCCTTTGATACAGTCTCTATACCCATCCTTGTGAAAAGACTTGAAAATATTGGCATTAGAGGAATACCACTGGCGTTCTTAGTCTTAATGATCTTAATGATCGAAAACAGTGTGTCAAATTAGGAGGTTATATCAGTGAACAACGTAAAGTAACGTATGGAGTGCCGCAAGGCAGTGTTCTCGGACCGACGTTGTTCCTGATATACATAAATAAACTTTGCGATATGAAAATTAAAAATGGGCGTATTTATTCGTACGCAGATGATACAGCTGTTGTTTTCTCTGGACGTACATGGGACTCTGTCCAACATTTTACGGAAAGAGGCCTGGTTGAAATTACTGATTGGCTAAGGTCAAATTTGTTTACGCTTAATATTGAAAAATCTAATTTTGTAGCATTTTCCAATTACAACAAAACGCAACCAGAATCTAATTTTAGTATAAAAATCCATAAATGTAAAAACAATAATAGAAATTGTTCATGCAAGCAAATAACCAAAGTCAGTAATACTAAGTATTTGGGTGTAGTAATTGACCAACGTTTATCTTGGTATGCACATTTGGAGTTGCTTATGACTAGAATCCGAAAACTTACATGGCTTTTCAAGCGACTAAGGCACATAGCAGATAGAAAATTACTAACACTTTTATATATATCTCTGGCTCAATCTATAATGGTATATTGTATCGCAGTTTGGGGAGGTGCTGCAAAAACTAGATTCCTGGAATTAGAAAGAACACAAAGATCCTTGCTTAAAGTAATGACTTTTAAACCATATAAGTTCCCTACTGCAAGTCTGTACAAATCATGCGACCTTCTCACAGTAAGACAACTTTATGTACTTAACGTGGTTCTTAGACTACATAAAACATTAGTGTACGATTCCAGGAATCTAGACAGGCGGAGGAAGCATAACGTAGCTAAAATAGTAAAAACAAAAACTGTCTTCGCCGCGAGACAGCTACATAGCCATTCGGCAAGTCTGTATAATAGCATCAACAAAAAATTGAATATTTATCCCATGACCTATTATAACTGTAAGATAACTGTAGCATCCTGGCTTAAGACACAAAGTTATGACGACTTGGAAGGATTATGCAAGAAAATGGCATAGTTGTTCTTATTTTTTTTTTTTATATATGTAATAGATTGTATATAATAGTCTAAAATATTAAAAAGCAAGATACGGCACAAAAATATGCACTCACACATACATACACACACACACACACACACACACACACACAAACATACACATAAACACACACACATACACACACATACGCACACACATACACACTCACATACGCTTCTCGCGAAGCTGCCTTCCTATGGGCTTCCTGAGAAATTATGCGAGTGGATCACCAGTTTTTTGGCTGACCGGAGCATCAAGGTCGTTGTCGACGGTGCGTGCTCCGACCTTAAATCTGTCAATGCTGGTGTTCCCCAAGGCTGCGTGCTATCACCGACACTGTTCCTTCTGCATATCAATGATATGATGCGAATTAGCAACATACATTGCTATGCGGATGACAGTACTGGTGATGCTACATACTCCGGCCGTAGCAGTATTTCTCGGGAACACGTCGAAGAGTGCCGAAACAAGCTTGTGTCTGAAGTCGAGAATCGACTTACCGATGTCTCGGAATGGGGTCGCCAAAACCTGGTTACTTTTAACCCCAAGAAGACACAGCTTTGCGTGTTCACCGCAAAAAAGACACCCTTTGTCGTATCACCTCGATTTGAGGATACTCTCCTGACAGCCTCAGCTAGTGTCGGAATCCTGGGAGTTGACATATCGAATTACGTTCAGTTTCGCGGTCATTTGGAAGGCAAGGCTAAACTAGCCTCCAAAAAGCTCGGTGTGCTCAGCAGAGCGAAACAGTACTTTTTGCCGGTCCATCGCCTTCAACTTTATAAGACACAGGTTCGGCCTCACATAGAGTACTGTTCGCATCTCTGGGCCGGAGCTCCTCAGTACCAGCTTCTTCCTCTTGATCGCATTCAGCGTAGAGCGGTTCGAATCGTTGACGACCAGGCCATTTCGAAACAGCTTGACTCTTTGGCATTGCGCAGAGATGTAGGTTCTCTCTGTGTCTTTTATCGTATATATCATGGAGAGTGTTCCGACGAGTTGTTTGGATTAATTCCTGCCGCCGAATTCCACCATCGGACATCGCGTCAAAACTTGAAGTTCCATCCTCACCATCTCGATGTCTGGAAATCCACAACTGTGCGTTTCTCCCGACACTTTTTACCTCGCACTACTCTGTTATGGAACCAATTACCGGCAGGGGTATTTCCGAACGGATACGACATAGGGACCTTCAAGAAAAGAGCTTACTCATTCTTAAAAGGCCGGCAACGCAACTGCAAGACCTCTGGTATTGCAGATGTCCATGGGCGGCGGTGATCACTTACCATCAGGTGCACCTCTTGCTCGTTTGCCCCCTCTTCTATAAAAAAAAAAAAAAAAAAATACATGACTGATAAATTCATGTTTCCAAATTTTAGATAAAATAATGTTTTTCCCGTTGTATCGATAGCCTTAAAATAGATAACAATCTTTTGTAACGGAAGAGCGGTGCCTCCTAACACAAGTGCAAATGTACTTAAAAGGAGACACCGATCGACTCGCATGTTTTTATGTAAACCAGTTTATGAATAAAGATTTTTTGATTTTTTTGATTTTTGAATAAAAATATGTAAACGTGTTAAATTTTAAGTGATTGACCCTCTCTATCCTGGTTTCTTTTCTATTGTCGGTCAATGTTTCCCTAATTTCAGCCCCATTTTTCTCTAATGTTAGCCAGTAAAGGATGTTTGAAATTGAAATAAGGTATTGACTTTGCATCAAAATTTACTTTAATTTTATTAAATAACTTTTGTAAACATAATATGCACTCAATTTTTTATGGTATGTATTTAAATGATCTTTTTAATTTGATAAAAACTGCAAAGAAAAAATCTAAATGGTCACCAATTTTAATGATTGAGTCTCTTTCTTTCAGACATAAAATAAATGAAATAAATTGATATTTTAGTCTCTTTAAAACTACGCAGAAAAAATTTGATATGTAAAAATTACATTAGATCGTTACTTGCTGGTCCTCAAAATTAAGAGAAATGAGCATTAAATATTCAATATTTTTTTGAATAAAACGATTTATATAAATTATTTTTTTTTTCTATATCAAATAATCTTCAATATAACTATTTTAGGGTACTTATTTTTATTAAGTTGTAGTCAAAGGAAGGAAACAATTTAAAGGCACTTGATATTCAAAGTTTTATTTTTCACTACTAGAATAAAACTAGAATAATTTTCTACGATTGTTAAATCAATTAAATAAAATATATCGCTAGGAACAATTATATAAAAAATATTGAGACTTTAATTTGATTGAATTCTATCATCGAATTTAAGTGTTATCATTCTATAAAACTTAATTTACATTTTCATTAAAACAGCAATAAGTTTACATATTATAATTTTCATTATAAGTATCAAATAAAAATTCTCCCTGTTTTTGTATTAAAGAATAGTTAAAGATAATTTATTTTTTGTTCTTTTAAGTACCTATAAAGTGTCTTCGCAAAGACTTAGCTCAGAATTCTGTCAACCTAACTTAGATTTCTGAGATTAACAGCTGTTGTACTGAAGACACCCAATGACAAGATAAATATCTAACCACAGACTACTAAGGAGAGAACTGATTGCTTACGTTAACCTTACCTAAATTCCAACTTTATTTAACTACTATTCCCCAAGTTAAAAAAATATTTATTAAATGCGGATAAATTAAGCAGTTGATATAAAATCTTAAGGAACATATTAAACTTTAAGATAATAATTAAAAAACGATGTATGAAGTCTTGCCCGCGTTCTTAAAAGTTATGTGGAATATTAGCTTAATTATCAGTATAAACATATTAGGAGGTCGACATTAGGCGCAGACCGATTTTAGGGCACGTTACCCTACATGTTTTCGTGGTTAAAAGTCGAAAATATCGCTAATAAAACTACTTGACACTAACCAATACGAAATAATACAGTACGATGGCATATTATTTAATAAGAAAATTAAAAAAAAATGACTTTGGTAGTGACAGAGTTTTTATCTGATGGTCACTGTGGCATCTAGAATGCTAGTTGGAACATTTTTTTTGTCTTCTAAAAGTCCTCATTATATACGAATAAATGCTTCATAATATTGGTCTGACAAACGGATTTGTAATATTTTTGCCAGTATAATGGGTGAGTCCCAACACTTAAAAACTATTTTTTATGCAAAAGCAAAGTCGAGGCTATGTAATATCGCACATAAAATAGGAATACACATATTATTAATTATAATGAAAATAGGTAAAAACAAATACGTGGTAGAATATTTTTCTCTTTGGCTGGCAACATTTTGAATATCGTTCTACTTAGATATTTATGATTTATTTGTTTGGATTTTATACAAAAATATCCGATGCCAAGTAGTTTTTATCGGTGAAATGTTATCTTCAAGTCCTAAATACGCTTTTGTGAAGCACGGTGACAGCATTTCACCACACAGTAACTCACATTTTTTGAAATTGCGAGAGCTGTACTCCGCGTGGCACGTGTCGCATGTCTGAGGGGCCGGCGAACGTAAGAAGCCTTTTCAGGCTTCTTTGAAATGGCATAATATTGCGCGGGTCGACTCGGTTTCTATGCGTTATTATTCTATGCACACAAGAATATGATAATGATGCAAGTCCATGACTTTTGCCTAAAACCTTAGGATTGTCCTTAATTTACTTTTAGATCAAAAATATATTTTCTAGTAGACATAGAATGATATATAAGAGTTATGAAGTAATTTAAATGGTTACTTATTCTAAATATCTAAATACGGCTACACTCGGGTTTAATCGGTGTAGGTTCCGACTAATTTCGGACCTATATGAGGTTTGTTCTATATTATTAATCGTCGGCACTTGGTGAAACTGCATTTTGATTTTAATTATAAAACACTTGTACTGGTTACACTTCATATAATATATTCTTCCAATTTATTTAAAGTATACGAAACCGGTAGACTTTTGGAAGAATATATATGTAGTGAAACCAGTACAAGTGTTTTATAATTAAAATCTATATAAGGTTCTTCCTCATGGTGAGTTCGAAGTTCATTCTGTAGCGACTCTTCTGGAGACGTCTCGAAAGTGAATATCGAACGTCATTTTTAATTATTTAGTATATAATGTCTCACGAAAAATTTTCTTTTTGATTAATTCCTTCATATTCTTTAAAACAGCCCACTTCAGAATTCAGATCACTTCTCGCCACACGAGCGCTATTGTGGTTGCTACTGCATGTACACTTTTGAGATGGAGTATAAAGTAAGGTGGGCAAAATCTGAAGATGAGAACTGTTCATAAAAAGCATTTAATAGGGGTTGCATCACCGACGCATAAGAATTTAAAAAGAAACCGGTAAAAGAGCTTTTGTATACGTTTCCAGTAAACTGTTAAAAAAAGCGCTACAAGCGCTAATAGATACCTATACTTAGTACACTTCACAGCAACAGCTAGATATGTTCATATTGTAGGTATTCTGATACGCTCTGGTAGGTAATCTTTATTTTCAGATAACAGGTGGACAATATAACTTCTTTCTATAAAAGTTGGTCTTCCTTACTTTATACTCCATTTCAAAAAGACAAAAGTGTCTACGAAATAGACCTTCGTGAAGTTGGCCCCCTGATTTAATTATTTTAAATTTCGTTAATGCTATTTGTTAGAAAGGATAAGGGAGAAAAGAAAAATTGTTAGAGAGGGATCAGTTTTTATATAAAAACAATTTTAATTTATTGCGTGAAATTGGCTGATGCCGCAAAAATGGACTTGGACGTTTATTTTATTTTTTAATCGTTTAGAGTAAGAAAGAAAAGAAAAAATGTTAGAGAGTAATTATTTCAATTAATATTAAATAATTACGTAGACCGTGTATTATATTATCCTAGGGAGTAGGGACCCTAGGATTGAATCACTTCCGGTGTACGCAGCCCACTTGTGCAGTGTATGTAAATCCAACAAACCCAACCAAGTTTTTATTTAAAACTAATTACTCTCTAATAATTTTTCTTTTCTCTCTTTCTCTCTAACGATTAAAAATAAAAACGCCCAAGTTCATTTTTACGGCATCAGGGAGCCAACTTCACACAATAATTTAAAATAGTTTTTTATAAAAAAACTCGAACAATTTTTCTTTTATCTTTTATCCTCTCTAACGATTCCCTAAAGATTAGTATTAACGAAATTTTAA
Organism: Apodemia mormo; assembly: GCA_036924255.1. NCBI lineage: Eukaryota > Metazoa > Arthropoda > Insecta > Lepidoptera > Riodinidae > Apodemia > Apodemia mormo. Next base: position 1,230,929 of record JAUPFN010000027.1, read on the forward strand.
AATAATTGTACCAGGTAGCCAGTGTTGCCAACCCGGATAAAAGTAAAAAACAGCAAATGAAACTTAAAAAAACAGTAAAATAGTAATTTGAAAACATTAAATCCACTGTCCGACTTTACATTCATAGAATTGATAAACAGTTTATTTAGTGAACTTCTTGAAGTTATTATATAATATATACTTAAATAGCTATACGACTACTGTTAAATTTACTTTACATTTGCCTTTATTAGTGAAAATTGTAAAGTAAATAAAGTCAAAATGAAAACATTACTTAATTAAAATTATTTATTCTATCATGGAAAAATTACTTATTAACATTATCAATTTCGCGATCTTCGGCGTTTTCGGACACTTTTTCTTGTTAAAATCGTACATGCTTTTATTACATTCATTTCATATGCACCTCAGTTGCATGAAATAATAACAGATAAATTAAATAATTACTATACTATTTCAACTATCCTGTTTAACTGTATGTCAAAATCCTAGCGTTGTTAAATTTTAAATTCCCTATACCGCAAGAGGCCCGCTAGAGATATCAATTTTGATGAGGCGCGGAACCAACTCATACAAAATCTATCTTTATTGCTTTTGCTAAAAGGTTTAACATGTTGGTTGTAAGTTGCGATTTGGAATGAATTATTTTTGAAAAAGTACGAAATTTGAATATATCTTTAAAAAAACGGTAGAAATATAAACTTAAACAGAAAACAGGGATCTAATGGCGAAAACAGTAAATCTACTGTTAAAACAGTAGGGTTGGCAACACTGCAGGTGACCAGCTTCACAGAGGTAAGAAATAGCAGCCAGAATGATCAAAAAGTAAAAAAATAATAGGTAAGTAAGTAGGTAGGTTAAAGCGAGAATGGAGCTCCTTAAAAGTATGCTGATTGGCTGTCTCAAAGTCTTTCTTTCAATGTCTGTTATAGTGACGCCATCTTTCTCACAGACTAGTAAGGAGAACTACATTATCTTTCTTTAAGGCTGTTTGCACGCTGTTTGAGCGACTTTTTTTGCTACGAGATTGTGCTCCTTGTCTTTATACTCCATACTACGATCAATAAAATTAACAGAGTGTGATGAGATCACGATTAACAAGTGTAATTAGGTATATATATGTGAGTGTGAAAGACTACCCAATAGAGTACCTACCTAGGTAACATACAATAATACTTGTCCATATACGTATTTTCCATGCCAATAATTAGAAAGACTCATTTTTAACTAGCTAGGGGCTTTGATATCTCAATTGCAACTAAGAATATTCACATAATTATATTCATAAAGGTAATTAGTAAAATATTTCATGTTTAAGTAGATGTAGAGTAAGTTTATCAACCTCCAACAACGCTTCTGCTGAATAAATACACCATAACCGCGGTATCCCAGCATTTAACGATTATCTTCGTTAATAACCAACAATATATATATGGGGCGTTCTACTTTTCTACCGACAATCTGAGTGATAAATTTTTAGATTTCAAAAAAAAATAAAAGTGTATTTCTTTTATTTGTGTATTTTTAAATTATTGTCAAGGCATCTAAGATTTTAGAAACATATAATGCATCGAAGTTTTATTTTATACCTTTCATTTATTTAAAGTTTTATCGAAATAGTAAGAAAAAATAAATACATCAGTCATAAGAAAATATATTTATTAGTTATTATGTAAAATCAAACTTTCAGTTTTTTTTAACTTTGCTTAACTAGAATAGTATGCATTTATTATTATCTAACTCCATTAATCGGAATTCTTATTACAAATATATAAAAATTTACATTTAATACCACTCTGTCACATTTTTGTTCGTTAAGACAACAAACTTTGAAATATTTTGCAAATTATTAAAATAAATTCAGCTGAAATTCTGGTAATACCTAGTATGGTCAATAAGTAATTATATAATACGTTATTTTAGAATAATATTTTTAATAAACTGAATCATATGCTAATTTGTCGTTTAATTGCAAGAGGGACAAAACTGTGACAGAGTGGTAGATAGTAATAAGCCCACATTTGAACTTGATACTTTAACATTTTTAAAGTTTTTAAAACGATAAAAAACATAATACTTGTCTTATAATGCTACTTAATTTAGTTTCTTATTGGTAGAACTATTCTCTGGTACACGTAAAATCAGTCTAATCTTCTCTTTTCTCTTATTCTACTTTTCAAATACTTCTATTGGTTCATCAAATTCGTAATAAACACGCCTTCCTCTTTTGACTTCTTTAGGACTTGGAATTATTTTTATCAGGTGTTCAAACATCACATCTGATTTTACTAATTTAAATATTTTTCCAGTGTCATCAACAGTTTTATAAAACATCATCTGAACATCTCCATCTTCATCCACACAACTTTTTGCAACTCCTAAGTAGGTGTAATCGACTTTGGTTGTACTAGGTACTTTTACTAACATATGTGTACCATTTTTTATTAATAATGGGTGGATGTTGTCTACAGATAGGTCATATGAAGTACCCGGTTTTATGTGCACAGTATTTTTCTGATTAACAAAAAGCTGATCATCTTCATCTTCTGAAGTAGAAGTATAAACAGTCTTATAAAATCTCTTCGTAGGAGCTCTGTTGGTGTTGGTTATACCAGCCAGTGGTTCTTTTATATCTGAAGTTGGGCTGTCGTTAACTTCTTTCTTATGTTCAGGAAATGGGTGATAAGTCTTCAAATTGTAACAATCACAAAATTTATCACAAAAACAACTCAATGTTCGGTAGCTTAGTACTCCAGGTTGCTGAGTAAGTAGTTGGTGAACGTCCATAGTACCTTTCAAAGGAATAATTCCACTTGGAATTTCCATTAAAATCTGGGCAATATCGTCTTTGCCAACAAGAAATAGCTTTATCTTACTGCGGTCTTTAAGTGCTTCATAAAATTGTAAAGCGTCAATAATATCGTGTCCAGTGGCGACGAAATGGTCAGCTAAACGTTTAATAGATCCTCAAAAAAATGTCTTGAAGTTTCATATTTTGCCTATAAATTTTCGATCTGTCTCGTCTAACTTTTTCTCTACCCCTTACTCTAGCAGCGGCTGAGGTTGGAGTTAGTGAAAGAGATCTAGAACTTAAAGAAAGTAATCTGGGGTTTGAAGGAACAGGTGTTGAAGCCGGAGTATTCATTAACATGTTATGCAAAGCTTTCTGTTGTTCTCTTCTCTTCTTGTTTCTAACTTGCCATTTTCTTTTCATTTGTCTATGTTCTCTTGGTGTCATATCTTTGACTAACTTTTTGCGAGCATGATATCTTTCTAAATCTTTTTGTTTCACTTCTTCAACTTTTTCGGGGTCTTGTTTTCTCTTTTCACGACAACGTCGCTGCCTTTCCGCAGCAGATAAGGCCATTTTTTAAATAACCCGAAGATAATACCTTAAATGAATAAAATAAGTGATAATAAATTAATAAAATAATTGATAATGTAATATATAGAACACAAAAAATATTAATGAACTATTGTGAAAATCAATCAAAGCAAAATTCTAGACAACATTTACCCCTCCGTCACGAGTTATACCACTCCGTCACAGTTCTTTGTGACAGAGGTGCCTCGTGACAGAGGTGTAAAATATTAGTGTTTTAGGATTTCAGCGTTCACAAAATTACGAATTCTTCGTAAAAGTGGATAACTACGACAGATTTACTGGGAAATAATAATAGTATGTATATTAATGGGAATTACAATAAGAATTCAAAGTAGTAACTTACGTGACAGAGTGGTCGCCGAATAAACACACGCACCTCATTTCACTTCCTGTGGGCGACTAACTCGGCTCGCTCCCGGGTGGGGCCTCAAGACATAAGGCCAAGAGGGGAGAGGAAACATACTGTTGCTTAGTGTTGAAGGTCGAACAGCTAAAGCGCGTTTTTTGTTTTGTGAAATGTGTGACGGAAGATAGCAAGAAAAACCATATACAACCAGACCCAACGATAAAATATTTTTTTGTTTAATAATATAAACTTTTACGTTTATTATATTCTAATTAATCTATACATATAATAAAAATGTAAGAGGTCGAATTCTGTACATTGAAGATATTTTAAAAATTTTTTTTGGAAGATACTCTTTAATCGACACTGAAGCGAAGAATGTAATTTTTTTAATTTTTGTCTGTCTGTATGTCTGTCTGTCTGTCTGTATCAAGGCCGCGCATCACGCCGAATCTACTGAACGGATTCAAATGAAATTTAGCATGGTTAAAATTCATACTCCGAAGAAGGTTATAGGATACTTTTTATCCCAAAATTCAATACGGTTCCCGTGGAATAGGGGATGAAATTAAAAACGTATATTTAGCTTTAATTCATTAACCTGCAGTCCGAAATCCTTTATTATTTTTTTGTTCAAAAGTAAGTACTATAAAGATTGTCCCTTAAAAATTTCAAAGTCATCAGTTTTATAATTTAGAAGTTACAGACATCAAAGTTTCAACGGTTTCCGGATGGAGAGTCCAGTTGAACGTGACACCCGCATTGTATACAAAACCTTTGAACGCACGGCTCATTATAAGTTAGGGTATTCATTTCATAGTATTTGTATAATGGATATAACCTGAGAGATCTGTTTAGAATATATACTCTTTTATTAAAATGTTATAAATGCAATTTTACTAGCCTAAAAATGAGTAAAATATGTGTAAAATGTAAACCTAAACATTTTATTTATTTATATAAGAATTATAATATATTTGAAAATAAAACAGGTCATTTTTCTGTTTTTTGCCAATATCTCAAAAATATGCATTTGTTCTTTATAAAATTTTACGTAAGGATAGGCTATTGGGAAAATTCACTATTTTGTTTTTACATTGCCTAACGTAAAAAAGGGTAAAAAAAGTATCTAACCGTCCATACCCGGAATACGTAGGCAGAGGTACAAGAAGTGTACCCACGATTAGCCGTATATACCATCTCACACAATGTGATAGGTGGCAAGCCAATTGCCAACCGGGCCCTTTTCAATCCCGGGCAACGTTGTTTTATCAGAAAAGTTAAAAACACGTTTTGTTTTGCCCGACCCGGGAAGCGAACCCGGGACCTCATATGGTCAACAATGACACCGGACCACTAAATAACACGGTGAATATTTCAAAATTCTTAGAAAATGAATGAAACTTCTGCGAAGTGTAGATGTTGGAGTGCCTAAACTACTTAGTGTACTCAGACTCCAAAATACTTTTTAAAAAATTGTTAAGTAGAATATACGAACATGTACTTATAACTTCAGTCCTGGATAAGATCAATATCTTACAGAAAAAACTTTAGCCAAGATAACTTCATCAAAACAAATTCAATAAAAGGTTACTTAACTTTCGTTTATTTGTGAGAATCGAAAATCAAAAATGTGAAAAAAAAATACGTGACTTTGTTGTTTTTTTATTGAAGTATCATCACTCCCGGTTCCCTTGCGGGGTAGGCAGAGTAGATCGAACGTCTATAGACTTTCCGTTTCACCGCGACTCACCGGTTTGTCGGTTGTGATATAAATGGTAATCCTCATCGCCGCATATACCGACACGATAACGATTATCGACTATTTTTAGCGATAACTGGGACCGAAAGTTTTACGTGCTCATCCGAGGCACGGGAGTGGTCCGCCAGTCTCCGAGTTGCTACTGAGATTTTAGATTTTCGAGAAAATCCTTGAAAATATCTCAATAACACGTTTGCCCGATCCGGGGATCGAACCCGGGACCACATATCGGGAGCCGAATAGGCTATCCCAAGACCACGAGACAGAGTAATTTGTTATTAATTAAAAAAACCCTTGACTGCTCATCTTGCTTATTGAAAATGATACAAATTTACATTAAATCTTTTAGAGATTTAAAAATAATAATAAATTTATGAAAAGTGCAACAAGATTTTTTTACTGCAAATCGTTTTCAATGAACAAAGATAAGCTTCTTAGTCAAAAGTTATTTTGGTTTTTGTTAATAACAAACTACAAAGCCATGTGTTAATTAATTTATTGTTTAACATCCCGCTACAAAAAGTGCCTTAAATAAAAATGATTCAAAAAAATAAAACTGAATAAATAACTTTTCATCTTTCTAACTAACATCTTCTTCCATTTTCGAATACTTTCATGATGACGTGTGTGTGTGTGTGCATATGCGTATGTGTGTGTATGCGTATGCGTATGCGTATGCGTATGCGTATGCGTATGCGTATGCGTAGGCGTATGCGTATGCGTATGCGTATGCGTATGCGAATGCGTATGCGTATGCGTATGCGTATGCGTATGCGTATGCTTATGCGTATGCGTATGCGTATGCGTATGCGTATGCGTATGCGTATGCGTATGCGTATGCGTATGCGTATGCGTATGCGTATGCGTATGCGTATGCGTATGCGAATGCGTAGGCGTAGGCGTATGCGTATGCGTATGCGTATGCGTATGCGTATGCGTATGCGTATGCGTATGCGTATGCGTATGCGTATGCGTATGCGTATGCGTAGGCGTAGGCGTATGCGTATGCGTATGCGTATGCGTATGCGTATGCGTATGCGTATGCGTAGGCGTAGGCGTAGGCGTAGGTGTATGCGTATGCGTAGGCGTATGCGTATGCGTAGGCGTATGCGTATGCGTATGCGTATGCGTATGCGTATGCGTATGCGTAGGCATATGCGTAGGCGTAGGCGTAGGCGTAGGCGTATGCGTATGCGTATGCGTATGCGTATGCGTATGCGTATGCGTATGCGTATGCGTATGCGTATGCGTATGCGTATGCGTATGCGTATGCGTATGCGTATGCGTATGCGTATGCGTATGCGTATGGGTATGCGTATGCGTATGCGTATGCGTATACGTATGCGTATGCGTAGGCGTAGGCGTAGGCGTATGCGTATGCGTATGCGTATGCGTATGCGTATGCGTATGCGTATGCGTATGCGTATGCGAATGCGTAGGCGTAGGCGTAGGCGTAGGCGTATGCGTATGCGTATGCGTATGCGTAGGCGTAGGCGTATGCGTATGCGTATGCGTATGCGTATGCGTATGCGTATGTTTATGCGTATGTGTATGTGTATGTGAATGTGTATGTGTATGTGTGTATGTAAACATCTCATAACTTTGAACGGCTTGACCGATCGAAACGCGGTTAATAGTATTCGATTGGATTCCACTCAATTTAGACTTCAGTCAAGGAGATTAGAGAAATTTTGAAAAAACCTCACATAAGTTTTTGGCGAAACAGTATTTTTAATACAATTTCCAGATTAATGTACCGATAGAGTACAAAATTTAATCAGCTTTACATCCAACTGCGACCAATGCATAAATTGCATCAAAATTTATTTATCCGTTCGGGAGTTTATAGTTGACGAAAAATTTTGCAAAAAAATTTTGGCATAATTTCGAAATTTTTTAACTAATCATTTTTAATCTTCTGCAATATTTTAGTACTTACTAAAAACTACATTGAATGCCGTTTCAAAAATCAAAATCGAATCACATTTTCAAAAGTTACAGCTTTTCAAACAATAAAATTACGTTGTTTACAGTAAACTTACTACATATTGTTTAAATAACTTTCAGGTTTATATACCGATTGATATAAAAATTGAATTAGACTTTCGATTTTTATATCAATCGGTCGGTATAAAGTAAACTTACTACATATTGTTTAAATAACTTTCAGGTTTATATACCGATTGATATAAAAATCGAATTAGAGTTTCCCTCTAAAAAACTGTGCCAAATACTGGAAATTGGATCAAAATAAACGATTTATTTGGGATTAAAAAAAGTCTCTTTTTTACATTTATAAGAGAGAGAGAGAGAGAGAGAAATACTGTAGTCAATTACTAATTAATTAATAATTACTCTGCAAGGATGGCCAAACGCGAACGAAGTCGCGGGTACAGCTAGTTTAATAATAATATTTTAGAAGTACAATAAATAATTTTACATTGAAAGGTTCTATATGATTTTTATAAGCTAGATCATTTTGTAACGTTAGGCGGGGCAAAGAGACACATTTTATTTGTATGTAAAACACCTCTGTCACTCATTTCGAATACTCCGTCACAAAAATATTGTAAAAAGCAAAAACAATAAAAAGAAGATTTTACTATCATAATAATACCAATAGGGTTCAAAAAAATCTTGTGGAAATAAAATTGGAGAAACTGCAATATTGGACGAATACCGATTTTTTTTTCTGAGGGGACACGTCATTGTCGGTAAAAAAGTAGAACTATCCATATATATATATATATATATATATATATATATATATATATATATATATATATATATATATATCATTACATCTTATCTACAATAAATCTTTTCTCTTCACTACATAGTATAAAACAAAGTAGCTTACTCTGTCTGTCCCTATGTCCATATGTATGCTTAAATCTTTAAAACTACGCAACGGATTATGATGCGGTTTTTTTTAATAGATAGACTGATTCTTGAGGAAGGTTTTAGTATATAAACCTTTCCGATATTTCCACGGGAACAAAAGCTACGCGGGTGAAACCGCGAGCAGGTCGCTAGTATATAATATATATAAAAAATATAGAAAAAAATAAGAGTAGTTAAAAAGACAGAACAACGTTTGCCGGGTTACATATAAAAATTGTTACTAGAAAGCACATTTGTTACAGTTTAGGTGGATTTGTATTTGCATTGAAAAAAAAAATAGATTAAGTACAAGTATCTGAGTGCTAAGTGTGAGTTTTTCTTTTCGCATTCGATCGTGAGCGCGTTTGGAGTTTATTAGGAATTTGTATGTGATTTGTACAGCGGCACCTAGTGGTAAACGTGAAAAACCAGTTTACCACTAGGTGGCGCTGTACAAATCACATACAAATTCCTAGTAAACTCCAAACGCGCTCACGATCGAATGCGGAAAGAAAAACTCACACTTAGCACTCAGTAATCAGTCTATTTAATCACTCATTTACGTATTTGTGAAGATATTTTATGAAAACAATAAAATCGTAGAAAAGGCAAAGCTGTACATTGAATATTGTTTTAAAAGAATACTTGAGACGTGATCTACAATCGATACCGAAAATATAGTTTTTAGAATTTTTGTCTGTTTGTCTGTATGTATGTCCGGGGTAAACTCAAAAAGTACTGCATGAATTTACTTCAAATTTTGCATGAATAGTACTAATAGGTCGGGTCAACATATAGGCTACATATTATCACGCTATCACCTACAGGGGAGAAACAGTGCGGAGTAAACGAAATCCGCGCGGACGAAGTCGCAGGCAACAGCTAGTACACAATATTTATGGTTTTATGTTTCTGGTAACTTCTTCAAAAGGTTGAAGAATGGATACAATTTTTAACTACCCCATTAGATACGTATATAGACCCCTCTTTCTCAAAAAATACGTCTAATGCACAAATTACATCAAAATCGGTTTATCCGCTCGGGAGTAATTGTAATGAAAAATTAGAAAAAAGTGGTTTTTCGACATAGTTTCGAGTTTTTTGTAACCAATCATTTTTTGACCTTTTACAATATTTTGATACCTAAAAACTACACCAAATGCTGCTTCAAAAATTAAAATCAAATCAAGTTTTCAAAAGTTACAGTTTTCCAAATATTACTATTTTGTTTTTTACAGCAAGCTAACTTCATATTTATAAAAAAAACTTTTAAACTAATACACCGGTTGTTTTATAATCTAATTAGCATTCGACGCAGTTTTTAAATAGAAGAGCTATTTAAAAACTGCGTCGAATGCTGTGAATTGGATCAAAATCGATTGGTTCGTTCAGGATTTATCAATTATGAAACGTTTGAACAAAAAAAATTTCACATTTCTTCGGCATTTTCCTTACAGTTTGGCACATATAAATTATAAGAAACTCTGTACATTATTGTTATAAAATAAAATTTTAAAAAAACCTTTCAATTTTGTGGCTAACAAAATGCTAACAAAACATACGTTGAACGGGATTTGAAAGATCAAAATCGATCACCATTTTGAATATGGTTATATTAAAAAATTAAATTACTGTTGTCTTACAAACTTTAGATTTTCAAACTCTGAAATGTAGTGGTTCGTTGACAGCGTTGACTATGTGAATTCCCGGGTTCGATTCCCGGATCGGGCAAATCAAAAAATGTGCGTTTTTTTTTTAGTTTTCTGATAAAAACAAAGTTGCCCAGAATTGGAAAGTTGTCCGGTTGGCGATAGGCTGGTCACCTATCATATTGTGGGTCTAACTATCTTCGGCTTATCGTGGGTGCACATGTTGTACCTCTGCCTATCTCTTCGAAAATATGGGCGTAAAGATACTTTTTTTAGCTCAAAATCTATACTTAGTTAGTGTTTTTGCTCCTTTGAGCTTTAAATATTTCAATTTAGGGACGGTCTGCATGGTCAACTAGTTTACAGATTTTTTATAGTATCTGCAAGGATACGAGCAAAAGCCTGATGAAAAACAGTCGCCACTGCCGAAACTTAGTGGGCTTCTGAGAATTCTGTTGACCTTCTGAAAAATCCTCTTAAAAATCCTAACAACAAGGCTACTCGGAAAAACCTTGTGATTTTTTAATAATTTTGATTTATAAGAATTAGCCATTCTCCAAGATATTTTTGTAGTATGTTAAGCTTTTATGCTAAGTACAGGCACAGCACTCTCGCCACGATTGCTCGCTGCATTTCAACATTCGTTATTACTTCCGATTCAAAATTATCGGAACCGAAATCGGAATCGGAGGTGTAAAAGCAATCGGAAGTTCCGACATATCGGAATCGGAACCGAAGCTCCGTAACAACTCTAGTTTGTTTGCCTTAAATCAATACGTGATTCATCCTTATTTTGTGTCCATTCAATTACTGCTTCTAAAAAATTTTTAACTAGCTGTGCCCGCGACTTCGTCCGCGTGGATTTTTTTTTGAAAGTTACTCCTTATTACTGTCGTTTAAAAGACATACAGTCCCGGGGTTTTACCCGTAAAATTCTCGTTCCCCTGGGTTTTTAGGATAAAATCTATCCTGTGTTCTTTCTCGGGTCTTTTCTCTTGCTTGCTTGCTCTTTGAATGCTCTTTCTATGGGACCTATAATACTTCTTTGTGGAACTCCACAATTATTAACTCCAATAAAAAATAATTTCGTGATTAACTCGATAATTAGACTCAAAAACACTCTTTATTTTGTTAATATCGATTTGCAGACTTTGTTTACGATTTCTAGACAACTTATCAATGAATTAACCAATAGTCGTACTCCATTATTTTCCAGTTTAGCATCTCAAACTATAGATTCAGTGCTTATACTCTCTGTCGACAGGCAAGCAGTGTTAATATTCCCCCAGGATTCGTAAATGTAAGCACTGTATTATATTCTAATTATGTTCTTCGCAAACTTTTTGACAGAAAAATAGTCCCTAATGACTTGGAGAGGTATTTAAGGCTTTGCTTTCTTAAGCTTCTTAATTTTGCGTTCTCTTCGAGTCTTATAGCATCACTTTATACCTGTTTATATTTCATAATTAATCTTAATATATAAGTGTCAAGTTCTTTGTCCGCGATAGACTCCGGATTCAATAAAACCTATTTATTAGTATTAAGCCGATTTAAATGAAATTTTGTAGATATCTACAGTTTGATCCAAAGTAAAAGATAGGATAGTTTTTATCTCAATTAACCTCACCACCTCTTCAAGTACCCCACCAAAATATTAAATATCACTAATTTGTGTGGCGAAACAACGTTTGCCGGGTCAGCTAATATCTTATAGGTATTTATTATATTTTATATTTTCTTCTAGATGAGTACCAGTATGCATTTGCCAATACACCTTGAAGGTGACAATTTGGGTGCCCGACATCGACATTACAACTCATTAGTAAAATCTTCAGTGGATATACAACTGGAATTCAAATCAATTGCACAAACATTAGAGACTTCACCTATTGATAAAATTTTTAAAATAGATTTAGCATCTCAGTACAGAAATGTAGAATATATATTAGAAACTCTTCAAGATGACGATATGCTATACGTGAGTCGAGCATTAAAATGTCTCTGGTTATTGGATCAGCAATATGATGATGTTATCAATCCTAAGTACCTGGAGAATATTTTATTTCCACAAATGATTCAACCTGCAGTCAATAAGATGAGACATTGGTTGCAGCTTAATCTAAAAGACCAGGATAGATGTCAAAATTTCTATAAATACTACAATACAGAATTTAATATAGCTATCAAGTTTCTATATCATTGCTCGCCTGATTTTATACTGAATGAAAGTTTATACATCATTGATAAATTGAATCCAAAAAATTTTAAAATATTATGTGAAGTTTGTCCTCAAATAGCTGTTGTTTATTTTGAAAAATTACCGTTGAATAGACTAGCTCTTGCTTACGGATGTGCTTAGTTTACGGATGAAGTTAACAATCACTTGCATGGAAAAAGTCATGTAATTATTTTATTTATAGACTTTAGTAAAGCTTTTGACACGATAAAACATGATATACTTTTACAGAAGTTGAATAACGCAGGGATTCATGGACCGCTCCTAAAATGGTGTGAAGACTATCTCCTTGATAGGAAGTACCAAGTTAAAATTGGAAATGAATATAGCGATGAGATATTAGTCAACACGGGAACAGCACAAGGATCGGTCCTTGGACCTTTGCATTATCTTACTTATGTCAATGACATGGGAAACGTTATTGCAAATAGCTCATTATATCAATATGCAGACGATACATGTTTAGTCATAGCAAATAAAGATATAACTGTAGCTGAAAATATGTTGCAGAGCGATTTTGATAACCTGTGTAAATGGTCACATGATGTAGGGCTTGTAATAAACCCGAAAAAAACGAAAATAATGCACGTTTGCTCAAATCACGCGAAAAACATTGACCAAAAATTGACAATAATTTCACATACACATGACTGTCTACATAGAAGTATAGCAGGAGTAAACAGGTGTAATTGTACTAGTTTAGAACAAGTTACTTTTTACAAATACCTAGGCCTTATAATAGATGAAAGATTTAGCTGGAATCATCACATAGACTACGTAAGTAAAAAGCTCAGAGCTATACTAGCTAAATTTTCAATTTTAAAATACAAAGTGCCCTTTCCTACCCTTATAAATCTATACAATGCGCTGGCAGAATCTATAATTACATATGGCATAACAAGTTATGGAAGAACTTTCAAAACTTACTTAGATAAAATATACAAACTACAGTTAAGAATATTGAAAATAATTATACCTAAAAATGTTAAAATAAAATTAAACGGTAAGGATAACATAGAATTTTTTAAATATTGCAAAGTATTACCAGTTCAGACTAAATTTAAGATGTTGATATTAATAGAACAATTTCAAAATAAAGATCTACAAACAAAAATAAAACATAAAACTGTAACGAGAAAAATGACTCAGAATAAACTTTTGATACCTTACGTACACAGCTATTACGGCAAACGCACAAATAAATTTATAATCCCTACTCTCCTTAATGAAATACCATTTAAAACATTGTCAGTTATTACAGACGAAAATTTTAAGCAAAAACTCAAAGTGTACTTTTATGACTGTTTACAAAATTCACTAGTATGATATATGTATATTAAATTTTATATTAGTACATATTTATAAAATTTATTAACTATATTTATAAAATAATTTAAAAAAACAATATGTAATAAATAAACAATGAATCTTCAACAAATTAAAGTAATGCATCACTCTGTATATTGTTATTCACAAAGGAACGACGCACCAGCTGCAGTTGCCATCAAACCGGTTTCTTATCAGTATGATCGGTCGGTAACTCATAGGTAAAATAAGTGTACATATTCACGTCGTTATAATAATTATGCCGAAACATAAAATATCCCGTATTTTTCTTTTGTATTAATTTAACTAGCTAGAAAGTAGTGTTCCTTGGTGTTCATTGGCTCTATAGATAGTTTATTACCTAGATAACTAGTTTGCTCATATGTTTTTCTCTAGTTTGTAGATAGGTAGATAGCTTACTCTTAAATTTTAGGTTAATACGCAGATAGAAAAATAGTTAATTTACTTGGTTATGTTGTAGGTTAGTGTATGCAAATAGTTTATTTAAATATAATATGAATCGTTATTTTTATTGTGAAGTAGTGGCTAGTGTTAAGTTATAAATTTATATTTTATATGCGAGACAAGTGCAAGCTTGCGGACAAACCGGGATACGGTTTTTGCAAAGCTAATTGTTACCATGTGTTATAATATTTGTTTAAATAAATTTAAAAAAAAAAAAAAAAAAATTATGTGAAGCAGGAACAAAATTTCTTTAGAAGTCTTAAACCAATTTTAAAAATGGATGGAAACTTATATTTAGACATACTGGAAACGTATTTTAATAGTTCAACAATGTCAAAACTTAATTCATCTGCTACAAAATATATTTTTAAAAATTTCAAGAGTCGATTTAATGCCAAGCGAGAACTTTATGTGTCTATGCTCCTTCATACAAAATCACTTGCAGCAAGTTTAACTGCTGAAGAAGCCAAAGATCTAACAATCGAGCTAGCAAAAGCTGAATATTTACAATTTTGGTTTTCATATCAAAATGTGGAGCCTTTGATTAAACGCTTGAAAATCACGGAGAGAACTCAATTAAAAAAGGATATATTTATTAATAAATGTATTAAAGCTTGTTATAAAGAGTGGCCATATTCTATACCAACTTCATTCAAATTAGAACATTTAGATAAAAAAAAAGTATTTGTAGATAAAGAATATAATCCTAATATTTTTCAACAAGAAGAAGCAATCCTACAATGTATAGAAGAAAATATGTGCAATATTCAAGCGAAAATGTGCTTTCAATATAAAACACCGTTAGATATATTGTTTGATCGCTACCGCGTATCTGGTTTTGAATCCACGTTTCTTGAACTAAGCAAAAAAATATCAACTGAGTATACTATTGAAGGAAGACTCAATATGATATTAGTACTTGTTAGTAAAAGTGGTGGCGTGTTAAGTCAAGTTACGAAATTATTGAAATGGCTTGTAGAAAGCCATATAAACGAACCGATCAATCTTCGTGCGGGTGTTGTCAGGTCACTGGTGAAACGAGGATGTCCATGGCGGTTACCTCAAGATGTTTGGAACTTATTTTTAGATTTTGGTCGGGATTTAGGTCTAGAGGGCGAGACTCCAAAATTGCTATGTCGTGAAGGTCTCCATGCGGTTGTCATACGATATTTGCTTAGCAACAGTACATTAGAGCATAGTTTACTCACAAAATTTACAAAAGAATTTTCCACTCTTGACAAGTACAATCTTAACGGCGCTGAAAAATTAAGAATTGGAGAGCGCCTTGCAAATCTCATGGTAAATAAGCAACCTAGTCACTTACTCGATGTTATCATAGTATATCGTTTAGAAATCTATAAGATTCCTGTTGCTAAAGATAGCCTTGTGAAATCTGCGAGATATGACACTGATTTATTGCATCGTTTATACAGTGCTAAAATTTGTCGTCGCGAGCTTATATCTTTAACATTTCGACTTTATCAAAATAGCGCTTCTTTTCTAAATGCATTACGGCATGACATTTCCCTACTTGAAGGTGGAAAATGCTTTTCAGAGTTAGCTACAAAAGAGCGTCCTAGACACGATCGATTTTTACAAACATTATCTTTATATTTTAGTGAACCAAATGGACTAGCATCTCAGCACAAATTAATGTTAGAGAAATGTTTCAGTGGAAAACTTAACCCTTGGTTTGCACGCCCATTATGTTTCCTTTCAAATGGAAGTCAGTTGCTAAATATTCTATTGCATTTGGATAATCCTAATAATTTGGATGAGAATGAACAAATATTTGCGGCTGAAATAAGGTCTAATGTACATAAAGCTAAACCATCTTTAAATGTAATTAATTTCGATTTGCAATGGATTGGAGCAAAAGCTGTTGCTAATAGAGTACTCATATGTAAATCCAGCGACCTAAATGCCAATATTGAATTATTGTTGAACTGGACACGTACAGCCAGGATTGGTTTTCGTTTAGCTTTAAGAACTCGTTCATCGTCAACTAAAGCATTTCTCCGTTTGTCTACTGTAAGACCTATAGTTGCTTTGAAAGTAGCCCTGTCTACATATTTTAAACATAAATCTATTGATATAGAAGTATGGAATATTATTAAGATGATAATCGAAAAATTGCATACTAAGCATGATTGTCGCTTTTTAAGAATTTTAAGCAACATGGATTTCGTTCCCGAAAATATAAAAGTAGATTACTGGATCACCATATTTCATTTGAATCTTAAATTTGGCAAGACTAAGTTATCTCCAATTATTTGTAGGTTAGGAAATATGCTTTCTGATGTGGATCAAAACACCGTAGAATCTTTAATAGAAAGATTTATTTCGGAAAGTTTTAACAAGAATGACATCGTTCCGCGAACTATTAGTAACGATGATTCTTTTTTGTATATTCGAATTATCGCCAAGTATCTGTTGTTGTGTAAATCTGAAACATCACAAAACGAAAAACTTGTACATATTTGTGATACTTTCTTTGATAAATTAGCATTGCTAAATGAGTCTGCTGATAAAAGCAGCCGTGAATACACATACATAAATGTGGCCTTAAATGAAAGTCTGTCACGTCTTTTGTACTCTTTAAAATACAATAAAGTATTCTTTGACCAAAGTTATGTATCATGTTTGCCAGTCTTTGAAAGAATTATTATGCACCTCAAAAGAATTTTCCCAACGGAGACCCATTTTCATTTGTACATCGAACTAAATCTAACTATACTATATTACAAATCAATTAAACAGGCAATAGAGCAAAAGTCTGAAGTGTTTAAGGACCTAGAACAAAATGCTAAAGAAGCTGTCAAAATTGTTGGTGTAATGTTTGGTGCTTTTATTGGTCATGACATTAAAGATCTAGTATCAAAATCCTTTTTTTCGATAATCGAATTATACAAAGAGGTTTTAGGAGAATATTTGAGATATTATTTCACAGATGGTGATGAAACGAGCCTATTAGTAGTGTATATTATAAAAGGCCTCTTAGATGTAGGCCATGTTGAAGCATTTTTATTGGTAGAATACATTCTGACGAAAAAAAATTTGTATTTTATACCTGAACCTCAAAAAAATCTAATACTAAATGCTTTAAAACAATGTCAATATAAAGAAGTTTCCGTTATAGCTCATGAACACATATTTTCTAATGTTGAAGTTAAATAACTTCTATTTTCGATTCCAAGTAGATGCTTAAATAATAAAAATAAATAAAACAAAAAAAGTGTATCGCTTTTCATAATTTCGTAACTGAAATAACTAAGAAATTACGTAATTGCTAGGTAATCAATAATTAAATTTTTAAATTTTTAAATTTTGAAGGTTGGTGTTGGTTTATAAAACATGTTGGTAAAAAGAATTTTTAAAAGTATCTTCACGCCCATATCCCCGAAGGGATAGGCAGAGGTACAACAAGTGCACCCACGATTAGCCGAAGATACTTGATCCCACAATGTGATAGGTGGTAAGCCTATCGCCAACCGGGCACTTTCCAATCCAAGAATTTTTAACCTACAACTTAATATGGATAAATATCTATTACATAGAAATTATGAGTCATGACTGTATCTTATATAGCCAACCAATACCAATGTAATTATAATATGTTCTAAAAAGATTTTAATCGCCTCTATGTCTAGTGGTCCTGGGTTCGTTTCTCGGGTCGGGCAATTTAAAAAAAATATTTTTTCCGTTTTCTGATAAAAACACTTTGCCCTGGATTGGAAAAGTGCCCGGTTGGCAGTAGGCTTTTTTATATCATAAGATAGTAAACAAGCAGATGGGTTTCCTGATGGAAAGAGTCACCTATAGACACCAAAGATGTAAATGGTGCGTTGTTATCTTGCGGCGAGGACTAATGTCACATGCGTAGTTTTACTGGCTACTTTACTTTCCAAAGCGGAACACAACAGTGACAAGCACTGACGCTATTGGCAGAAAAAGTAAGGCGATGGTACCAGGCCCAGGCGAGACAATGCAGAACTCTTCAACTTAGTAGCCACGATGGTAGTGACTTGCATAGCCAATCGGTCGCTTTTTACGGCCTGCCTGGCAGAACGGCAGTTGGCCTATTTTTTAAAGGAGCCCGGACCAACAAGTGTGGTTTGCCACCTATCATATTGTCGGACTAATTATTTTCGGCTATCGTGGGTGCACTGTTGTTCCTCTGCCTACCGCTTCAGGGACACGGGCGAAAAGATGCTTTTTGTAAAAACTGCCAAAATTTTTCTTTGTATATAAAGTTTTTAATGTTTCCGTAGTACGTGATCAGTGCTAAAACACATATATAGTTAGAAAACTGATAAGCTGTTTGAAAATTTCAGCGTTTTACCCCTTAGTTGTAGTTTGCGTATTCAAAGCATTAATGTATAATTATTTTTCAATTCCGCTTATATTTCCAAGTTAAAAGCATTTAAAATGTTAAGATAGTTATTTAGCTGATAGGGTCCTACCTGTACTCTATGGGCCGTTAATTGCTTACCTTATATATTGGAATGTGTACTTTGTACCCCTTTTTACAAAATTAAAATTACGTGAACGGAAGTGTATGAAAGATACAGTTAAAGTAGATACCGTGAAGAATGAATTTGAAATTGTAAGGAGTTCAGAAAGCAAATATTTTTATATACAGTGCAACCTCGATATAAGAAATTGCATTATCCTTATCCCTAAGCTTATCCTTATCCTTACCCTTATCTTTATTCTTATTCTTAGTCTTAATATTGTTGCGTCAAATAAAAGATTATTATTATTATTAAATATTATTATATAGTATAGTTTATATATTATTACAGTTTATTATTTGGTATTCATTATATATGGTATTATTTTCCGCCGTGTTGGTCCCGGCCTCCTTTGCAGAATAGGCCAACTGCCGTTCCGCCAGGCAGGTCGTAAAAGGCGACCGATTGGCTATCGAGTCACTACCATCGTGGCTACTAGGTGGTAGAGTTCTGCATTGTCTCACCCGGGTCTGGTACCACCGCCTTACCTATTCCTGCCGCAATAGCGTCAGTGCTTGTCGCTGTCGTGTTCCGGTTTGGAGGGTAAGGTAGCCGGTAAACTTATGCATGTGGCATTAGACCTCGCCACAAGATAGCAACGCACCATTAACATCTTTGGTGTCTTTAGGCGATGGTTGACTCTTTCCACCAGGAGACCCATCTGCTTGTTTGCTATCTGATGATATAAAAAAAAAAAAAAAAAAAAAAAAAAATTCAATATTACTAGCGATCGCCTGTGCGCCTGTGTCGCGAAATTCGACCAGAGACTAAAATATAATAAAATTGTGTTAAGTTAGACAACTGACCTTAGCCGCTCAGAAAATAGTATACATGTGTGTATATTATCATGTACGTCACACGAATGTAGTATGTTTAAAGTACATTTTAAGTAATATAATGTATTTCTAATGCATATAATTTAAAAATGTTAAGTTTCTACAGTCCTCCGTAATGTAAACTTTAACTATGCCAAATTTTATACTCCGCCGTTCACGCAATAGTCTTAAAAAGGCATCTAAAGTTTTTTTTTTTCACGTATTAATATATACATAGATTGGTGTATATGTCTCTACGATTACCTACTATTATTAAATATAGTACCTATATCGTCGTTGAAGTGACAATACCTCCTAACTAACATTTTCTAACAAATTTACTTTTTTATTGCAATAAGACAAAATTCAGTTTTGCATCTATAGAATTTTCACTTATCTTTTAACGATTTTTAGAAGAAAAGTTAAAGCTTTGTGGAAATAGCTTTATATTCAAATCAACACATTTAAGACTAGATGTCAAACGTTTTTTTCCTCTCCTGTAAAATTAACATTTATGCAGTTAGGAGGTATTGTCACTTCATCGACGATATGTAATCTTAATCTATATTCATGAATATTTTATAGATTGGGTAATTTAAGAAATAATTTATATCTTTTCTTATTATATACTGTGCCCATGGCCTCGTCCGCGTGGAATATTTTCTAAAATAAAAAGTTACTCTTATTTCCGAGGTTTCAAAGATAGACAGTCCCTGGGTTTTACCCGCATAGTTCCCGTTCCCGTGGGGTCCATCCCTAAAACTTCCCGCTTAGTTGAGGTATTTCGAGCTAGAAGTATTAAAAAATATACGTTATTAATTAAGCATATATTGGGCTCGAAGTATTAAAACATCTATTCAGCAATTTTTAAAATTAATATTGCTAATATTAAAATTAATGTTGCTATAAACTTGCTAATGACTATTTTAATTTTTTGATGCCATATTAGTGCGTTAATAAATTAAAACTTATTTGAAAAAAAATATTTGAATCCTTAGAACGAAATTCTATGTAGTTCTTGAGCTCTAAATACGAGATTTCGGTTGGTTCTCGATTGGTTGGAATATTGAAAAGTTGGATTGATTGGTCGAGAGAATCGATTGGTTGAAAAATCTTGACATTATGTCCAAAAATATTTCTAAAAAGTTTCAATGATATCTCCGATAATCAACCGATTTACAGCATTCTATGTAGTATTTCAATAAGAAGAGCTCATTAAAAACACTGGAATCAAACCTTAAATTAGTTTAAAAGTTGTTTTGAAAATCTGAGGTAAGTTTGTTGAAAACACTACCTTTGTTAAATTATAAACGGATCACGGGCCGAAACGTCGAGCTTTACAAGTAAGTTCTATATATGTACAAAATTTTAACCCGTTTATATCTTTAAAAGTTATGGTAGAACGCGTTAGTTTAAAAGTTAACACGTATGTAAGTATTTGAAAAGCGGTAGGTACTTTTAAAAACTTGATCCGCTCGCCAAAACTCGTTTTGACTTTTGAGAATACTCCCTTAACTGCCTCAGCCAGCACTGGAATTCTTGGTAACGAAATATCGAGTAACGCGCAGTTTCGTGGTCATTTGGAGGGTAAAGCACAGCTGGCGCCCAAGAAATTTGGTGTTCTGAACAGGGCGAAGCAGTACTTCACACCAGCTGTCCACTTGCGACTCTATAAGTCGCAAATCAAGCCTCATGTGAAATACTGTTTTCATTTTTGGCAGGGACTCTGCAATACCAGCTCCTTCCTTTTGACTGCATACCACGCATTCTCGAATCTTCGATGATTGGCTCTTTCTAATCGGCTTGAATCTTTGGCGTTGCGAAGAGATTTTGGTTCTCTCTACGCCTTTCATCGCTTGTACCACGGGGAGTGTTCCAACCTGGAGGATTGGTTCGGCTTCTACTCGCTAAATTCCATCATCGGACATCACGCCAAAATTTGAAAATTCCACCCTAACCATCTGGAGGAGAGGTGTAAGTCCACTACAATGTGATTTTCAAGGCATTTTTTCGAAATTCGGGATGAAATCAGTAACATCATTTATCGGGAAACTAAAATATTAAATACAATATTTATCAATAAATACACTTTTACTAGTTTACAAAAAGTTGTTATTGTGAGACAGTACATTTATTGATAAATATTGTTTTAAAATCGAGTTTCTTCAACTGCCGATGGAATACCAAATGGTGTATGCATCTACGTACTGGTAACGCATTACAATGTCATAATAATGTTTGGCTGAATCAAAGAACTAAGTTCTTAGTAATCTATGTAAGAGAGTCAGAGTAAATTAAATTTTGTTCAGAACATCAGAGCACGGCCGGTTTACGGCCTATCTTTTATTTAAAGTGTCAAAACCATAAAAATATCGTAGTTATATAATGGTGTCATGTCATATCAAGTAAAGTAGCGGCATTGGAAAAATGTCCCGACCTAAATCTTACTCTTAGTAACTAACCCAGATTATAAGATCTCAGTTTCCTCTTTGATCCTATCTTTATGATCTGTGATCAGCATCAGATTCAGACAATCAGATCTACATTCTACATTCTGCCAATATTAAAACGTAAATTAACGATATTATATATTGCCTACATATATATGCCTATCAGGCTTGTTACTCGTAACTCGTGTTTTAAAAACTAAGTCAGCGCAAGTAAGTACATAAGGAGCGTTTGGTTAGGGTTTAGCGCTACATTAACCACAAAAATATCGGTTTCCGTTAAAAGCAAAATCATAAGGGGTTTGAATCAATAAACCAACTAATAGAGGTTTTATAAAAATATTTGCGTTGATGTTCACTGCCCCCGATTTTTATTAGCACTGTGCGTAACGCCTACAATTCAAGTTTGGCTTAAACTGGTGTAAATAGCATTATAAAATGTTCTCATCTCAGATTCACTCTGTGCAAAACCTTCTATAAAACCGCTAAGTACTAATTTTATATATAAGCCAAATACCAATTTTATAAATAAGCTAAATACTAATTTTATAAATCAGCTAAATACTAACTTTATAAATAAGCTAAATACTAATTTTATAAAATATAAGCTAAATACTAATTTTATAAATAAGCTAAATACGGTTTATTAACTGGTATTTTATAAACCGGTTTCAAGTCCTAATCCATACTAATATTATAAATGCGAAAGTAACTCTGTCTTTCTGTCTCTTTTAACGCCTAAACCGAACTGATTTGAATAAAATTTGGTACAAAAATAGTTTGAGACCCCAGAAATCCAAACATCCAAACTTTCGCATTTATGATATAAGGCTTAGAAACAAATATTGCTCTTAATTTGTTTCTAGGCTTTGTAGTTTTATTAGTATATTTTTTATCTGGACACTGTGAAACATTGATCGAGTTTCAATAATTCCCTACAACTGAGGAGATTTTGTTAGCTGGTAGCCCTAATTTTATAGCCACGCCCTAATGTCAGTGTCATCTATACAGTGTATTATCTATTTACTGTCATTCAAGCAGCGTGACCAGATTCAGTATTTTAATACTTTTTCAGTATATTTTATTCACTTTTGGAACATCAGTGTTTTGTAGGTATATTGCTGGACGTCAGTATTATGAGTATTTTGAATAAGAAGTTGGGGTAACATTGATGAAAAGTTGTAAAACCGTAAGCGACATACTCGTGAACGTCTTGAACACTGCTGCTCAGAGCATCCCCCCAGGTTTAATCTACATTTTAATTATTAGTAAAAAATAAAGATCAGTAAGTAACATATAAGTCATAATAGGCGGCCGCCTTTGTACTATTATTATGCTATACAATAAATTAATAATTCATTATTTTTAAATCTTGGCCTAGATTTTAATTTTCCAAGTTTTATTAATACACATTATAGGTACATAAAATATTTCTACGTATAGATTACTAATCCACTGGCTTAATACGATTTCTCTCAGAGAAATGATTTTCTGCTCCGCTTTCTACTTAACCTTTGAGTTTGATCATACGTTGATTCGGAAATTTCTCTTTAGTAGTATGTTTTACTGATATATAAATAGAGAGCGTTTTGTCTTTGAGACAACTTTATTTGACGCACCCACCCGGACACATTGCTTAGTTTTCAAAAAAATTATTTGATAAAATGGGATGAAATTCCGAAATTTTCTTTGTGGCTTTCACTACATAAGTATTACGAGTCCGTCACCTCTATCAAATCATGCAGTACGAAACTGCAAAGTACCTACTCAATAAAACAACATGCAAATACAGAACGGGAGAAAATTTACTTGAAAGTATGTAAAGGGCAATGAAATTTAGGCAAAATTTACTCCATAATTTATTGATGGGCTGACCAAAGTCAAAAAATTCGGAGATATTTTGATTTAAGTGAATGATCCTGGTTTTGTTATTTGTTTTTCAAGCAATTTAGATCCAAATACCAATGTAAATTATCTGCTATTGAATTATATATACTAAGGTAACCAAGTAGGCTAATAATTGATCGAACATAGGAAAAAAAATAATCATAAAAGAATAAATGCTTGGTTTTTCAGAAGGTTCCAATCACGTTTAATTAAGTTGAGCTTGTTATTGAAATCTCGTTTGCATTTTGAAAATCAAATTTCCGGGAACTTAAATTTCTTAATCTGCACACGACCATGCATTAAAAATTTCATAGATTAAGAAATACAATAGAAAATGTTCCATCTATGATTCCGGCATAAAAATGCAGTTACTTGACGTAGAATATACATAGAACCAAGTAATTCGTTACGATTTTCAAATACTGGCTGACCCCTTTCTTGCAAACAATTTTGGGTAGAAGTTGTTTTCATGTTAAAATAAAAAAATACGTAGTTTTAGTAAATGGCTCTTACTAAAAAGCGCTTTAATAAAAATCTTATTTAAGCAAGCGCATATTGTCACAGATATTCACTACATAATTTAATTAAAATGTACCAATTACAATGTATGATTAATTTTACAAACAAAGGAGTGTTAAAAATGAAGGAAGTTGTGTTAATTTTAAACCTTCAGAAAGAATGTTATAATGCAAGTTAAATAATAAGTAAGCATTAAGAAGATTGGTGATAATTATTATTAAATAAAACATGTTAAGTAAATCAGTATTTTCATTGATATATTTGCCTGTGTAGCTCGGTATATTTTAGTATTTTTAACGTGCTTCGGTATTTTCGTAAAATTTAATCTAGTCATACTGCATTCAAGTGCCAAATGATACCGTGTGAAGAACTGTGCAATGCATGTCGATAGCTATTAGACAACAGCTATATTTTCCTTTCGACAGGCCATGAAAGATATTAATTAAATATCTTATGCTCTTTATAAATATTATAAAGTTTTTATGTTCATTTCTATAATAATTATTTCTCTTAATTTGCTTCAAGACTTGGGAGTTTTATTAGTAGATTTTTTCTTTAGAAACTGTAAACATTGATCGCTTTTACGAATGACTCATTTATATTTTTAACTCTCGAATCAAACTATACTGTAGTGATTTTAATTTTTTCGAAGATTTGCTAGAAATATTAGTAGAATCTATTATTGTGTGCAGTTTATAAGTAACTTATATTTGAAAGTTATTACTTCAACTTAATCATTCAACATACATATAAAGGTAAATAGCACTATTAATTAAACAAGTAAAATACTGGCTGTATAGCGTTTGACCTTGTGCATTAGGCAGCCATGGAATTTTAAGCGGTACTATTAGGTATTTATGTTATTAGATACATTATTAGATGGTACTGTGAGTTTTTAGTGTGAGATATATTTTAGATAGATCCGTAAAATTCCTTTGGTCGAGTGGTGACTGGTGAGCGACCTTGACTACTCGATCACTGGGGCTCGGGTTCGATTCCCGATCGGCGATCGGCATTAGCGTTAAGAGTATATGATTTTGCGCATTGAACGCATATGTTTGTATTTCTGGGTTTATATTCTCATTATTCATTATTTATAAATATATTTCTGTGTATTAGTATTGTTGAAGAACACCAATATCACAACCCAAATAATAATTTGCTTCCTTTGGGGTTCGATTAATTAATTGTGTAACTATTTTGTGTCATTATTATTTCCTCCTCTGTGGTCTAGTGGTCCAGTGTTGGCGTTGACCACGTGAGATCCCGGGTTCGATTTCGAAAAAAATTTCAATTTTCTGAGAAAAACAATGTTGCCGGGGATTGGAAAGTGCCCGGTTAGCGATAGGCTTGCCATCTATCACATTTCAAGTATCTTCGGCTAATCGTGGGTGCACTCGGTGTACCTCTGCCTACCCCTTCGGGCATACGGGCGTGAAGATACCTACTTTTTAAAATTATTATTTCCTCCTTTGACTGGCTGGATTGGATTTTTCTAATATTTGTTTTTTATTGATAAATGATAATATTCTAACTTTTTAAATTGTTGTTTGACTGAAGAGGAGAAAACAAACTATATTCGATTACCTGCTGCTGAACCGTAAGATTGGATTAATGAAACGACCGCATTATCTTTATGTTCGCCGTGTTGGTCCCGGCCTCCTTTGAAGAATAAGCCAACTGCCGTTCTGCCAGGCAGGTCGTAAAAGGCGACCGATTGGCTATCGAGTCACTACCATCGTGGCTACTAGGTGGTAGAATTCTGCATTGTCTCGCCCGGGTCTGGTACCACCGCCTTATCTATTCTTACCGCAATAGCGTTAGTGCTTGTCGCTGTCGTATTCCGGTTTGGAGGGTAAGTTAGCCGGTAAACTTATGCATGTGGCATTAGACCTCGCCACAAGTTAGCAACGCACCATTAACATCTTTGGTGTCTATAGCGATGGTTGACTCTTTCCATCAGGAGACCCATCTGCTTGTTTGCTATCATGTTCGAGGGATTAGAAAGCAAACAAACAAATAGCTTTCTTTATGAAAAAAGAAGCCATCGCCTATAGGCACCAAGTATGTTAATGGTGCGTTGCTATCCATGTGTTGGGAAGGCAATGCCACATGCATAAGTCTACTGGCTACCTTACCCTTCAAACCGGAACACGATGACAAGCACTGACGCTATTGCGGCAGTCACCGCACGTAGTCAACCAAGTAGTCACGATAGTAGCGACAGGTGTAGTCAATCGTTTGCCTTTACAACCTGCCTGGCAGAACGACAGTTGGTCTGTTCTGCAAAGGAGCCCAAACCGACCGAACTAATCCCTGCTATATTAGGGATTGTTTTGGTATTGTCTCCGATAATAATTAGAAACGCAGGCTTAAGGCGATCGATGCGTATGTTTTTCTTGACGATTGTAGGTATATTATTTTTAAATGTTTCGGAGAATAAGGTGGAGTCAAAGGTTTTCGAAGTCTCAAAACCTATGACTCCACCTTATTCACCGAAATACTTTAAAATTATCACCTTACATCATGTTATTATCACTTCTTACTAAAACATGCGTAAATCCATTTAATTCGGGGTGTACAAATCTGCGCTTTTGCCTTATTTCTCGTTTTGGAACAGATGATATATTTTTTAATGTATATCGCAAATTTTTAATTTTCCGTGATTTAAACATTTTTAAAAATTAAAGTTTTTTATTAAATATTTAACATTATTATCAAAATAACACGTAGTTCATAAACAACTGCTATAGTTGCAGTCGATTACGCCCACTCTGAAACACGGAGGACGAATGTAGGTACCAAAACATTTTACCTACATCTTAAAACAAGCATTATGTATATTACACACAATCTAGTAAGCCTAACAGCATAAAACAGAGTTTAAGTATTCCCAATCATGGGGTGAGTGCTATAACACAAAAATAATTAGCACAAAACAACTCAAGAGTTACCTACTCTAGAGAGTGATGTTTCTGTTTACTAAATGCCTACTACAATTAATGTTGCTAATTTGCTATAGGTCGGTTATACATACTGCTATGATTTCCTGCTGTGTGTGCGAAATTCGTGTATAGCTTTATATGCTGTTGTAGGAAACTCAACCGGTAAAGATGGTCGCACCTTGTTTGTAGATATTTCGCAGTAAATAGGTGTGTTGGTGCCCGCCAGCCAGTTGTTTGGATTTCCAATATTTCTTTTTTTAGTCTCCCGCTACATTAGTAGTGACTGATTATGCACCGATTTTCGAAAAACGACTTTTCACCAGATCTCCACGTTCTGACGTCCTAGGTGCCTTTTCTGACTATTTTAACGATGAAATTAAAATAGTTGGAAAAGATAGTCTGTCTGTATGTATGCATGTGTGTGTGTATGTGCGTATGTTAACATTTCACAACTTTTGAAAGGCTCGACCGATCGAAACTTAGATAGATTCGATTAGGTTCCCCTAAACTCTTAGACTTGTTAAAAATCTTCACAAATTCAACCCGGGACATAATGAAAAATTTTGAAAACTAAAAAAATATTCGACAAAATATTTTTTTTGATTACTCGAGCGGATAACTAAGAATCATGTACCTACTGATTGATTACAAAATCTAATCAGCTCTTCTAATTAATAAACTGCGTCATACACCGGTGATTGGGTCATAATCGGTTGATTCGTTCGGGATTTAACAATCATAAAATTTAATCAAATAAAATAAAAATTAAATGAATACACTCCAACACATCATCTTTGAAAATTTCAACTGTGTACCTATCACGGTTCATGAAATACGGTTTGGTGACCAACAGACAGACAGACGGACGGACAGCGAAATATTAGTAATAGGGTCCCGTTTTACCCTTCGAGTACGGAACTCTAAAAAATGATCATACTGGACTGGCAAGAGATAGAAAAACCTACTGATAAAAAGGGAGGTTTGAAATTTGGTCATGTGTCATATAATATACTACTTACACAAAGTCAAGGTTAAAACATACCGAAGTATAGAAAACTCTTAATGATAACACCCAGTATAAGTCTTAAAAAGGATTTAACAGTTTTTAGAAACTCATATTATCCAAATGATCATAAACGGATCACTTTTAATATGCCACCGTAGTCTGTCAGTCACAAATTTTCTATAATAATTACGGAAATAGGTAAATACCTGAAATCGTACAGAATGCGTGTTACTGTAATAAATATGTAAAAGTTGGATCCTTAAGGAGGTCCTCATACAGAATCCTCCATATGCGAGTTCGAGACGCATTTATTCGGCTTTTAATACTGTATCGTGGAAATGGAGACGTGGTTCCAGACGTTTATTAAGCAACTGTTCAGTACCTTCCATATAATTGCAGTTACTCGGGCTCGTATTTAGAAACATCTGATACATAATATTGTTTTCTTTTAGATGAGTACCAGTATACAGATGCCAATATACCTAGAAGGTGAGCATTTGGGAGCACGACATAAATATTACAACACACTAGTAAAGTCATCAGCAGAGCTACAACTAGAATTTAAATCAATTGAAAAAATACCAGAGACGTTACCTATTGATAAGCTTTTTAAAATAGATTTGGCGTCGCATTACAAAAATGTAGATTACATATTGGAAACTCTTCGAGATGACGATATGCTATACGTGAGTCGAGCATTAAAATATATGTGGTTATTGGATCGGCAATATGCTGATGTTGTCAACCCTGTGTATCTGGAGAATAATCTATTTCCGCAAATGATTCAACCTGCAGTTAATAAAATGAAACACTGGTTGCAACTGAATCTAAAAGACCCTGAAAGATGTCAGTGCTTCTATAAATACTACAGGGGTGAATTTAATGTAGCCATTAAGTTTCTGTATCGTTGCTCACCTGGTTTCATAATGAATGAAATTTCATATATTATAGACAAATTGAAGCCCAACCATTTAAAAATTTTATGTGAAGTTTGCCCTCAAGTAGCTGCTATTTATTTTGAAAATTTATCTTTAAATAGACTAGCTCTAGAAAACTACGTTAAGGAGGAACGAGAATTTTTTAACAGTTTGAAAACTATTTTAAAAAGGGATGGAAATCTCTACTTAGACCTTCTTGAAAAATATTTTAACAAATCCAAAATGACAAAACTTAGTGTAACAGCAACAAAATATATATTAGAAAATTTTAAAACCAAGTTTAGCGCCAAGCGAGAATTATATGCGTCAATGTTTCTACATATGAAATCTCTTTCAATACATTTGACGGTTGAGGAAGCCAGGGATCTGACGATCGAACTAGCCAAAGCTCAATATTTAGATTATTGGTTCTCATACAAAAATGTAGAACCTCTCATTAAACGATTGAATGTTATGGAGAGAACTCAACTAAAAAAGGATATCTTTCTTAACAAGAGAATTAAGGCTTGTATCTCAGAATGGCCATATCCCGTACCGACACCATTAGAATTGTCATATACAGACAAAGAAAGACTATTTACAGATAAAGAACACAATAATTTCGAGTATGAACTGTATGATGAATTCCTTGAATGTGAAGAAGCAGGGCTATGTTTGCTTCGAGCTAGTCATATGTGTTGTCCATATAAGTCACCATTAGATATATTGTTTGATCGTTACCGCGTAGCTGGTTTCGAACTTACATTTCAGGAATTAAAGAAAAGAATATTAATTGAGAGTACTATTGAAGGGAGGCTCAACATGTTATTAGTTCTTGTTAGTAAAAGTGGTGGCGTTGTAAATCAAGTTACGAAACTATTGGAATGGCTGGTAGAAAGACATATCAACGAACCTACTAATCTTCGTGCGGCTGTTATCAGATCATTGGTAAAACGTGGATGCGCATGGCGGCTACCTGAAGGTATTTGGAACTTGTTGTTAGACTTTGGTCGGGACTTAGGTCTAGATGGCAAGACTCCAGAATTGCTATGTCGGGAAGGTCTTCACGCGGTTATCATAAGACATATACTTTTTAATAATGCTATAGAGCAGACTTTATTCACAAAATTCACAAAAGAATTTTCAACTTTTGATGAGTACAACCTTAATAGTGTCGAAAAACTAATGATTGGAGAGCGCCTTGCAAATCTCATGGTAAATAAACAACCTGGTCATTTACTGGACATTATCACTACGTATCGTTTGAATATCGACAAAGTTCCCGGTGCTTTAGATAGTCTCGTAAAATCAGCAAAAGATGACACTGACTTATTGCGTCGTTTATACAGAGCTAAAGTTGGTCGTCGCGAGCTTTTATCTCTTACATTTCCACTTTTTCAAAACAGCGCTTCTTTCTTAAATACATTAAAACATGACATTTCTCTCCTTCAAGGCGGTAAACGTTTTGCAGAGTTAGCTACTAAAGAACGCCCGAGTCACGACCGCTTTCTACGGTCATTATCTTTATATTTTAGTGAACCTAACGGACTAGCAATACAACACAAAGCAATGTTAGAAGAAAATATCACCAAAAAGCTTAATTCTTGGTTAGCACGCCCTTTATGTTTTCTTTCAAATGGAAGTCAATTGTTAAATACGCTATCAACTTTTGACTATCCTAATAATTTAGACGAGGAGAGTAAAAAATTTGCGGCTGAAATAAGATCAAATTTACATAAAGCTAAACCGCCTCTAGATGTAACTAATGTAGATTGGAAATGGATAGGAGCAAAAGCTGTTGCTAATAGAGTACTGATGTGTAAATATGTTGATCTAAATGCCAATATTGAATTGTTGTTGAACTGGAAACGTACGGCCAGAATTGGTTTTCATTTAGCTTTCAGGACTCCATCACCAACTAAAGCATTTATCCGTTTGTCTATTTTAAGACCTGTAGTTGCGTTAAAAGTAGCTTTGTCTACATACTTCAAAAATGAACCTATCGATATAGAAGTGTGGAATATTATTAAAGAGATAATCGAAAAATCACATTATAAGATAAATAGTTGTTTGTTGAATAAACTTTTTACAATGGATCCCGTTCCTAAAAATATCAAAGCAGATTATTGGGCAGCCATGTATCATTTATGTCTTAAAATTGATACAAATAAGTTATACCCTATTGTATGTAGATTAGAAAATATACTTCCTGACGTTGATGAAAATACTGTAGAATTAATTACCAAACAATTTATTACGGAGCATCTCGATGAAAATGAATTTTTCGAAGATACTAGAAATAACGAACGTAAAAGTTTACGCATTCGATTCATTGCCAAGTATTTATTATTGTGTAAATCTGAAGATTTGCAAAATGAAAGACTTAAGAATATTTGTGACGTTTTCTTTGATAAAATGTCGGTACTCTTTGATTCTGCAAAGACTCGTGAACGTAAAGACACAAATGATGAGAATCTACTAAAATACTTGTCAGATTTTTTGTATTCTCTCAAATACAATAAGGTATTTTTAAATCAACATTATGTTTCATGTTTGCCAGTCTTTGAAAGGGTTATTATGAGACTCAAACATATATTACCCACCGAGAAATATTTTTATATGTATATAGAGGTACATTTAACTATGCTTTATTATAAATCAATTAAACAATCAATGAAACAAAAGCCAGATATTTTCGAAGATCTTCAAAAAAATGGTAAAGAGGCCCTTCAAATGGTTGGTCTCATATATGGCACTTATATTGGACATGAGATTAAGGAACTTGTATCAAGATACTATTTTTCTATAATAGAAATATATAAAAAAGTTCTGCGGATATATCTTACCAATTATTTCGAGCGGGATGATGCAACAATGGTATTATTTATATTGAAAGGTCTTTTAAATGTGGGTCATACTGAGGCGTTATTGCTGGTGGAATATATCCTTAGAGAAAATTATTTATTTTCTATATCTCACGCTCAAAAAATCGAAATTTTAAATGTTTTGAAAGATTGTAAAATTCAGGAAGTTTCATATGTAGTACACGCACAAATTTCTTCTTAATATCAAATAGTTACAAAATAGTATATACATTTGGCATATGCGTTAAAATAAGTCCTCAGAGAATAAGATAGATTATTAGCAATAGATTATATTATGTTAGCTCTGATTTTACTAAGTATAGGAATTTCTCATTTAGGAATACCTCAGTAGTAGTAGTAACACCGGTTTTGGCCTCTTGAAATTTGAATAAATGCACAGAAAATTAGGGTAAAATATTTGTATTAAATTTTAAACTTTCGCATTTTAATTGATTAAATTTGTAATGATATTGTAGACATATCTATATTTTTTGCATTTTTTAATATTATAAATACGAAAGTTTAGATGTTTGGATAGATGTTTGGGTGGATGTTTGGATGGATGTTTGTTACTCAATCATGCCAAAACCACTGAACGGATTTGAATGAAATTTGGCACACAGGTAGATGGTGACCTGGAATAGCACATAAGCTACTTTTTATCCCGGAAAAATTAAGTGGTCCCGCGGGATTTGCCAATAACTTTTATAATGCTGCGGGCTGCACGCTGCAGCTAGTATTATAAATGCGAAAGTTTAGATGTTTGGATGGATGTTTGTTACTCAATCATGCCAAAACCACAGAACGGATTTGAATGAAATTTGGTACACAGGTAGATGATGACCTCGAATAGCACATAGGCTACTTTTTATCCCAGAAAAATTAGCTGATCCCGCGGGGTTCACCATAAACTGTTATAATGCAGTGGGCTGCACGCTGCAGCTAGTAGAGTTATATTTATAGAAAATATATAATATTAAATGGCCACAAATGATGCAATAGCCACAACCGGTACTTCTTCTTCATGGTCAGTTCCACACATCGACTGAAATTGTCAAACCGCTTGTGTTTCCCGAATCTCGACTGATTATCTAAATTAGCAAGTACAAGCCGTACGAGGGTCAACTAGAAGTACTTAGAAAATCAAAAACTGAGCAAATTAGCAAGTTATTAGTTTTGTAATAGTCTAAAATCCTACTATAGAATGTTAGACGACCTTCACCAAGCTGGTTAATGGGTGAAAAGTATTTTAAATATCCAATTAAATATGTCAATTAATAGATTGCAAAAAAATGTAGTACAGAATATATTTTTTAAACATTTCACTGGTTGGTTAATAGACAAATTCTATACCAATCAAAAGTATGAAGCTTATTAGAATATGAAATGTTAAAAAAATAATCATTCTAGACTGAAATTTTTTAGTCAACCCATTTGTTATATATTTATTAATATATTTTATTGGATATAAAACATTTTCATCCATTAACCAGCTCGTTGAAGGTCGTCTTATAGTGGTATCTTCTACTATTATATATTTTCAAAATAGTATTCATTCTCGTTAGGAATATTTTCGACAGTCTTTTGAAACGCAGTCACTGCTTCCATAAAACGTGTTTCTTGAAGTTTTTCTTTTATTTTCGCGAATAATTAAAATTAGAAAGTGCAAGGACGCGGCTGACCCAGTATTTCACGTCTGACTTTCCCAAATAGTCGATTGCTCGTCCGGCGTTGTTCGGCAAGGCGTTGTCATGGTGAAAAAGGATTCTACTGTGAGGTCATATTTCCCGAACTTTTTTCAAGACAAGTGACAAACAATAGTTAGTTTTTCACTCTGCAGTAATTTTTTTGATCCTCTAAAACAATTGAGTAATGACCTGTCCTTCCGAAGAACGATGCCACCGTTTTTTTCCCCACACTTTGACCTCTTTTTAGTTTGGTTACCAACTCCTCGGAAGGCAAAACACACTAATCCGGCTTTCCTCCTCAGTAAGTATGTTCAACACAGCATTTATGTCACCTCCGTTAAATCTTTGAAGCATTTGACGGTACCAATCAATACGACGGAGCTTTTGGGCTTCGGTCAAATTGTGAGGTATCCACGGGGCACAAAGCTGATCTGACCGTTAAATGTTCATGGAAGTTTTTGTGCACTTGACTCATACCGATGCCTAACCTTGTATGAATCTGCTGATCGGTCACTCTTTTGTCTGTCTGTGATACGCCACACAACACTGATGTTATCTTCAACCGTTGCAGTAGAAGGCCGTCCCTCGCGCAGATCATCGGTGAGATTAGTGCGACCGTGTTTAAACTCATTAAACTAGTAATTGTAAACAGTGGAACGATATGGGGCTTCATCCTGAAAGGCCAATTGAAGTCTATCATAACTTTTTTGTTGGCTTAAATGACATCGAAATTCATAAAAAGTCATGACATGAAAATTTTTTCGCGTTAAATTCATGCTGACATGAAACAGACAATTTTCAATTTACCGCCAAATCTTAAAACAAATGACCAAAATATACTCAATAATATTGGCAGAGCTCCATTTTCAAAATTTAAGTTTATTTTTATATTATATTGTTTACAAGAGGCCAGTTTTAAAAACTTTCAATTGGATCTTTCGTCTGAATTATCACGGCACCTGGCTACTCCCACGCTACCCTGTGGGGCGCCCCGCCATCGCCGTGCGAGGGCAGTAGCAATAGGATCTTTTGTTACCCTTCTACGTGTATAATTGGGCTTTAAAATTAAAAATAAAGCTTTTTGCACAGTGTTCTTTGCGCAAATATGAAATCAGCCAGGTGTCATGTTAATTTGCACGATTTGTGGGAACCTTCCTATAATCGAAATGCTTTAATTAATGTTATATTGTAGTGCTTACCTTTATAAAAGAAGAGGCGGCTATAAGTTTTTAAGGATAGCCTCTTAATATGTCTTACCGAATACTCTAAAATTCTTTTGCTATTTTATTTAGTTCTAGAAAATATGTATATTATGTTATCAAATAATAACTATTTAAAATAACAATTTCAAAATTTGGTACTCTGAGTCTATATTTTTAAGTTTTTTTCCTGTGGCCAATTTATTTAAAATGACCACTTTCTAGGTTATTATTATAACGACGTAGAATAATAACTTTAAAAAGATATTCGTATCGTTAATATTTTTAACTGGACAAAATTATTTTTTGCTAATTCAGTTTTTCAATAAAAACCATCTTAAAAATATGCAGTATATGGTCTTTAGTTTCTTTTCATGATTTTCCTTCTTTCTTTATATACACATTTGTATTATCCGTTTCTAAATAACACGAAAGTAGCCTGTTCAGTTTAGACTACATTCCGGGTTCAATCTTTACATTTTTTTTAAAGAATATGTATTGTAATTTTTAAATCGTAAAAATTTAAATTTCTAAAATCCTACACCTCTAAAGGAATAGTCATTCCTACCGCAATAGCGTCAGTGCTAGAACTGTCATGTTCCGGTTCGGAGGGTAAGGTAGCCGGTAAACTTATTCATGTGGCATTACTTTACAAACTTATTCATGTTACATTACTCGTCATAAGATGGCAACGCACCATTAGCATATTTGGTGTCTATATGTGATGGTTGACTCTGTCCATTAGGAAACCTATCTGCTTGTTTGCTATCTTATGATATATAAAAAAAAGAAGTATTCAGGTCAGCAGAATGCGGCAAAATAAATCACCGCTTCTTATCTCGCCAACTGACAAGTGGTGTTGTGCAGTTTTAAATATTTGCTAAACTCTAGGGATATTTAAGGGTAAATACGAGCATTTAAAAAAATATATTTTCATAAAAAGAATACTTTAATTCCTTTTTTAGGGTTCCGTACCTTATAAGGAATAAACGGACCCCTTTTTTAGGATCACCTTGTTGTCCGCTTGTCCGTCTGTCAAGACTCTTTCTCAGGAACACGTAGAGGTATCGAGTTGAAATTTATATCAAATACGCGTATTCACGGTTCCTCTTAGATGTGAAAAAATCAAACTTGTAAGACAACACGACCAAAAAATATGACCTTCAGAAGGGACTCACCTATCCAGTTAACCTGGAATTATAAAATGTGGCAAGAAGCAGTCTTACAGCAGAAAAAAAACGAAAATTTGTAGTTAGGTACGTGTGTAGTGCGTGTGTCAGTATAAAGATAACATTGTTCAAAATTATTTCATAATCCTTTCCTTCGTCGTCTATAAGTCGCTTCAGGAGTTCTCGTTACAATTTATTTCAGACAACGTTCTGATACACAAAACACGACCGAACGCACAACTGTTCAAACTGACTTGACCTAAAAAAATCCAGCGTATTTTCACCCAAACATTATATTCGCATCAAAGGCGTCGTCAGGCTTTGGTCTGGGGGGCGCAGCAAAATAAAACCAAAATAAAGAAAAACAAGTTTCTAAGACTAAATTTTTTTTTGTAATTTACAAGAAAAATTCTTTAATATTTTCTTAATTTATTAAAAACACGATTTCTATAATAATCAATGTTATCTCTACACAGAACAAATATAAAGGTTATCTACATATTTTATACCATATTTTCTGATCTACCTATAACCATTCCTGCAACTTCCCGCTAAATTATGGTATTTTAGGCTCAAAAGAGTAAAAACTATAAGCATAGATTTTTTCAGTTCTAAGAAATATTGAAATGTCTCAATTGCTAAGTCACAAAAAACAGCAAGAGAACACCTAGGTACTTACTTTACTTACTTACTAAATCTAAATAAAATGTACCACAAAAGGGCATAGATCATCGCCTAGTGTAGTTTTGTAGCACTTTAATTCGTTAGGTCTGTAATAGATGACGTTAGTAGTAATAAAATTCTAATACAACATGTATCTTCTATTTTTTTAATGTGTATAAAATGGTATTTTAATTTTAGAACATATCTCGACATGAATTTAAACTACCACGTCAAAGCTCAAACTTTTTTTTTTTTTTTTTTTTATTCTAGGAAAAGGGCTTTGTCGTGAAAACGATTACGTCGCCCTGGTGCAGTCATCTTATACATAACAACATCTTATACATACATCTTACACATAACAAAATAACTACTAACTATGGGGGTCTCTTAATTGCTAGATTATATAGTAGTCTGGCGGAGTCCGATAAAGGTTCCGCCAGGATACTATTACAGCTCCCTATCAGGCTGCAGCGCGTGAATACCCTCAGATGGCTGTTCCGGACGCATTCCATCAGAATATGATAAACATCATCCACAATATTGCAAGATGGACAGTGGGGTGACGTAGCTTTTTTCATTAAAAAAGAGAATTTGCAACCAGGGATGTGTCCGGAACGCAATCTCAGAGCACTCACGGTGACACAACGGTTGAATGCTGCCTTGTCAATCCAAGGAGACTTAAGAGGATGTGGTTGGATTGTTTTGTACCATATGCCTTTTTCGTTGGATCTCTCATCAAAGTATTCACGAAATTTGTTATTACATTCATCTTTTACAGTCCTTATGAAGTTGGCATAGTGCGGCAAGTAATTATAGGTATCCCCGTCAGTTAAAGCCTGTTTTGCTAATGTATCAACTATTTCGTTACCTTCAAGGCCAGTGTGAGATGGTATCCACTGCAGAGCTATAGTTATGCCTTTATCCCCAAGTTTAGACAACTGGTTTAGTATTACGTAGGCTATCGGTGTACCTCGAAAAGTCGAGGTGCAACGAGCCAAATGCTGAAGTGAGCTCTTAGAATCTGTCAAGATCAAAACCTCATCTTGATCAATTCCGTCCGCGTATGACAGAGCTTCAGATATAGCGATTAATTCAGCCTCCATTATGCAAATTTCAGGGTTGATGTGAAATTTCATACTCTGCTTAGTTTGAGGATCATAGAAGGCTGCTCCAATACCTACGTCAGATTTGGAAGCGTCAGTGTAAATTTTGTAGTAGTTTAGGAATAAATGATTAATGTGCTTGATACATAAATTTTTTAAATGGATAGTGTGATAATTCTGCTTAGAAAAATTAAGATTTTTAATATCAAGAAAGATAATTTTACTAACATTTAAATTGTTGACCCACGTATTAAGCGCAAACATATTTAATTTATTTTTAAAATGGATATCTAAGGAATTAAATTGTTCAAATATTTGAGTTAATAAGGGTTTTTTCCTGTTATACCAGTATTTAGTGCCGCATAGATTTGATAGCTCAGAAGTAAGACTATAATTAAGACTGGGTTGAATTGATTTTACTTTAAGAAAATACTTACCCGCTAAATAGCGTCTACGTATAAACAATGGAGGAAGACAAATCTCGCTTTCCATGACGTGTATTGGAGTAGACTTGACAAACCCGCCAATGATCCTCATAGCTTGGTTTTGTATTTTGTCAAGTTTTAATAGGTGACATTTAGCACTGTTGTCATAAAGCCAGCTAGCATAATCAATTCGGCTTCTTATTAATGATAAATATATTTTCCTAAGATGCTTAGGGTGTACTCCCCAACCAGGGCCTACTAATACTTTCAAGATATTAAGAAATTTCAGCACTTTACTTGCGGTTTCATTTATATGTTTTCCCCATCTAAGAGACCTATCCAACCACATTCCCAAATATTTAACAGTTTCATATATCTCTAGCCTATGACCATTAAGTTCTATCTTTACAGGGACATTTTTACAACCTTTACTAAATACACATATTTTACTTTTCGATGGTGATAGTTCAAGATTGAGATGGCCAAATAATGTATATAGTTTATCGAGAGCGCATTGTAGTAGCCTAGAAGCTTGCTCAGCATCTTTTGCAGTTGTAAAAATTACAAAATCATCCGCGTACTGTGTTATATTTAAAATGTCAGATATAGATTTACAAATCTTAATAGTGGCCACGTTAAATAAAAGTGGGGATAGCGGGTCGCCCTGAGCTAAACCACGCCTAGCTATTCTTGTAATATTTTGGTGTGTGTCTTCAATGCTTAAATATCTTTCTTTTAGGAACGCCCATAAATATTTACAAAATTTTGATCCTACGTTAAGTTTATCTAAAGTAAGTACCAAACTTGTGACGTCTACATTATTATATGCACTATCAATGTCAAGGAAACATGCAACAGTAGAAAGATTTTTGGAAAAACCAATTTGTATGTTCGTGATGAGCATATTTAGATTATCTAAGCTAGAGCGACCTTTTCTAAAACCAGTCATCTGTTCGGAAAATAGACAGCTATGTTCTAAGAACCATTCGAGCCTTTTGTTAATGATGGAATGAAAAATTTTACACATGCACGATATTAATGAAATAGGTCTTAGAGCTGCGGCCGATGTAAGTGGTCGTCCTTGCTTTGGGATAGTTATGACTTTAATGTTTCGCCATTGGACAGGGACAAAACTTAGGGAGAAAAACGTGTTATAAATATGAACTAAGGTGTTTTTAGCATTATCTGGAAGGTTTTTTATCATTGAGTATGAAATTTGGTCACTACCGGGTGCTGTATTTTTTGTTTTTAACTGTTTATCGAGTTCATGCCGTGTTATGTTAGCTTCTAAATGTACATTTTCAGAACAGAAGATGGGTTGAGGAGGGCAAGTAAAATCAGGAGTTAGATTACACAATACATTTTTAGACAGAGTTTTATCTATTATGGTCCTGTAGGACTGATAACCCTTTAGCCACCTCATACGGCGCCACATATCGCATACCGAAGTGTTTTCGTTTATAGAGGAATAGAATCTACGCCATCCTTCATTTTTAGCATTTCTTTGTACTCTTTGAGCAACACGAATTTTATTTTTAAGTATCTCTAAATTGTCAGGTATGGGATTTTTCCTAAAGTTTACTAAAGCTAATCTTCTTTCTGCTATAGTTTTAGATAATTCAGGTGACCAGTATGGTTTCGGAGTAAAGGTACTACAAGGATTTTGATTAAATTTATAATAAGGAATGCTCATATCTGCTGCTAAATTGACTATTTCTATGAATTTATCATATGCTTCCTGGGGATGACTAGGTAAACTAAAATCTGTTAAATTATCTTGAATATATTTTTTATATTTGACCCAATCGGCTCTCTTAAAATTTCTCTTTTTAATGAATTTTGGAGTTTCTTGATATGCCAAAGAACAATTTATAATAAGATGGTCGCTTCCGAGAGATTCATTAGTAACTCGCCAGGTACATTTAAGGCTTATATCACATGATACTATTGATATATCTGGTGATGTTTTATGTAAGGTTCCATTAACTAATTTTAATCTAGTAGGGTTCCCAACATTTAAAGTAATAAAATTATTGTCTATTAAAGCATCAAATATTTGATTGCCTCTGTGATCCGTTTTATAAGACCAATTGGTATGGTGGCCATTAAAGTCTCCTAAAATCATGGTTTTAGAACCAGCGATAGAAAATACTGTATCCCAATCTGATTGGCATGTCTGAATAGCTGGTGGACAGTACAGAGAGACTACGTTTTCAATAAGCTGGCAATTTAAAATTTTGACATGTAGGATCTCAATACCTGAACAGCCTACTCGTCTACAATTGCATCCTTGTGATAAGCATAATTGAGCTTTCACCGACTTATGGGTAAGGATAGCTACGCCTCCATACGAATCTAGTCTGTCTTTACGGAAAACTTGATAGTCTCGTACGTAAAAATTAATGTTCGAGTCTAGCCAAGTTTCACAGAGAGTTGCGATATGTACTTTTTCTTTTGATAGCAGTTGTTCGAATTCTATTTTTTTGGGATATATACTTTGAGCGTTCCACTGAAATATATTAATTTGAAGATTTCTATCCATTATTAAAGATTTTCCCTATAAACGAGAAATCTTTAGGTATAATGCTAGATAACCTAGTACACAGCCATTCCACACAGATCCGTACCACATAAACAACTTTTTCTTGCATACTCCCCCTTCTTATTAAAATAATGTCTCTTAATTTTGCTAAGAGCTCGTTGAATGCATAATCACTTTTGAACCCTTCACTTCTTTCACCAGCATTTTCAAAACTATCTCTGCTTAGATCTTCCTCACCCGATTCATCTATGCTTCTCTTTTCATTTTGAGTTTCAATGAGAGGTGTCCGCTTATCCTTTTTCCTCATTTGATTTCTGTCTTTCTCTTCGTGACTTATCGATGTAGGTATGTTTTGTCCCCTTCGCTTACTTTGTGTTACCGATTCTTTATCAACGGGTTCAGTACGGAGGGCCTTAGAGTAATTGAATACCGTGAAATCACCACCTCCCTTCGATTGTAAGATAGGTGACGAGTATTCCGGAGCCTTTTGCGATTGAGAAGCTTGTGGGACATTAGTGTGTTCTGTAGGAGGAACATACATTTCCATAGCTTTTCTATACGTGACGTTAAATTCTGCCATAATGTCTCGTATTCGTTTTTCCTTTTTAAACATGGGACAGCCTTTATCTAGTGCCATGTGATTATTGGTGCAGTTTACGCATTTAAACTGGGCGGTTTCACAGTTTTCGTGCTTACCACCACATTTGGGGCACACAACCTTTTTTGAGGGGCACATTTTATGAGTGTGACCGAACCGCCAACATCTGGAACACTGTGTCACTG
Source organism: Apodemia mormo (assembly GCA_036924255.1). Lineage (NCBI taxonomy): Eukaryota > Metazoa > Arthropoda > Insecta > Lepidoptera > Riodinidae > Apodemia > Apodemia mormo. Next base: position 1,272,467 of record JAUPFN010000027.1, read on the forward strand.
GGAAAATATAAGGTTCTACTTTAACTCTTAAGTCATATATAAATATATGTGTAGGTAATGATGATCCATTGAAACCAACCCTTACTGACTCGCTGTCGGTCCATCCCGTACCTGTCCTATTTCTACGTTTAAGTCGCCGTAAGGATACAATTTCTGACGTGCACGTTATCGCATCCAGCAAAACTTCTTCGGATAGATCCAGCTCAATATTTTTGATAACACCATATGATAAGGCGACTTCGTATGGTCGTTGGAATTTCCAACCCAACTCCAATAATTCTTGACAGGTTGTCAACTTCTCTGCACTTGCACAATCATTCAATTCAATTGTTATTTTAAATGGGTTTACATATTTAATTTTAGTAATATTGGTAATATTTGAATTTTTCAACAATTTCGCAAGAGCGAATTGTTTAGGAAACTGATCTTTACTCGTGACACATAACTCCATTATACCTCGTAAATCATTCATTTTTTGTTTTCTACTTTTAACTATATTCCACTCCAAGTTTTCTTCATCTTCTCTGCGTCTTTTGATAGGTCTATTTGAGTTTATCTCGCTTTCTTCAAAGGATAGTGGTAAGTCTTCAGTTAGCATATTATTATCATTCACATCTTCGTTACTTAAAACATCACAAATATTATTTACACTCCCGGTACCGGTACTCATTAGAAATAAGGTTTAGATTCGCTCGACCGCCGGCCAGCGAGTTGGCCCGCAGCCGGCCGAGGTAACAGTTCCGAGAACTGATAAGACGTTTGTAAAATTGCAATAACACGTCTTAGCAACAACATATGCGCTCTGGCACTGAAGCTCAAACTTAAAAGTGCGATATTTTTCCAGTAAAATGTACCACAAAAGTGCATAGTAAGTCGCCTAGTGTAGGTCTCGCTTCGCTCGCCCTGTTCACAATATAAATAATACAGATTAATAATTACATATACAATACAAACATTATAAAAATTATCTATCCACATAATAAGTCTCAAAATATTGATTATAATTAATTGGTTGTTTCTAATAATATATATATATTATAAACTATTATTTCTAATAATTATTTCAGTACAAGAATTACAATCATTAAAATTTATCACAAAAATATTCATTAACATCGTAGTGTACCTTATTATAAAGATTTTTTTATTTCATTTTTACATGAGTCCAAACATTCCATTTGCGTTTTTTGGTAATTGATTATAAATTTTTGTTGCCATTCAACATATACTTTTCCCAAATAAAGCTGTGTTGTGTGGCAAGATTATTAAATTATCATGGCAAAGATTACTCTTTAATTTTTGAAATAGATGTAAATTGGCTCTAACAAATATAGCAGTTTCATAAATATAAATACCCATACCCCGCAAAGTTTTTTCCTACCAAAATATTATAAGTAGGTGATCATTCAGAGGGGAGAAAGTTTGACATGACCATTTTGTTTGTTATCTTACTTAAGCTTTGATTACACTTCCCCCTTAAAGTTTTTATAATTACTCCTGACATAACGGGGAATGAGGTAATGTTAATGGCGTCAATTATAATATATTTTGTGTTATCTTTTAGATGAGTGCCAGTATACAGATGCCAATATACCTAGAAGGTGAGCATTTGGGAGCCCGACGTCGGCATTACAACACACTAGTAAAGTCATCAGCGGAGCTACTACTGGAATTTAAATCAATTGAGCAAATACCAGAGACTTTACCTATTGATAAGCTTTTTAAAATAGATCTGGCGTCGCATTACAGAAATGTGGATTACATATTAGAAACTCTTCAAAATGACGATATGCTTTACGTGAGCCGAGCACTAAAATGTCTTTGGTTATTGGATCAGCAATATGCTGATGTTATCAACCCTAAATACCTGGAGACTATTCTGTTTCCACGAATGATTCAGCCTGCGGTCAATAAAATGAAACACTGGTTACAACTAAATTTAAAAGTCCCTGAAAGATGTCAGTATTTCTACGAATACTACAAAAATGAATTTACTGTAGCTATTAAATTTCTGTATCGTTGCTCGTCTGAATGTATACTAAAAGAAATTGTACATATTATTGATAAACTAAAGCCAAAACATTTTAAAATTTTATGTGAAGTTTGTCCTCAAGTAGCTGCAATTTATTTTGAAAATTTATCGTCGCATAGGCCAGCACTAGAAAATTACATACAAGCCGAACAGGACTTTTTTAATAGCTTGGCACCAATTTTGAAAACTGATGGAAATTTATATTTAGACTTAATGGAAAAATATTTTAATAAATTCAAAATGAAAAAACTTAGTAGATCAGCAACTAAATATATAATGCAAAACTTAAAGAACAGATTCAGCAACAAACGAGAACTTTATGCGACAATGTTTTTAGACATGAAACTTCTCGCAATGTACTTAAATCCTGAAGAGGCCAAGGATCTCACTGTTGAGCTCGCTAAGGCTGAATATTTACAATCTTGGTACTCATACCAAAAAGTTGAGCCCCTTCTTAAACGACTAAATGTTACCGAGAGGACACGACTGAAAAAAGATATATTTGTTGACAAATCAATCAAGCCTTGTATCGAAAAATGGCCATATCCCATTCCTACACCATTGGAATTGACAAATCCAGTTGGAGAAATAGTGTTCACTGATAAAGAATACAATCCGCATATGTACCAATATCAGATGGAAGGATTTCCTAAGTGTGCTCGTATTATGAAACGGAAACTGTGCAGTGGTTATCGTGCTGATGCCATGTGTTTTCGACGTAAAACACCATTAGATTTGTTGTTTGATCGTTACCGCGTAACAAGTTTTGACCGCACGTTTTATGAACTAAGCAAAAAAATATTAACTGAAGGTACTGTTGAAGGGAGACTCAATATATTATTAGTTCTTGTTAGTAAAAGCGGTGGCGTTGTAAGTCAAGTTACAAAACTATTGGAATGGCTAATAGAAAGACATGTTAATGAACCTATTAATCTTCGTGCGGCTGTCGTCAGATCACTCGTAAAACGTGGATGCGTATGGAGCCTACCTCAAGATGCTTGGAACATGATGTTAGAATTTGGCCGGGACTTAGGTCTAGATGGTAAGCCTCCAGAATTGCTCTGTAGGGAAGGTCTCCATGCGGTTGTTATAAGACATTTGCTTAACAACATTGAATTAGAGCAGAATTTACTAAGAGAATTTACAAAAGAATTTTCAACTCTTGATGAATACAGTCTTAATGGTGTCGAAAAATTAATAATTGGAGAGCGCCTTGCAAATCTCGTGGTAAATAAACAACCTGATCACTTATTGAAGGTTATCACGACGTATCATTTGAAAATCAACAAAGTTCCTGGTGCTTTAGATAGTCTCGTAAAATCAGCAAAAGAAGACAGAGACTTATTGCATCGTTTATACAGAGCTAAAATCGGTCGTCGCGAGCTTTTACCTCTAACATTTCCACTTTTTCAAAATAGCGCTACTTTTATAAATGCATTAAAGCATGACATATTTCTCCTTGAAGGTGGCAAATGCTTTGTAGAGTTAGCTATTAAAGAGCGTCCCAAGCACGACCGATTTCTACAATTGTTATCTATATATTTTAGTGAACCAAACGGACTAGCAGAACAACACAGAGCAATGATAGAAGATAAAGTCAGTGAAAAACTAAACCCTTGGTTTGCACGCCCATTATGTCTCCTATCGAATGGAAATCAGTTGAAAAGTACACTGTTAAATTATGATAATCAAGATAATTTGGAGAAAAATCAACAGACGTTAGCATCTGAAATAAGATCAAATGTACATAAAGCTAAACCACCTCTAGATGTAGCTAATGTCGATTGGCAATGGATAGGAGCGAAAGCTGTTGCTAATAGAGTACTGGTATGTAAATCAATAGATTTAAATGCGAATATTGAATTATTATTGAACTGGAAACGTACGGCCAGAATTGGTTTTCGTTTAGCTTTAAGGACTCCATTGGCAACTAAAGCATTTATTCGTTTGTCTATTTTAAGACCTGTAGTTGCGTTAAACGTAGCGTTGTCTTCATACTTCAAAAATGAATCTTTTGATATAGAAGTGTGGAATATTGTTAAACAGATAATCGAAAAACTGAATTCTAAAAGTGATACCCGTTTGATGAATAAACTTTTCAAAATTAATTCCGTACCTAAAAATATCCAAGCAGATTACTGGACAACCATATATCACCTGTATAATAAAATTGATAAAACTAAGTTATCACCCATTATTTGTAGATTAGAAAAGATGCTACCCGACGTTGATGAAAATACTGTAGAATTAATTATAAAACAATTTATTACGAAACAACTTAATAAAGATGATTTTTTAAGAGAAACAATGGATAATGAAGATAGATGTTTGTATATTCGAATTATTGCTAAGCACCTGTTATTATGTAAATCTGAAGCTTTGCAAAATGAGAGACTTAAGGATGTTTGCGATACTTTTTTTAATAAATTGAAGGTACTTTTTAATTCTGGGGATGGAAATATTTGTGAAGATCACAATAAAAATGAAAGCACAAATACAGAGAACTTACGAGAATGTTTGTCGGCCTTTTTGACTTCCTTAAAATACAATAAAGCCTTCTTGGACCAACGTTATGTCTCATGCTTGCCGGTATTTGAAAGGATCATTATGCAACTTAGAAATATATTACCTACTGAGGAACATTTGGAAGTGTACATATCAATACACCTGACTATGCTTTATTACAAATCAATTAAACAGTCGATGAAACAAAACCCAGAGATTTTCGAAAATCTTCAACAAAACGTTGAAGAGGCTGTTCAAATGGTTGGTCTCATATTTGGCACTTACATTGGCAATGAGATTAGAGAACTTGTATTAAAATACTTTTTTTCTGTAATAGAAATTTATAAAAAAGTTCTGGGGAGTTATCTATGCACTAATTTCGAGTATGGTGATTCTACGAGCATGATGATCGTGTATATTTTGAAAGGTCTTTTAAATGTGGGTCATACTGAGGCGTACTTGCTGGTGGAATATATTCTATGTAAAAAATACTCGTTTTGTATACCCCAGACTCAAGAACGAGAAATTTTCAATGCATTGAAAGATTGTAAAAATCAAGAAGTTTCGTTTTTATTACAGGCACATTTATGTTCATCTTGAACGCAAAATTAACGTGGAACATGAAACTATTTTTATTGTACACAACGTTTTCAATTAAATTTTTAGGGTGTAGTGCCTAAATAACAATATTTAACCATTTTAAAATATAGTTATTTTAAAGAAATGTATTCAGAAATAAACGGCATTGAAGCAAATTCAATCATGTAAAAGAGACGTTAACTATTTACCTGTATAGCCAAGTACAATTTTATTATTGAAAACATTGGAACCAAAACCTTACCCTGTGTTTTTTCAGTAACATCCCTATAGACTTAAATAATCATTTGAGCTACTTGTGCAGACTGCTAAGTGTGAGTTTTTCTTTTCGCATTCGATTGTGAGCGCATTTCGAGTTTACTAGGAATTTGTATGTGATTTGTACAGCGCCACCTAGTGGTAAACTGGTTTCTCACGTTTACCACTAGGTGGCGCTGTACAAATCACATACAAATTCCTAGTAAACTGAAGATTACTAGAATTCGATCGTGAGCCCTTTTGAAAAAGGGCTCACGATCGAATGCGAAAAGAAAAACTCACACTTAGCACTGTGTTCTGGTGCAGCGGTAGAATCCGTATTATTAAATAGCCCGGTTTTAAAATTTTCCTATCCGAGACAGTACAATGACAAAGATAAATTTAATAGAGCGAAAACAAATGAATTACTAAATTAAAATGACATATAGACTAGACTAAATTTTGAATTTAGAATTCCTAACGCATGCTAGATACTTCCGATTAAAGTGGATAGTTTACCGAAATAATTATAGATTCTTAAGTCGACAAATGCAGAACTGAAGACTGCAGGAGTACACATTTATTCAAGTAGTTATGGACTACATTTTTTATATAAAAACATTAGAAGATTGCAATATTACAAATCGTTTCAAGTATTTATTAAAAAAGTCCATTTTTATTAAAAAAGTAAACAGACTATAAAGAAACGTGTTATTATTTACCTACATCTCATTAGTTCTAAAAATCTAAATGTAATAATTTAAATAAAAAACGGTTGCATTCACATTTAATCGGGTAGGTTCCGACTACTTTCGGACCTATATGAGGTCCTTCAACAGGGTGAGTCGGACGTTGACTAATAAATGAATGAAGCGTGTGGAGTCTCTTACAAAATTCAATGTCTGTTACCTTAATCAGCCGGTAACACGAGCATCTGCGTAGAGGAATCAGTCTCTGGAACTCTTTTCTTGTATAATAACAGATATATCATGCCTAAAGCATTCAACTTTTAAAGTCCAATGGTGGTGGTCCGTAAAGGTCTGACGATGGACGACTGACTGATGAAGGACCTCTTATAGGCCCGAAACTAGTCAGATTCTACACCAATTAAATGTATGTAGTCGTTTTTAATTATTTATTTTTGTCTCACAAAGTTTTAGTAACTAAATGTGTATATTTAGGGTATAAATATTAAAAAATTTCGTGAGGTGCTTACCATACCTTTTTCATTTTTTTTATTTGTGAGTTTATACCTTATATTTAACATCTAAATAATTAAAATATTCCATAGCATAACTAAAATAGTTTGCCTTTTGCATGCTTTTATTGTTTTATGTACGGTAGAATTTTATGTTTGTTAAAACTAATAAATCTTTACAAATCCATGACCTTATGTTTTATTGACTAACAAACTCGGTTCGTGGCGTAGTGTTATAAAAGTGTACTAATATCACTAAAGCAGCTTCCACACACGTGACTGTTTAATAAACATTACTGTCATTCCATTACATTACGGGTTAACGGTAACGCATGTAAAAATCTTTGTGCCGGTTTGGCCGAATGTTAAATACCTATAGTTATATATGCCCTTTGCCTTTATTTTTGCCCTTTAACTTATAGTTATATATGCTCTTTGTTTATTTCCACACTTAATTTTATTAATTTTTTTAGTTAAATTTCACACTATAATGACGAAATATCTAAAAGTGAAGTATCTACTGGCTACTGTACTTTCGTATCTAAATTAAGAATAAGATATTGTTGACCGGGTTGCGTGTTGCTGGAGTGCTTAGCGGCAGCAGACCCGTGTGTGCAAACGTACGACTGGTAGCAATATGAAGAATCGCTTCAGGAGGTTTCTTTGGGCTAGTAGGTGCTGCAGAGAAGACCGGAGAGCCTTGCACAGGTGGCAACTGGACACGGCGAAGGTTTTAGTTCAATTAAAACGAGCAGTTTACTTTTGAATATAGAATGTAGAATGTGTATTTATTAAATAAGCTGTCCTATTCATACAATACTAGCCGCAGCCCGCTTCATGATAAAAGTTTGTGCAAATCCCGCGGGATCACCTGATTTTTCCGGGATAAAAAGTAGCCTTTGTGCTATTTCAGTTCATCATCTACGTGTGTGCTAAATTTCATTTAAATCCGTTCAGTAGTTTTTGCGTGATTGAGTATCCAAACTTTCGCATTTATAATATTAATATAGATTTAAATTATCTAACAGCTAAAATTACAATTAAATTGCTGGGGCTCCCCATGGGTCTCCCTCGGTATGGTTGATCGCATATGCCAGTGTGAAGAAAGCGGGCGGAGGGAGAACTAACCGCCAATCATAACCAATTCATCTTCCATTCTACCCCAAATACAATCATTGACTTGAACAGGAAAACGTATATCATAATCAAATTGACAAACCCATGGGAAAAAGGGGGTAGTATCCTCTCTCCCCACGCCTTTCTCAAGGTATCGCAACAAGCAGGAACTTCCTCTGATTAGCGTGAGGATGTAGAATCAATGTAATCGGCGTGCTCGATCGGAGATCTACGAGCTTGGTGACGGCGATCTTGTGTTCGTTGTGGTGTTAGTTTCCTTGTTGTTTGTTTTGGTGGTATGTTGAGGTAAAGAGGAGGTTAGGCTAGGCAGGCAATTTTGTAGCTAGGTTCGAACTCAGATTCTAGGTATTCGGAAGTTAGGAAACTACTTAGAAAGAGTTAGAAATAACCATCATGGTTAGAAAGAGATAAGAGATGACCATCGCGATTAGAAAGTTAGGAATAATCGTAATGGTTAGAAAGAGATAACCATAGTGTTTAGGACCGCTCGTTGCCCTCATTGTAACTTCTGTAAACCAGAATCAACAGCGGCAACCGTCGTTACATCCACTGAGTTGCGAGCTCATGGTACCGTGAAGAAAAGCTAAGCTGTCTGGGAACCCGCAACGAAGTTAATCAGAAGTAGGTATATCGTGTGTACCTACTCGTAAGGGAAGGTGTATCGAAAAATTGAGAAAAAATATGCCATTTTTACGTTCAAGTCCTGGTGGCTTTTCCTTTGTGTCTGGGAAATTAGCGTTTTATGATCTTTTCTTATTTTCACGCCACGCAATGTATAGCGTACATTGCTCCAACTGATCGCGCCTATGTATACTCGAACTAGCCGTTATTTAGCTCAATATGTGGCGCGTAATACATTGCTTATTTTGTGTATTTCTTTAAATGATAATATTTTTTTAAAATATAGAGTAAGTACAATATAGAGTAACAGGTGAAAATATTCTAACATAGCATTCGGTACATCTAATCAAAGATATCAAGCTAAAAACAAACTTCATTCAAGGGTTTAAAACTTTTTTAATTTGTATGCATTGATATTGTTACGTACTTCGGGTTCGTAATTGTAAGAAAACACCACTTATATTAAATCCGTGTATTTACAATGCAAATACACACAACACAACACAACACAACACAATACAACACAATGTAATACTTAAATACTCTGAATAACACGAGTCACTCACTGTACTAACACCGACTACACAATAAAACACTTCTCGCTTCGCACGGGTCGCTTCAAGTATCGCTCTCGATCGCTTGATAAAAACTGCATTGTATTTTTCAACACCCAGAGTAAAGTTCACCTGGATCCAGAAAAATCTAAATGTATCGGGAAACGATGAATCACTTCTTATTGTAATCAACTTATGATAAGTTGTGAGTCACCAATCCTAGTACACGCTACTTTCAACCTTATGCCCAATACTACAAAGTTCATTATGGTATAGCTTAGATCAACTTTTTGTTTGTCAATAGGAGTGTTTGTCAATAGTAGTCTTTCCAGCGTTCGAACTCTACACGTTTTTAGATTATTCATAACAATATTAATGTATAATGTATAAACAATATTAATGTATAAACAATACTAATGTAGTGTATGAAATTTTATACGTATACAAAATTTTATTAATAAAAATCAAAAAGTTTTACACCCTTGAATGACATCTGTTTTTAGCTGGATATCTTTTATGGAATGACCTGTATAATGGTCATTGTAATGTAATGACCTTATTATATATATATATATATATATATATATATATATATATATATATATATATATATATATATATATATATATATATATATATATATATATATATATATATATATATATGATATGATGGAACATTAAAACAAATTTTGTTTAGGAATTTAGGGCAATCTATGTCATTTCGTAAGATTTTTATAAAAATCATCAAGTCAGCTATTTCTTGTCGGACTGCAAGCAGAAGTAAATGGAATTTTGCGCATAGTTTTAATAATTTTCGGATTTGTATTGGATATTGGCTTTGAACCTTTTCTGGATATTTTCAATTCTATCGACATAATATATCTTATACTGCAGATTAAAATTTTTAATGTCCTAATTTCTTTAAAGCTTTTGGGAATCCTTATAATAAACCCAAGTGCTTTAGCTGCATTATTTACTATTTGTCGACATGTTTATCAAATAACAATTGTTCGTCGTGGTATCACGCCGCCAAGATCACGTATTACATTAATTTTGGGGAGAGGTTGACCTTTTAGCATGTAAAATGTATTAAACTTGATCCGTTTCCTGCTAAATGAAATTATACTACATTTATTAGGATTAAGCTCAAGGTTATTATTTGTATAATAATTATCTAAACGTGATAAATCATTTTGAAGGGGTGAGTCCCCTAATATACTTTATTGGCTGAGAATACTTTCATGTCATCAAAAAAGCTAAGTAGCTTTGATGTGTGAAAACATTGGTCAACATTATTGACATATACCGAAAACAATAAAGGCGCCAAAAGTGAGCCTTGAGGTACTCTGCTTGGAATAAGAACTCAGCTAGAAATATAATTATTTATTACAACTGCTTGAGACTTATTGTTAACGTAGGAGGCAAACCATCTTAAAAGGTCACCTCTTATACCTATGTCAAATAATTTGCATAAGAGTGTATTATGATCAATTCGGTCGAAAGCTTTGCTATAGTCTGTGTATAGCGTCAACTTGTGCACCCGATTCCATTGCCTCTGTGATGTACTCGTTTAAGAGTACGAGGTTTGAGATGGTGGAGCGGCCTGGAATAAATCCATGCTGATGTTGATGGAATGATATTTTTAAGCTAGCATATAATTGATCATATATAATTCTTTCAAAAATTTTAGTTTGAATACATAATTTGGAAATAGGGCGGTAGTTAGGTATTTCAGTTCTTGAGCCTTACTTATGTACGGGGGTGATGTAAGCCGATTTCCATAACTTAGGAACGACGCCAGAGTTGAGTTATTTATGGAATAATAGAGAGATCGAATCCGCAATGGTTTTCGCACAAGGTATCAAAAACTGCGGCGCAAGATGATCAATTCCCGAAGATTTAATAATATCTAAGATCTTCTAAGTATCTTCAATTTTGTTACACTTTATCTCGATTGAGGCGATGTGTGAAATAGTATCTGGTGTGGCCGTTTCATTGTAGCGTAGAAATCTCTACTTTCTAATGGAAAAAAATATACAATACTATGGAAAGTTTTGCTACATTCTACCGACCTCCCGATTCATCTTCAGGAGACACGAACACTACTACACTCAACGAGAGTCGAAGTAATAATATCTGGGGCTTTTTTCGAAGTGACTATTATAGAGCTGGGGCTATAAACACCCGTGTTTAAGGCTGTCTCCTGTGAGACCGGACCTCGACTTAAGCGCGGCGTTCGGACTGGTGGGTGGAGTCGTGGCATTGATAAAGAAATTTTTGTCGTCGAGAGCGGCGGCGACGGTGTCGTGTTGTGTGAATGTCCGGATCGTCATCGGGATAGCAAAGTACGGGGCGGGGCCTCCTGAACTCCTTAATCAGAGCTCCTAAATAACAACATCCACATCCATGTGTGATGAGCATAAATGTTTGTATTTCCGGGTTTGGGTGTTTATTATGTATGTAAAAGTATTTATATATGTATTTCTATGTATTATTATCGTTGACTAACACCCATAACACAAGCAAATAATTTGCTTACTTTGGGGTTAGAACAGTCAGTGTAATTTTACCCGTGAATATTTATTTATATTATTTATTTATTTATTATTTATTAATGTCTATTTCAAAACATTTTTATTCAAATTATCCTTTACAGGCACTTTTGGCGAGTCGACATTATTTGAGTTACCTACTTTCGGATTGGAAAATCCGGCGGAAGAAACTCAGCGGGCATGTCTTTTTTTTTGTGCGTATACATTTTTAAGCTATTGCATAGCTTCTATAGCGGGCCTTGAGCGTGGAGACCGAATCCAGAAATTCCGTAACGAAAAAACCTAACACCCCCCACTCCGACCAGCACAGCAGTGATACTTTTTAGTTTTTCCATCTATCGATAAATACCAGAACTTTTAATGACTTTTTGAAATATCACGCATGTCTCTTTAGTTCAGCAACCCGCCTTTAGGTGGCATTGGTTGTATTGGAAAACTACCGTAATCAGCTGTTTGTGAGAAAGTATAAAGGTGTACAGGTATTTATCATCTACGTACAACAGTGAATATCTGTACTCGTATAATTTGTGGACAAAGTGTTTTAAATATGAATAAACAAAGAAAAAAAAGAGTACTGCATAAATAAAATAAATATAGAATTGTAATTGCATAAGTTGATAAAAAATGCTATGCAGCTTTACCGAGGCAGTCTCCGAGTGCGACACGTCTTTTTTTTATGAATAATTTATGAATAACATGTTATAATTACTATGATACTGCTATGAGGAGCAATTAATCCCATGCCTTATTATCATCCAAATGTTCAGATATTTTATAATAACTTTTTCACAAAGTTTTGATTTTATACATTTTTTAAATTTGTGTATTGGTAGATCTTTAATAGCATTTGGAAGTTTATTGTAAAAGCGTATAAATTGCCTCATAAAAGAGTTACTTATTCTGTGGAGACGTGATACATGCAGAGCAAGATTGTTTTTGTTCCTTGTGTGTTTAAATTATGTACATAACTATGTCAAACACTTCCATTGACTCGCTGATACAAAAATATCGCCTACACAGTGCCGCTGTTCGAAAATTAATATACCTACATTGTTTTATATAGTGAATAATCTATACAATGTCATTCAAGTAGCGTGACCGTTTTAATGTGCATTTTTATAATAACAAAGAATAAAAATCAGTAAGTAACATATAAGACATTATGACAGGCAGCCGCCTTTGTAGTATTATAATTATATTATACGATAAAATATAAATAATTTATTATTTTTAAATCTTAGCCTGGATTTTAAGTTTCCAAGTTAGTATCCACTGTAAGCCAGTGGAAAAATTTGTCTCAGAAATGATTTTCTGCTCCGAATATTACTTAACATATTTTGAGAGTGTTCTTACGTTAATTCGGGATTTTGTCTTTATTAGTATGTTTTATTGATATTTTTTATATCATAAGATAGCAAACAAGCAGATGGGTCTTCTGTCGGAAAGAGTCAACCATCGCCTATAGACACCAAAGATGTTAATGGTGTGTTGCTATCTTGTGGTATCTTGTGGCGAGGTCTAATGCCACAGGCATAAGTTAACCGGCTACCTTTCCCCTCAAATCCGGAACACGACAGTGACAAGCACTGACGTTATTGCGACAGGAATAGGTAAGGCGGTGGTACCAGACTCGGGCGAGACAATGTAGAACTCTACCACCTAGTAGCCGCGATAATAGTTACTCGCGTAGCCAATCAGTCGCCGTTTACGACCTGCCTGGCAGAACGGTATTTGGCCTATTCTATAAAGGAGCCCGGGACCAACACGGGGGGACATTTAAATAGAGAGCGTTTTGTCTTTGAGATTATTTTATTTGACTCACTTATGCGGATTAGTAGTGGCCCTTGTGGAAAAATTTCTCGGATAAAAGTAGGTAAATAACTTACAAAGTGAAAGTAACAGTTTATGAATGTTTATTTTTATTTAAAAAGTCGAAAAAAGTCTTACAAAGTCGGAAAAACTCGGAGTAATTCCAAAATTTCGGACTCTTCCAGAAGAGTTATTCAGTGTTAATAAATCTTGCAACGTTTATGGGTACTAAAAGAAATATATTAAAAGTTATTAATACTACGAAAGTGTAATAAAGGGGAAAAAATATAACTAATACTTACCCGGTTTTCCGTTTAAGAATTTGAAACTTTCTTCTTTGTTTAAAAAAAGGTTACCGTTACTGTCGATCAATATTATAAACTTTGTTTCTTCAATTTTTGATAATTATTATTAAAATCTATTATATCACAACGTTATTTGCCAATTTTTATTTTATTGTACTTTTATTACATAAATATATTTATAAATTAAGTAAAAATTAAAACAGATGATCTAATTAGCTTTTGACAGGTTGAGTCAGTGTTGCCAGAGAAAAAGTCAATCTTTCGTCCTTAAAGCCTCCTCTACACTACTCCTATGTCCGGGGTAAACTCAAAAAGTACTACATGGATTTATTTCAAATTTTGCATGACTATTACTAACAGGTCGGGTCAACATATAGGCTACATATTATCAAGCTGTCACCTACGGGGGAGGTGCTGTGCGGAGTAAACGAAGTCCGCGCGGACGAAGTCTTGGGCAACAGCCAGTATAATTATGGCGAGCGAAGCGAGCCCTACACTAGGCGACTTTCTATGCACTTTTGTGGTACATTTTCCTGAAAAAGTATCCCACTTTAAGGTTTGGGCTTTGACGTGGTGGTTTAAATTCATGTCTAGATATATTATCTACCATTAAAATGCTATTTCATAAACATTAAAAAAATAGAAAATACATTTTGTATTAGAATTTTATTACTGCTAACGCCATCTATTATAAAAATAAATAAATAATAATAATAAATAAATATTCACGGGACAAACTACACTTACTGATCTAACCCCAAAGCAAGCAAATATTTGCTTGTGTTATGGGTGTTAGTCAACGATACTAATACATAGAAATACATAATATATAAATACCAGAATATATATAATAAACACCTAAACCCAGAAATACAAACATTTACGCTCATCACACAAATGCTTGTCCCCGTCGGGGATCGAACCCGAGCCCCGTTGATTGCGTAGTCAGGGTCGCTAACCACTCGACCAACGGGAGGGTCAAATAACGAGTAAAAATGCTACAAAGCTACACTAGGCGACGATCTGTGCCCTTTAGTGGTACATTTTAGTAAAAAAATATCGCACTTTTAGGTTTAAGCTTTGGCGTGGTAGTTTTATTTTGTTTAATTCATTTTCATTCACTCCAGTTTAATACAATATTAATCTATTAAAACACTTGTACTTTTTAACTTCCCACTACGTATGTAGATAGGAAGGTTACTGATTTTGCTCCGATTTTCAAAAATGGAGTTTTCACCATATGTCCGCGTTTTGTGGGCTTAGGAACCATTTTCGACTATTTTCGCGATGACGTCAGTATGTCTGTATGTATGTGTGTGTGTGAGTGTGTGTGTGTGAGTGTGTGTGTGTGTCAACAACTCATAAGTTTTGAACGCCTGGACCGATTGAAACGCGGTTGGTGGCATTCGATTGGATTCCGCTCAACTTATACTTCCTGAAATTTTGTACCAAATGGGCCTAAGAGATTTTGAGAAATTTTGAAAATACCCTAAACAAATTGTGACGAAACAATTTTTTTTTTAATAACTTCCAGATTAATGTACCGATTGAGTACAAAAACTATTCCTCAAAAAAATACATCTAATGCATAAATTGCCTCAAAATCAGTTTATTCGTTTGAAAGTAATCGTTGACGAAAATTTTGAAAAAAGTGTTTTTTCGACATAACTTCGAAATATTTCAACCAATTATTTTTTGGTATTCTACGATATTTTAATACTATAAAAATTACGTCGAATGCCCTTTTAAAAATCAAAACCGAACCTTATTTTCAAAGGTTACAACTTTTCAAATATTAAAATTACGTTTTCTTTAGCAAAGTTACTTAATATTTTGGAAATAACTTTCAGGCTAATATACCGATTGACTTCAAAATCTTATCATCGTTTCTCCTTTAAAAACTGCGCCAAGTACCGTTAATTGGATAAAAATCGGTAAATTTGTTTGGGATCTATCATAGACGAAAATGTTTTTTTGACATTGCTTCGAAATTTTTGAACCTACCGATTTTTTAGCTAAAGCAATATTTAAATTGAGTTGAATGCCATTTGAAAGATCAAATCGATCATCGTTTCCAAAATATACAGCTTTTCAAAAATCAATACGTGCCAAGAAAACTTATCAAGGACGTACTACGTGCGTCTTCCCGGTTGAAATTTGGATGTTTTTTGATTTCAATGGCTTCTTTCACTAGCCGTGGAATGTAATATGGCGTTCTGTCGAAAATACGCGTGGCCTATGAAATTCCATCCAGTGATTACGGCCCGACTACAGCTGTAGATGTTTAGCAATCGCCGACTTATTAACGTCGTTATTCTTGACTGCTTTGATATGCTACTAGGCCTCTGACACATGCTCTTAGTACCTCTATACACTACTCGGCCGACTTCAGTACGCGTCAAGACGCCGTTGTGAACGCACGTGTGTTTAATAGATTTTTTCGTTGATGTGCGTGTGAGACTCTATTATGAGCGGCATACAGTGGTCACAGGAGCAAACTATGTTGTTCCTTGAAACACTTCAAGCAGAGCCTTTTATTTGGGACCCCAGTGGGAAAGGTCATAAGGACAAGAAAAAAGTAAATGATGCTTGGGTGCGTATTCGGGACGTTTTGGAAATACCAGTTGAAGAATTGAAGAAAAAAAAGGATTCACTTTTTGCGACATACAGGGGCTACTACAGAAAAATGGAAGCTTCCTTAAAAAGTGGTGCCGGCGCAGATGATGTTTATCGTCCAGTTTGGTTCGCCTTTGATTTCATGAACAGCTTTTTGGGGTCCGTGTATAAATGTAAACAAACAATAACCACGGTAAGTTTTTTATTATCAATAACTTGTTTTATTATTACTAAAGTACAGATTACAGTAAGGTCGATTCGCCAGTTTGCGTCCATTTAGTGCAGTTGCTTGCTTTAAGGAGAACATAATAATGTCTCTGCATTAGTTTTAATATAAAAAGTATGTAGTTAATGTGGTAACGAACAGGCGAAATGACCCTACATTCGTTGTGTTTATTTATAAACATTGAAAATAATTTGTAAAGTAATCCCTTATCTGAACGGCAGATAATGGTGATCTGCGTGGTACTTGTGTAATATCTCTCAAAGCACAGTTATTATCAAAGTCTGCCCGCCAAGACCCGGGTTGAATTAAAACTCCATTATCATCATACATATCTACAGTACCAGGAGGCATATATATAAGGGATGATTTATTACTTTTTCTGAGAAAGTTATGCAATAAGAGACATGTCATTGTAATAATTGGGATATTATGAATATCCAAATCAATTGGCTTTCTGAATATTCTAAACCTGGATGCTAAAATACCAAACACATTCTCAACTACTACTCGAGATTTTGACAAGCGCATATTGAAAATCCTTTTCGGTGAATTGATATCATGGTTGCCAGGATATGGTTTCATTATATTATTATGTAAAGCAAATGCTCCATCTGTCAAAAAAACGTAGGGAATTTCGACATGATCCGTTCCGGATAATGGACTTGGCTTAGGAAGATTAAGCCCGTTAGATGCAATTTTTTGCCATAACGAAGAATTTTTAAGTACACCTCCATCACTGATCCTACCTTGACTACCAATGTCAGCATACATAATGTTATAGTTACTGTCGACTAAAGCTAAAAGTACTAAACTAAACGTCTTTTTATAATTAAAGTACTCAGAACCAGAGTTAACCGGTCATTGTATAACAATATGCTTTCCATCCATTGCGCCAAGGGCAGGTGGAAAATTCTCCTTGAATCCGTTTTCAACTTCCAACCACTGCTGCTCATTGCACGGCATCTGTAAATAAAAAGTATATTATATAAAAAATATTATCATCAAATAATATGTAAAAAGACACGGTCAATTTCATTAAAAGCTGACACTCAAATTGTATATAAATAATTAAAAAGCCGATTAATTGTAGCACTCATGTATTTTTCATAAAATACAGAGACATACACTCACACTCCTACATACACATACAGTACTCCTGCATATACGCGCACTCAAATGCATATAGTATACAGAACCCATATACACTCACAAATTTGGATTGGATTAAATAAAGATTTATTATTAAATAGGTCGTGATATATACATTTAAACCTTTGCTATTTTTATTTCAGGATCATGGAACTGATTCGATTCAGGAAGAATCAACCAACGCTTCAGAGGATGTACCAATTGCTTCTCCAACTCCAAAAGAACCAGAGCCCCCAAAAAATAGACACACCATCCGACGGCGTGACAACCCACCGGAATTGCAAGTTGCCAGTAGGCAGATGACAGAAGCCTTCAATAACTTAAATAAAGTAATAAATAATCCTTCAAAGGATAGCAGCGCAGTTGAGGACGAGTGCGACGTATTCGGCAAACTAATTGCCAAAAAACTGAAGAGGTTACCTGAACATGAAAGGGACGATATAATGTTCGATATACATGCTCTATTTCGGAAATCACGTTTTGAAAGATCTCCATCAGGTGAATCGTTTCGTACTTCTACACCTAAGTCTACGCCATATTATAGTCCGTTAACTACATCACTATCTTCTAGAAAGCGTCCTTTACCTGCGAATAATGCAGTTCATTATAATGTTACAACATTATCTCCTAGACCACACTCATCGTTTTCAGAGCCACCTGATACATATATAACATTATCTAATGAGTCCAGTGAATGTCAACCGACATACTTCCAACAACCAAGCGAAATCACTGCTCATCAACGCTCTTCAAAGATACGTGTTATAAGTGATGAAATTATTGCACCAGACACCCAAAGTCAATCAGTTTATCAACGCTATAAGCAGCCTCAATCAGATCAATCTAACGATGTTCAATATATTTTGAATATACCAGAGACCCAAACTCAATCTGATTGTCCAGAAGATAATACACATCAGAGTGATTTAATATATCAGGCATATAATGACTCGTAATGTATGAAATTATTCTTATTCTTATTCTTACTGATATTTTTGTAATTGTACATACCTAAACTTTAAATAAATATATGTCATAAATATTAAAATTTTACCTTTATTTCATCCTTGAGTTCCTCGTTCAAAGCTTCACAGACTTCGACTACAATTTTTGAAATCAACTGGCTTGAAATTTTAAATAAATAGTGCATAGATCTATAGCTGTCACCACTTGCCAAAAACCTCAAGGTGATTGATAATCGAATCTTAGCAGGTATAGCTTCTCTTAAATGAGTGTCTCGTTTAGCGATTAAGGGTTCGACTTTAGAAAGTAATAAATTAAAATCGTCCAATGACATTCGGTGGAAATTTTCAAATTCTCCTGATGGTTCTTGTATGAGTTCAAGAAATTGTTGTTCCATAGTACGTCTGTAAAAAAAAATACAGTTAATTAACTTGCCATGTAATGTACTTTAACTTATTAGAAATCCTAATTATTTAAATAAATATTACCTACCTAGTTCTGTTCCGATGCATTGCGATCATCCACCATCTTCTTTTTCTTCTTTTCTTTTTAGTCTTCTTCGTGAGATAAGTATGCACGTAGTTATAATACGCTAGAGAGCACATTGCTACGGCAGCTGCTACTTGAGCGTCCATTATAATAAACGTCCGCAGGGTACCGGTAACGCTACACGAATGCGCTCCTCGCGAATTTGAACGAGTGTGTAGTGTAGCACCGCGGACTTCAGTCAACTTCGGCCGAGTACTTCGCCGAGGAACTTCGCGAGTAGTGTAGAGGAGGCTTTAAGGACGAAAGATTGACTTTTTCTCTGGCAACACTGACTCAACCTGTCAAAAGCTAATTAGATCATCTGTTTTAATTTTTACTTAATTTATAAATATATTTATGTAATAAAAGTACAATAAAATAAAAATTGGCAAATAACGTTGTGATATAATAGATTTTAATAATAATTATCAAAAATTGAAGAAACAAAGTTTATAATATTGATCGACAGTAACGGTAACCTTTTTTTAAACAAAGAAGAAAGTTTCAAATTCTTAAACGGAAAACCGGGTAAGTATTAGTTATATTTTTTCCCCTTTATTACACTTTCGTAGTATTAATAACTTTTAATATATTTCTTTTAGTACCCATAAATGTTGCAAGATTTATTAACACTGAATAACTCTTCTGGAAGAGTCCGAAATTTTGGAATTACTCCGAGTTTTTCCGACTTTGTAAGACTTTTTTCGACTTTTTAAATAAAAATAAACATTCATAAACTGTTACTTTCACTTTGTAAGTTATTTACCTACTTTTATCCGAGAAATTTTTTCCACAAGGGGGGACTAAATATTATTTTTTGTTAATGTGTTAAACGTTAATGTTAAAAAAGAATGACATGTTATGTTAAACGTTAATTGTTATAACTATTTTAACAACAATAAGGAAGTATGGCCCGTTAAAATGAATACTAAGTTAATAACTACAGATTTGGTTAATAATTTGAGTGTTTTATAAAGTATGCAACGCTATCAACCAAATATTTCATGCGTACTTACAGGTAAAGTTAAATTGGTGTATGCTGCGATATGTTTCAACATAAGATGTCGTTTTTAATTGGTTGTAGACAGGTATGCACTATACCTGTCTACAACCAATTAAAATACTATACGATTTCTTTTGACAAAACTTGCACGTTGCACTTTTGTTACTATTATCACTGTTTTCAGTGTAATCTCAAATAGCAACCATACCTACTCCGTCTACGTCCAGCACACTTATCCATTTTGACTGATGACTCAAGTATTAAACTGTTTAAAGTTTTAAACTGTACTAGCTGTTGCCCGCGACTTCGTACGCACGTTGTAGTGACTTTCGAATTAGGATTTTAAGAACTTGCTGAACTAACACTAATTGTATTTTTCTGTGGGAACGAAAGATTTTCCCGCAGTAAAAAGTATCCTAAATGTTAACCCAGGTAATTAGCTATTACCTACTATACAAAATTTAGTAAAAATCCGTTCAGTAATTTTTGCGTGAAAAGCGAACAGACAGAAAAACATACAAAAATTCAATTTCTATCGTTTTGGGGTTTACCTATGTTCTGTTCAAAATACGCAGCAATATTTTTTTAAAGAAAAGGTATTTCATGTACAGATTTGGTTTCGTTACTGTTATATAGTTATTATATGTCAAGAGTCTTCGCAACCGGCGTGTGTGTATGAAGAGAGTGATCAATGTGGAGGAAGCGAGACAAGCCTGCAAGGATCGTGATGTATGGCACTCGGTTCTCTCTGCCTACCCCGTAAGGGATCTGGCGTGAAGATATGTGTTTGTGTGTGTTTATTATATGTGTAGATTATTTATACTAAAACACTTATCATACATGGATGTATCAGGGGAAGGGGGGTGGGGGCAGGTAGGGGCATGTGCCCCCCTTGGAATTTGTTTACCTCTCTACTAACTATCTACCTACTGTTATAGATAAAAATATAATCTTACAATTTTACTCCCCTTCACCCCCGGTCAAAAATAGACTATCATTTGGTTGTCAAGGGTCAAATTGAAATTTGATGCACTAGCTTAAATGTTATTTTTTTATCTCAGACAAAAATAGACTTTATCATTTGAATTTCAAGCGTCAAATTGAAATATGAAGCATTAGCTCCAATATAACAAACTACGATCGGTCGATGTCACGTGACATGCCCAGTGCAGCCATCTATCGGT
Organism: Apodemia mormo; assembly: GCA_036924255.1. Classification (NCBI taxonomy): domain Eukaryota; kingdom Metazoa; phylum Arthropoda; class Insecta; order Lepidoptera; family Riodinidae; genus Apodemia; species Apodemia mormo. Next base: position 1,293,685 of record JAUPFN010000027.1, read on the forward strand.
TTGTTTTTAAACTTAAATGATGAAAGTTGATAAGTTTACGGAATTTGCGTTAGTGACGTAGGTAGCAAATTGAAGAATTAACAAAATGTTATAACTATATTCTTTGGTTATAACACTTTTAATCTTTAACGTCTAACAGTGTTTAATGTTAAATGAGTTTTAACATGTTAATTAAACAGTTATTATATTTAACGCCCACTACTAATCCGGATACATTCTTTAGTTTTCAAAACAGTTATTTGATAAAGTGGGATGAATTCCGAAATTTTCTTTGTGGCCTTGACTTTATAAAAATGACGAGTCCGTCAAATCATGCAGTGTAAAACTCAGAAGTACTCAATAAAACAACATGCGAATACATGTGAACACATGAGGAAATTTCCTTGAAAGTATGTAAAGGACAGTCAAATTTAGGCAAAACTTAATTCATAATTTATTATTGGGGTGTCCAAAGTCAAGAAATTCACAGATATTTTGATTTAATTGAATGATCCTGGTTTTGTTAGGTATATTTTGTTTCTCAAGCAATCTTGACCCAAATTCCATAGTAAATTATCTGTAATTAAAATATATGTATAAAGCCTTAGTAAGCCAATAACACGAACACGATCAATTATTGGCCTACTATATAAAATAAGATAAAAGAATAAATGCTTGATTTTTCAGAAGGTTCCAATCACATTTAATTAAGTTGAGATTGTTACTGAAATTTCGTTTACATTTTAAAAATAAAATTTTCAGTATCCGCACACGGCCATGCATTAAAAATTTCCCATATTAAGAAATATAGAAGAAAATATTCCATGTATAATTCCGGCATAAAAAATGCAGTTACTTGACGTAGAATATGCTTAGAACCAAGTAATTTGTTACGATTTTCAAATATTGCAAAAGCAAGTACATATTATTCTCACAGGTATTCAACACAGAATTTGATTCAAATGTACCAATGATACAATGTTAAAATAAAAGTTAAATTATAAGCAAGCATGGTGACGATAAATGATAATTATTAAATAAAACATGTTAAGAAAATCAGTACTTTTATTGGTATATTTGCCCTGTGTAGCTCGGTATATTTCAGTATTTTTTTAAGGTGCTTCGGTATTTTCGTAAAATTTAATCAAGTCACACAGAACTCAAGTGGCAATTGATACCGTATGTAGAACTCTGAATAGGTAAGGAAACCTATAGAAATGTTACAATGTCATATAGATACTTAGATATGTAATAGTTTAGAAGACGGAATAATAAACATAATGGCGTCTTTGTCTGACGTATGTAACGAAAACAAGCCAATGCTATACGTAATAGTTTTGCTTTATTGACAACATTATACATGAATTCAAATTCAAATTCAAATTCAAATAATATTTATTCGACGTAGGTACATTTAAGAACACTTGTCGACGTCAAAAAAAACATATCACAACAAAATATAAAAGACAATTTATACAATATTTATAAAATACGATTCATAAAAATTACGTCAACCAGAGAGAATTTTGTTTTGCTTACAGAAATGACCAATTATTTAAAAAAAAAAAAAAAATAAAATATATATTTTAAAATTATAATTTTAAGCAAACATGAAGACGGACATTTATAAAATTAATAAAATATGTCAATTAAATGTCATAATTACAAAATTTAGATCTAGTGATGTCAACATTAAATTACTATTAATTTATAAATAAAATTGGCAATAAATAATTGTAATCAGATTCAATTAAAAATGTCAAAATGAAATAAAAAAAATTAAATATAAAGTTAAATACCCGTAATTAATTGCAAGTTTTTACATTTAAAGTCAAAATTCATTTAGAAAGTTAAAACATAAATGTACGGTGGTTTGGTTCCGTACAGAGTAAAATACAAGTTAAGTTCAATATTATGTTTATTGAAAGCTTAACTTATACTAAAATGGTTTAATGGTAAAAATGGTTGAATGGTATGGTTAGGTGAGCACGCGAACCGATTGGCGGCTTGACGCGAACTGGTTAAAATATGTAAATTATAATAACGCGTGGCGACATATACGCTGACAATGCCAAACGTGATGTACGGCACTGTCGACAAGCTGTTGCCCGTACATGCTGCCACCGCGAGAGAAGAAGAATGATGGTGAAAGTGGTACCAAAAATAAATGCTTGAATATTTAGTGAGTGACGTGAGACAAGGTGATAAACAATATTTGCTTATTCTAATGGCACTCTAGCGTCTCTATCACAATAATCACTAAAATTATGCTTATGCACTACGGGAGAAGTGGACTGGTCTTTCACTTTACCACTACACTTAACACTAGATTGCCCATGGTCAACTACACTTACACACTGGTCACTAACACTGTACACTGCCGCTGCGTTCGCCAGACCTCGCGGCTCAGGGCGCGGTGGGTCCGGCCTGGCAGGCGCTGGCGCTGTGCCAGCTGCTGCCGGCGCGTTGGGGTCTCGGCGGCGGCTGAGGCGCAGGCACCACCGCCGCGTGACGTACGCGGCTGTCCCGGCTACCAGCACACCCGCCACCACGTATATCGCGACGTAATGGTGAACGTCGTGATAAGATATACCACTCTTTAGACCACTCTCTGAACGCATTTGTTTTATCAAAACGCCTATATCGTCTAGATCGTGATCGTAACCACCCGCTACTGACGCTGGCTCCGAAAACAGCGACACGGACGTTCTCTTCTGGTTAAAAATGTGGTTGATGGGTAGAATGTCTATTGCTGGTATATCTGTCTTGATGGTTAAAGTATTATTATGCTGTCTCTGAGCATAAATGGTTATGTCGTTTCCTTTCAGTATACAGTCTGGACCCAGCTTCGTGATACCGCTACTATTTAGATTTTTGGAAAATATTTGTTCATCACAGATGACGCGCACTGGACAAGAGTCGCAGCAAAAGAAAAAGTAAGTGTTCACATCATTTAACTGAGACCACCAGTCTTGACACCTTGCAGTTTTGGTTCTGCACCGCTTCGTCTCCTGGTCTTTGGAGCACAATATGTCATCATGACTCATATGTGAGATTGGTTTCTGTAGAAGACAAAGTTGTATTTCTAAATCTAATTGAATACACTTATGCAATTCTAATTGCGATATGGTCATGAATGAGTCTCTTCGTAAGTTGATCGCTATGTAATCTGAAACTGGAACTAGGGTGACCATGGTTTTGTCAATCCGTCTTGGGATAGGATAAATTCTGTATACTTGGAAATTATCTCTACTCACTAATGGTATTCTAATTTCAAAAATAAAATAATCTTTCATCATCTTGGCTCTAACCTTAAGCAAATGGTAAATTTTGGTAAATTCTGTGTGAGGATTTTCAATTGGTAACCTTAATTCATTAGACAATTTCCCTGAAATAAGATTTAACTCCTCTAAAAGCTGGTCCGGTTTCAAAAGATGAATGTTGAATTTCCCAAAATACACTTCCGAAACTGTATCTAGTAAAACATCCTGCATATTCTTCAAATTAGACTGCAAGCTGTTAGCTGCCATGGAGCATAACAAAAACTCATTGGTCGCTTCCACGTCTTTCAGTTGACTTTTAACATCGTAGGTAGTATTTTCTAATTGGTTAATGTAGTGTGTAAATATCTTATGTTGTTTATCAATAGAGCCTTGCATCCTCTTCAATACATTATATTCTGCCTCTACTACAGATGTCTGGTTTTTCCATAGAGCAGCAAGATGGTTTTGGTTTTCTCTAATTAAACCAATGTCCTTAATATACTGTTCAGCGAATTGGTCATCGAGTACACCGAATAGAGAGTGTGCAACATTACCCACAACATTGATAAGGCCGCGTCTGCGCCGCGCGTGCCCGTGTGGGAACTGCTGCGTCGACAAAATGCTATTATAATGCATTAACTCTGTATAGCTGTGCCGTAATTGTATTAAAATGGATTCGCAATGGACTTTAACTGGTGATTGTTTGCATAGATATTCCATATGATCTATATATTTGGATAACAGTTTACTGCCCTGCCAATATGGTCGTAAATCATAATATACTACTAGCTTCCACTCGTCTTGAACTAATCGCATGGTAGATATTTTATCAAAATATAAACTTTGACTATTGTTAAAGTTTATTGCGTTGTATGCACACGTGGCTGGTGAGAATAAAAACGTAAACAACATAAGTGTCATGGTAAATAAATGAAAAATGCCTTTTTTAGCTCGCCGTTTTGGTTTTGGTAAATTATTGTCATTAGACTGGTTATTCGGCTGGTTATGCTCGGCATTTTGAAGTATTTGGTTACTGTCTCCTTCTTCACTGGTATTTTTAATTGGTAAAAGGGATAACTTAATTATTGGTCGTCTCATAACGCCATTCTTAGTTTTTACAGAGACTACTCTAGTTAGCCTATCTTGCCCCGGATGTAGCTGCACGACTCGACCGAGAGCCCACTTACCCGGTGGCAGATTAGCGTCGTGTATAATGACAATATCTCCTTCATTTAAATTTGGTTGTGAACGTTGCCACTTAGACCTAGTGTTCAGCTGTGTAAGGTACTCAGTTCTCCATCTCTTCCACACGTCTTGGTAAATTTTCTGTACTAACTGCCATCTGGTTCTCAACTCCAAGTGTACGGCCTTGGTCACCATACACACGAAGACGGCGATGTATCCTTTGGTACATCTCACCCCTCTACCCTTTGCCGCCTTAATGTCAACAAAACCTGTGAAATCAACCCCTGTGTGGTAGAAGGGGCGGGTCCTGTTGACTCTGGCTGGTGGTAAATCTCCCATCAACTGGTCGTGTTTCAGGGGGGCGTGCCTTCTACACAGCACACATCTTCGAAGTCTCTTCTTGACAGCGCTATTTCCTCCTATAATCCAATATTTTTGACGCAACCACGCGAGGGTTAATCGTGCACCCCCATGGAAGGTCATTTTATGTGCCTGGTCAATAATCATACTGGTAAGTAGATGGTCATGTGGTATTATACACGGATGCTTCATACTATCTTCTATTTTGGCGTTGGTCAATCGCCCACCAACCCTTAAAAGTCCTTGGTCATCAATAAATGGTTTTAATTTTAATAAACTACTCTTAGGGTTAGGTTGGTTATGATTTTTAAAACATTGTATATCTTCTAAGAATTCAATTTGCTGTACATGTTTTATGATTAAGTTTTTAGCTTTTCTTATTTCTAATATACTTAAGTATTTTTGTTTATTATTTTTAGACTTAGATGTAAATCGCAACACCCACGCAAGCACTCTTGAAGCTTGCGTAAAATCGCTGTATTTGCTAATTATATTTTCAATAACTTTGTTTCCATATGTAATTGTAACATTTATATTTAATAATGGTTTTTTCAACTCTTCGTTGGTTGTATAAAATGAACTGGTTAATTTTGACTCCTCGAAAGATTTTAGCCAGTGTGGTCCCGTCCACCACATGGAATGGTTAATCAGCTGTTCCGTGGTGATGCCTCTACTTGCGCAGTCAGCTGGGTTGTCCTTGGTTGAGACATAATGCCAGCTGCTTGGTGGCATGATGTTCGTCACCTGCTTCACCCTATTCGCCACGAACGGTTTCCATTTACTTGGGTCGCCGTTGAGCCAACCTAACACCGCCGTCGAGTCGGACCAACCGTAGATTTTGATGTTGTAATCCGATAGGCAATTACAGGTGATCTTTATGACCTTGGTAAGTAGAACAGCTGCACATAATTCTAATCTTGGTAATGATACAATTTTCTTTACAGGTACGAGACGAGACTTCGCTGCCACTAGTATTACAGAAGAGTGGTTGTTAGTGATATTGTTCACTCTGCAATATACAACACAAGCGTAGGCATTTTGTGACGAATCACAAAACCCATGTAATTCGATAGTATCGTTCTTTGAAGACTGTAACCACCTTGGTATGGAAATTTGGTTAATTTTGGTGATGTCAGCTTCTATGTTTTTCCATCTTGTGTTGATGTCAGCTGGCAACTCATCGTCCCAATGAAGGTTTAGGAGCCAAACTTCTTGGAAAAGTAATTTCAACTTGGTGGTCACTGGTGAAAGCCATCCAAGCGGATCGAATATTTTTGATATATTCGAGAGTAAACTTCTTTTGGTAAGCTTAAGGGCTGGTTCAGATTTCAATTGAAATGTAAAATAATCTTGGTCTGAATGCCACTTAAGTCCTAATGCCTTGGTTGATTCCTGGTATTTAAAAACATATGCTTGGTATTCACATGGTGACTGATTATCCGGTAATATTTCCGGTTTGTTAGATGACCACTTCCTTAAATTAAATCCACCTGACTTTAGAAGATTAATGAGATCAGAAATTAGCTTTTTTGCAGATTCCAGGTCATGCTGTCCATGGAGAAGGTCATCCATATAGAACCTGGTAGCTAGAGCTTCTGCTGCTTCCGGATAGTGGTGACCTTCATCCTTAGCCAGACGTTTCAATGTCATTATGGCTAGGAATGGTGCGGCCTTGGTGCCGTATGTGACTGTGGTAAGTTGATATTCTTCCAATGGTTGCTGTTCTGAATCCCTCCACATGATCTTCTGGAGCTGCTGGTCATCTTCATGGATATTTATAAAACGAAACATTTTCTCTATATCTGCTGTAAAAGCTATTTGGTATTGCCTCCACTTAAGGATGAGAGTAAATAAATCTTCTTGCAAATTTGGTCCAGAGTACATAAGGTCATTTAACGAAAATCCTGTTGATGTTTTCGCAGAGGCATTAAAAACAACTCGCGTGGCCGTTGTCGTGGAATCCGTTCGGATTACACAATGGTGAGGCAAGTAGCATTGGAGTATCGTATTACTATTGCATTTCTTCATATGTTTTAAATTAATATATTCATGTATAAATTGTTTGTAGTTCTGTTCGATAATTTTATTTTTTGAAAATCTTTTTTCCAACTGCCGAAATTGAGCCACAGCTTTGGTTTTTGAGTCACCCAATTTTTCAGCAATCTCTGGTTTCAGTGGTAATCTAACTATGTAACGTCCATTTGGTTGACGCGTCGTATGCTGCTGATAATGATGAAGGCAATGGTTATCTTCATCAGAAATATTAACAGCGTTATCTGAGATGTCCTCAATCTCCCAAAAGCGCTGAATGTCTTGCAAGTTGACCGTGACGACGTTGCAATATTTTTGGTTTGGTTTTATGGTACCACTTAAAATCCAACCGAGTTTGGTATTCTGCGCAATTGGTAGTGACGTGCCATTACGAATTAAACCTGGTAAAATAATTAACTCGTACACATCTACACTTAAAATTAAATCTATAGGTTTACTTTTATAAAATTCCGGATCGGCAAGTGGTAATTTATCCAAGCACGGCCATGATGGCTTTTCAAGGGATTCGTTTGGTAAATTTCCAACGACATGCTTCATGACGTAGGTTTCGGTTTTAAATGTAAAATTATTGTGAAGAGAAGATACGTTTATTTGTACGACTCCCCTACTGTTGTTGGTTTTCGCGCCAACTCCGACCACCACACAGTGGCGCTTAATTCTTGGTAGGCCTAAAAGCTGAGCAGCATTTTCCGTAATAAGAGACGACTCTGCACACGGGTCTATAAGGGCTCGCATGGTACGGTGACAGCCATCCACAGACCTAATATTAATTTTAGCTGTCGCTAATAATTTGGGCATTGTTTCTTGTGGTGCATTCGTAACACATATCTTCGATTTTCTGGTAGGCTGCTCGATGTTGGTGTTGCTAGAAGTTGAGGGAGCAAAAGTAACGAGGGCATTATGCAATAAAGTATTATGTGGCTGGTTACAAAAACGGCATGTTTTTTCCGAAAAACATTGATTGTCGTAATGGTTAATTAAGCAATTTTTACATAACTTATTTGTTTCAATAATTTTTAGTCTATTCAGCGGCGACGATTCTAGAAATTGTTTGCATTTAAACAATTCATGGCAACAGTTTTTACAGAGCATGCATTTCCGTTGTGTTGCAATATGCATTGGTTTCGTATTAAAATGGTTTATTACAGCTGGCCTTGGTTTGAAGTTTCTGTTCATAAAATTATGCAAATGGTTATTTGAATGCTTTTCAACCCATGGTTTCTGGTATTGGTTTTGGTGAACTGGAGATGAACCTGGCTTATTAAAATCTTGTTGACGACGAGAGCTTTCTAACGATATAAATTTAATTTCTAAAAACTTCAAAAATTCGGACAAATTGGGCAATTCCTTTGGGTTCTTAAGCGACTCTATGTAATCGTGATGAGTTTCGGTATCTAACTTTTGGCACAAAATGTAAACAATTAATGGGTCCCAGTTGGAAATATCGATACCCATTGCTTTTATAGAGTTAAGACGCTCGTTGGTGGTGTCATGTAACCTTTTGATGACTGCTGCAGATTGTTGCTGAATGGTAGGCATAGCTAATAATAACTGTATGTGGGAATTAAATATTAACCTGGTATTATTGTAACGTTGGTTTAAGATATCCCAACATACTTCGTAATTTTCGGAATTAATACGTAAATGGTGAACTAATTTTTCAGCCTCTCCACGGAGCTTGCTTTTCAAAAACTGCATTTTTTGGACATTTGGTAGAGACTTATTATGATGTATGGTTTCGGAGAACAAATCTTTAAAACATATCCAATCCTGGTAATTTCCGCTGAACGTGGGTATTTCCATTTGTGGTGTTGAACGTTCCCTATATGATGATGACCACATCTGTCTGTTCACTGCCTTCTTCATGGTGTTGTACTTCTTCTCCATCTCAGCGAAGGCTGTCTCATATTCCTCATTGTCTATCAGCCCTTCGCTGTCGATGTCCCAGTGAAGAGAATCGATGACCGACCATCTGGATTGGATAGTCTTTAAAATATCTTCAAACTCCCAGCGTTCGGAGCAGCTCTCAAGGTCGACGGCCTCTATGGTTCGAGAAAGCGCCTTGAAGTTGCTCTTCTGTTTACGGAGCATTGCTTCTACCCTACTAGAGTTACTTTGGTGCGACAGTTTTGGCGCAGAAAAACTAGAAGAGGTACCCTCCTGGGCGGGAAAAGAAATATCGCGCCTATCTGAGCCCTGCGATAATGGTGTGGCTGGTCTCAGTAATGGTTTGCTGGGTTCGCTTATTACGTAATTAGAAATCATGTTCCTAACATCATGGTAAAAATCTTTTGTCCGCTGGTAATGGTTTTCCGTAAAATAGCGGTGGTTAAAATCTTCGAACTCGGCGCAGAGCCTAGTATGGTTGGTTTGGAATTCATTCCAGTACGAGTCCAAAGTATTGAGGCGTTTTTCGATATAGGCGGGCGTCTTACGTTCGGGCCCGTCCTTCTTGAAATTAACACACAGCGTGTTAATCGCAGACATGATTTGGTTCTGGGTGGTTAATAGAGCCTCCATGGTTGCGGGCATTTTAATGGTCAATAGAGTGGTAAAAAGTGGTAAAAAGGAAAGATCTTACTTGAAGACTGGCACGTGGTGACCTGGTTTGTCCTCAGAAGTCGTCCCTGGTGGTAGTCGCTGGTAGCGTCGCTGGTCTGGTGAACAGGTTATACTCCACACACAAACACTTTGGTCAAAATTAGAACTCTGGTTTGGTTCTGGTTAATTGGTTACACTACACACGCGACTTAATTGGTTAAAGTGGTTAAAACGCAACTAACACGTGTACGGTTTCACAGCGCGCCGGTCTCTCCTTACGTCAAGGAACGAAAGACCACGTTGCTCACACGTGGGACTATACTGGTTAGGTTATTGGTTAAGGAATCCTAAGGATCTCAATGGTTTTATATCTTATATATATTTGGTCACTGGTTTGAAAAGGTTGAAGATCACAATGGTTAAGAATCTTTTAAATGGTTAAATTTATTGGTCACTGGTTTGAAAAGGCTGAAGGACCACAATGGTTAAGAATCTTTTAAATGGTTAAATTTATTGGTCACTGGTTTGAAAAGGCTGAAGGACCACAATGTACGGTGGTTTGGTTCCGTACAGAGTAAAATACAAGTTAAGTTCAATATTATGTTTATTGAAAGCTTAACTTATACTAAAATGGTTTAATGGTAAAAATGGTTGAATGGTATGGTTAGGTGAGCACGCGAACCGATTGGCGGCTTGACGCGAACTGGTTAAAATATGTAAATTATAATAACGCGTGGCGACATATACGCTGACAATGCCAAACGTGATGTACGGCACTGTCGACAAGCTGTTGCCCGTACAATAAAACTGTTATAAAAATGGTAGTAATATCAAAATAAATTTTAAATAAATGTCAAAAGAAAAATGATCACAATATTCTATATACCAAAATACAAAAGCCAATTAAAATACCAACCAATTAAATAAATTATTATATATTAGCTATTTCCAAGCCTCTTTGTCATTTACAAAATCCTGTATTTTGTAATAGCCCTTTTTGCATAATTTTTGTTTCACAATTTTTTTAAATCTGCAATAAGGCAATTCTATAATATCGTCAGGAAGTGTATTGTAAAAACGAACGCTTTGGCATAAAAACGACTTGTTAATTTTACTCAGTCTTGAAAAATGTGTTACTATTTTATTTTTGTTTCTAGTATTTATACTGTGAGTGTCACAATTCTTGGAAAATTTATTTATATTTTTTTTCACATATAAGATATTCTCCAAAATGAATTGAGAGCTCACAGTAAGTATACCTATTTCTTTAAATTTAGTCCTCAAAGACTCATTTCTACGCATGTTGTATAGAAATCGAATTGCCCTTTTTTGTAAAACAAAAATTACTTCAACATCTGTTGAACTACCCCATAATAATATACCATAAGACATGATACTATGGAAATAGCTAAAGTAAACTAAACGGGCTGTTTCTATATCAGTTATTTCACGAATTCTTTTTATTGCGTACGCAGCAGAACTGAGTTTTTTTGCCAGATGTGATATATAGGAGCCCCAGTGTAGCCTTGAATCTATTCTAATCCCTAAGAACAATGTGGAATCCACAAAATCTAAATCGGCTTGATTTATACTTAGTTTCAGTTCCATGTGCCTTACGTTAGGTAAAACGAATTTAATGCATTTTGTTTTTTTACTGTTGAGCAATAAATTATTTGTGTTAAACCAATACACGATGTCAGAAATAGCACTGTTTACGTCGTCATAATTACTTTTCTTTCTATCAATTTTATAAATTAGTGAAGTATCATCTGCAAACAATACTATTTCATGTTTTTGACCCACAAAAAATGGCAAATCATTTATGTAAACAAGAAATAGAAAAGGACCAAGGATGGATCCTTGAGGAACACCCATACGTAATTTAAAACCAGGAGATGTTTTACCATTAATACTAACTATTTGCAGCCTATTTTCAAGATAGGAATTAAGAAATGCTAGTGCTTCATTCCGAATTCCGTAATGGTATAATTTGTTTAACAATATTTCGTGATTTACACAATCGAACGCCTTAGATAAATCACAAAAAATTCCTAATGCATTACGTGAGTTTTCCCAGGCATCATAAATGTGTTCTATCAATTCAACTCCGGCATCAATCGTTGAAAGACCTTTCGAAAATCCGAATTGTTTATTATGAAGTAAATTATGTTTTTGGAAATGTGCCAACAATTGGTTCAAAACAATTTTTTCGAAAACTTTACTAAATGTTGGCAAAACTGAAATAGGGCGATAATTTGTAGGATCTGTAGGTGAGCCTGATTTAAATAAAGGAATAATTTTAGTATATTTCATCAGATCCGGAAAAACCCCACATTTTATACAATTATTAAATACTATTGCTAGATCTGGGGCAATAATCTCAATTTTATTATTTATAATCTTAACTGAGTGACCCCATAAATCCGCGGTACTCTTCTTATGTAAAGTTCTAAATGTTCTTATTATCTCTTCCGGGGTAACATTATTAAATTCAAAAGAAAACATGCACTCTGGTACATTATTTTTTAAAAGTGAAAGTGCCAAACTTTGAGAAACGTTTAGGCCTTGAGTAGTAGTAAAAGGAATTTCAGAAAAGAAGTTTTCAAAAGCCTCGGAAATTTTAATATCGTCCTTAATTACATTACCATGTATTTCTAATTCAATTTCCCGGACACAATTTCTTGTTCTACCTGTTTCCCTATTTATTATACCCCAAATAGTCTTAACAACATTATTAGAATTAGCAATTTTATTTTTTATCGTTAAAGTTTTCGCAAATGTACACACACGTTTAAAAAGTTTAGAATATTTTTTTACATATATTTGGAATAGTGGGTCAAAATTGTAGCGCTTTTGTTCATAGAGGTCGTATAACCGTCTCCTGCTAACGTTAATTCCTACTGTCGCCCACTCACTAAATGCAAGGCGATTTTTCATTGACACGGTTTTCGGGATAAGAACAGTTTTTACTGCATTATCAATTTTTTCAAACACTGAATTAAACATAACATTTGGGCCAGCATTTTTTACACATACATTATTATTGCTTAGTACCTTATTTCTTAATAATTCAATACGTTTAGAAGTCAGAGGAACATACGAAACAAGTCTGTTTAAAGATTTATCTTTGTTAATTTCAAAACTAAGGAACTGACCACAGTGGTCCGAGTCAAGTTTGCTTATAATATTACAATTTAAAGGCAAAGTATTTGTAAATACATTATCGATACATGTTGCTGTTTTGTTAGTTATTCTAGTTGGTTGCATAAAAACGTTCCTTAAATTGAATGAATAGAAAAGGTTTAAAAATGTTGTTGTTGTTGGAGAGGACTCTAAAATATTAACGTTGAAATCCCCAGACACAGCCACAATTTTATTTAAAATCGTTATTTTTAGCAAAACCTCTTCCATTATTTTTAAGAAAGATTGAAATGCACTATTTGGTGGTCTATATACGCATAAAATAACGAAATTTTCAGTTTCTATACAAGTCATTTCTGTAATACATTCGACTGAGAGTTGCACTATATCAACTCTTTCCTTGAATTTAATATTTTTATTGATTAATATCAAAGAGCCTCCACGTACTGAATTCTCTCTGCTGAAGCAGCTTCCAACAATATGATTATTTAAATTCATCAAACACTGATGCTTCTGTAACCAATGTTCACAGATACATAAAATATGAATATCGTTATTATTTATGAATAATTCTATTTCTAATTCTTTATTTATACAGCCTTGGATATTTTGATGTACTAGATTGACAATTTGTTTAATTCTTTTACTGTTGCTTACATTTGATAAATTTGGCTTAACACAGTTGCTAGAGATAATCTCTGTTGTCCTACAAACTAATTTAAACAATTTAGGGAAGATTCCATTGTACAAGAGTTTTCGTCAAAAAGAGACTGCCCTTTCATTCATTCATTTTCACTAATGTTAAATGTCATTATACACAACTTTTTCACATTAATTTAATTTAATATAAACAAATTCATATTTTTCGTAAAATTAAATACGGAGCAAATGTTTCTGTGACAGTAGCGCCACCTTCCCCAAACCCAATGACGTCACACTTGACGTCACACTTGTGCCGAGTCCGTCATATTGTGTCGCTATTTACTTAAGTTCAAGGAAGTTATATACTATAACTGGAATTGTTACGAAGCAATATTTGAAAAATAAAAATGTACTTTATTTCGTAACTAATAAAGTTGACATTTGTTTCTTACATAACAGAGGGGAAAAACGTTCTGAGCAAGACAACGACAAGAGTGGATGTTGTCACTTTCTTGCAATTGCCAGGATAATAAAACTATCTAAATGGTAGATTTTTACATATTCGGTAATCGTTAAATCCCTTTTATTCATACACGTCGATAAATAAATTAGCATAAAATGTATTGTAATTAATATAGTGAGTTCTAAAATGTGCTTATTTTATTTATTACGTAATCACTTATGCAATGCAAAAACTGTTTCTCAAATTAGTAGAATTACTTAGTAGTAATTTGCAAACTACGCATGGCCGCACTTACATATGGCGATTGGCGCTTTATTTAGTAGAAAGATACACACTCCACCCATGTCGGGGTACTCTTCGGAACGATTTTGAAGCGCGTGTGAACATTCCGGGTAGAATATAACTTCCTTGCTTACGTTGTAAACCATAAACATACTCTGTGGACACAGATTATAATATAATAGTTTATAATTTTAATATAATTCAATAGTAGTAGTAGTAGTATGATAGTATCGTATCAATTATCTTATTAATAGTAATACGATAGTGTCGTACTACTGCTACTGAAACGGAGTCTTAGTAACTTGGTCCCGTTTTACCATTTGGGTACGGAACCATAAAACCCATTTTGACTAAGATAATGTCACAGTTAACTTTATTACGAAATCAATAAGCTTCAAGGGCAGTTTTAAGAATTAATGTATACTGTATAGGTATGGTAAAATACAAAACCTTAGAACAATAATATTATTCTGATGGAGTCCCGCAGACAGTATGTAATCCGTCATGTTTTGTTGCGTAGGTAAGCATGATTTTTTTCGTAGGTATGGTAGTTTCATATGTTTCCTTATTTAGAGATGTAGAACCGTAAGATACGTATCCGGCGTGTCGATAGCAATTAGCCAATAGCTATATTTTATTTTCCTACAGGCCATGAAAGAAATCAATTATGTATATATCTTGTGCTCTTTATAAATATCATAAAGTTTTTATATTCATATCGATTATTTCTCTTAATTTGCTTCGAAACTTGGTAGTTTTATTAGTAGATTTTTTCCGTGTACACTGTAAACATTGATCGCTTTTACGAAATACGAATGACTAATTTATATTTTTAACTCCCGAATCAGTCTGTATCGTAGTGATTTTAATATTTTAGAAGATTTGCTAGAAATGTTTAAGTAGAATCTACTATTGTGTATAGTTTAAAAGAAAATTGTATTTAAAAGTTATTACTTCCACTGAAATATTCAACATACATAATATAAAGGTAAATATAGCAGTATTAATAAACCAGAAAAATACTGGCTGTATAACGTGTGACCTTGTGCATTTGTGGACAGCGATGAAATTTAGTATTATTAATAATAATATAGTTGTAGTAGTAGTAATATCTTCACGCCCATATCCCCGAAGGGGTAGGCAGAGGTACAAGAAGTGCACCCACGATTAGCCGAAGATACTGGGTCCCACAAATGTGATAGGTGGCAAGCCTATCGCCAACCGGGCACTTTCCAATCCCGGGCAACTTTGTGTTTCTCAGAAAATTAAAAAAACACTTTTTTTTAATGTGCCCGACCAGGGAATCGAACCCGGGACCTCGTGTGGTCAACGCCAACACTGGACCACTAGACCACAGAGGCGATTAAATTATTAATAATAAATAAATTATTAATAATAAAAATAAATAAAAGTAGCATTATTAATAATAATTATTATTATTAATAATGCTACTTATATTATTATTAATAATAATAGTAAATACTATATTTATGTTATTAGATACGTGATATACAGTAGGTACTGTGAGTTTTTAGTGTTCGAGATATCATATTTTAGACCCATTCGTAAAATACCTATGGTTGAGTATGGACCTATGGTACCTATGGAGAGTACCTTACTACGGCAATCTATGTGGTTCGGGTTCGATTCCCGATTGGAAAAACATTACCGTTAAGGTGAGGCATCGGGACAAACGGGAAAAAACTTGTTTGTTAAATCACGTTTTTATGTATTGATTGTTAAATAACAATTTTACAAAAATTACACGATATATCTGAAGACATTATCTAAGGAATGTGCTAACTTATTACATGATAGAATGTACTTTACTCGATCATATAAAATTCCGAAAATAGGCTAAAAAATTTCTCTAAAACAAATAATTTATTAATAATATTTCTAATCTTCTACATGATTTTCATATGGTGATATTTAGTTTTAAATGCAAAAAAAGAATGTACTAAATTTTGGTTTTCAGCTGAAGTCCTATATTTATTTATCCGAAAATTAACACGTTTCCCAGCGGTTTCAGAACACCACGCAGTAGTACCACGCCGCCCATTTCCTATAGAATTAACGCGCGTCAAAATACCTCGCCTTAAGCGGATATAATTTTGTGCATTGAACATGGCTGTTTGTATTTCTGGGTTTATATTCTTATTATTCATTATTTATAAATGTATTTTATATATTAGTATCTTTGACGAACACCAATATCACAACCCAAATAATATTTTGCTTCCTTTGGGGTGAGATTAATTTGTATAACCATTTTGTGCTAATATTATTTCCCCCTTCGACTGGCTGGATTGGATTTTTCCATGTTTGATTTTTATTGATGAAATTCCATTTTTTGAAATTGAAATTCAATCATCTGTTCCTGAACCGTAAGATTCCCCATTAACTTGATGTTTGAGGGATATCGTTTTGATTTTCCTCTGCGTTTTATATTTTTATATAGTAAAAAACCAAATTCCTCTTGTAATGAAAAGAGAGGCCATCGTCTATAGACACCAAAGATGTTAAGGTGGTGCTATCCGTGTGGCTGGGTGGGAATGCAATGCATAAGTCTACCGGCTACCCTACCCTTCCAAATCGGAACACGACAATGACATTTGACGAGCACTGACGCTATTGCATCAGGTATAGATACAGCGGTGATACGTACGATATACCTGGGTGAGCCGTTTTAAAACTCTATCACCTAGTAGTCATGATGGTAGTGACAGGCATAATCATTTGCCTTTTACGATTTCGAGCCCAGACCAACCGAACTAATCCCTGCTATATTACCGTTAGGAACGCAGGTTTAAGGTGATCGATACTTTTTTTTTTATAAACGCTTGTAGGTTATTATTTTTAAATGTTTCGGTGAATAAGGTGGAGTCAAAGGTTTTGAAAGTCTCAAAACCTTTAACTCCACCTGATTCACCGATATACTTATAAAATTATCATTTATATATCATGTTATTATCACTTTTTACTAAAACATGCGTAAACTCATTTTTATTCGGAGTATACAAATGCGCGATATCGCCTTACTTCTCGTTTTGGAATGGAAGATATTTGTTTCAATATATGTCGCAAATATTGCAAACATTTTTAATTTTCTATGATTTAAAAATTATTAAAGATTAATTTTTTTTTTATGAAATATTTATCACTATTACAAAAATAACAGTTCGTAAACAATTGCTATAGTTGCAAAATTGCGTTGCAGTCGTTTACGCCCCCGACGCACGGAGGAAGCATGTTCTAAAACATTATGCCTACATCTAGAACAAGCATTATTTAGTCTATTACATGGGGCACACTAAAAGTTTTGCACTTTTCGAATTTCGAATGTTATATTTTTAAAACGTTGCAACCTTCTTATTAAAAAAAAAAACAATTGGCGGTAAATGATTTGTCAATTGTTTTTTTATCACACATCAAAGTTCTATGTACGCAGCGAAAATGGAATCAAGTCGAAAAGATTTTAGAGCGATGATTTTTTATGATTTTAAAAGTTCTCTTTCTCCGCAAGACTGTGCCGCTCGTCTTCAAAATGCTTTTGGGAGAGAAGCACCTTGTTTCAAGCACCGTGAGGCGATGGTTTGCTGAATTTGAGAGAGGTCGAGTTTCTTTACATGACGAATTTCGTGAAGGGCCGGCCTTCAACTACCATCAACGAAAATAATGTGGCTACTATTAAGCGATTAATTGCAGAAAACCCCCGGATTACCTATGAGACAATTCGAGGACTATTGGGGATTGGTATGAACCAAATTCAGAAAATTTTACATGAAGAATTGGAAGTTCGGAAACTTTGTTGTCGTTGGATCCCTCATGAACTGACAGCGGAGCAGAAGCGGGCTCGCGTGGAATGGTGCTCACAGATGCTACTGAAGTACGACCACGGACATTTTAATGCTGTTTATGAGATTGTCACAGGAGACGAAACGTGGATTTATTGTTTTGAACCCGAAAAAAAAACAGCAACCTTGTGAATGGGTGTTTGAAAATGAATGTTTGCGATACTTTCTTCAATAAAATGACACTGCTTTTTGAATCCGGGGGTGGAGATACTTGTGTAAATGACAATGAAAATGAAAACACAAATGCAGAGAATTTACGAGAATGTTTGTCGGCCTTTATAGCTTCCTAGCATTCTTGGACCAACGATATGTTTAAGGTTTGCCAGTATTTGAAAGGATCATTATGCAACTTAGAAATATATTACCTACTGAGGAACATATCGAAATGTACATATCATTTCACCTAACTATGCTTTATTATAAATCAATTAAACAGTCGATGAAACAAACCCCAGAGATTTTCGTTAATCTTCAACAAAACGTGAAAGAGGCTATTCAATTGGTTGGTCTCATATTTGGCACTTACATTGGCAATGAGATTAGAGAACTTATATTAAGATACATTTTTTCTGTAATAGAAATTTATAAAAAGTTCTGGGGAGTTATCTATGCACTAATTTCGAGAATGGTGATTCTACAAGTATGATCGTGTATATTTTGAAAGGTCTTTTAAGTGTGGGCCATACTGAGGCGTACTTGCTGGTAGAATATATTCTCAGTAAAAAGTACCCTTATTGTATACCTCAGGCTCAAGAACGCGAAATTTTCAATGCATTGAAAGATTGTAAAAATAAAGAAATTTCGTTTTTTTACAGACACATTTATGTTCATTTTGAGCGCAAAACTAACGTAGAATATGAAACTATTTTCATAGCATACATATTTTTAAATTTAATTTTTAGGGTGTGTTTGTAGTTGACCCGTGCGAAGATTTCGCACTGCGCCATCTAGCGTTTTCCAAGTATAAAACTCTATTGATACCCACAGATGACGCTCCGGTCGATTGTTATAAAAATTATATTTAATTTTTTTTTATTAACAAAAAAATGTTTCTTCCGCCGGATCTTCTCAGTGTGTGGCTGCGTTCCGATCCGGTAGTAATTATAAAGAAATCGACCTAAATTAAAATCTTTGCACGCCATATTATGGTAGAATACGATGGTAAGTTAATTTATTTTAATAATTTGTGACACCCATATTCTTGCAAATAAATATTTTTTCATTTTCAAAAAGACTTTTTTCGAATTTTTCCGTAGGTATGTTCTTTTGCAGTAATATTCATATAGGCATAAGTAATCATTTGAGCTATTTCTACAGTTTTGGTGCAGCGGTAAAACCCTTATTATTATATATCACGATATTATAAATTTTCTATATCCTGAATAGTACAATGCACAGTACAATGTCAAAGAAAAATTTAATGGATCGAAAACGAATAAATTACTAGATCAAAATGACATAGACAAGACTAAATTTGAATTTGGAACGCGAGTGCCAGTTTATGTTAGGACCCACGAAATAAAGAAAACAAGCGGAATTGGCAAGTACAAACATTTGTATCAGGACCGCGATCGCCACACTCACACATTATTGCATATAAACTACTAATGCAAACATTGTTTCATTGGTCGTTTTCATTTTAAGCAACAATAATCCGAAACACACAAACAGAACATTTAAAAATATACCAAACTGCGTTACAATAAGTATTTACGTCCTTTTGTAGTCTATTCAAAATAGACTCATCTATTTGTACAATAGTGAAACTTAAGATCGTAATAGTTTCGCTATTCTACAATAGATGGCAGCATTGATTTTTCCGTAGTTTTCAGTTGATCATATTTGAGTAGAGAACTTTCTAGAACGATATACGTAATGACTGTCATTACGCATATCTTTCTAGAAACATTAGTCAACCTAAAATGAACTTTATATGTAAGGTGTACGGCTGATTTTAGCTTGACTTTCTATTATATCATTAGAGATTATATTAAATCAGGAATTTAATTAAAATAAAATGAAAATTGTACTTTCGAATGATATGAAATATCTCCATTTTTAATCATCTGTATTCTACTATCATTTCTGCATTCAAGGATGGCACAATACGGCATAATTCAGTGTATAATAGATTTTCGCACGACGACTATCTCCTAATGATATGGTAAGTATCACTAAGGCAATTTAGAGTAAAAGCGCATAATAGTGACGCACGCGGCACGCCCACTCTTCACTTCCCCTTGTTTTCTTTATTTCGTGTTAGGACCTAATATTATTATAGACTTGTGGGTCGTCAAATGCAGAATTGAGGACTTCAGCATTAGCAGATATAGCCTGCCTAAGGCATTCTGCTTAAAATCCAATAGTGGCCTTCTTATAGGTCTGACGATGGAGGACTGATTGATGAAGGACCTCTAATCGGCCCAAAACTAGTCAGAATCTACACCAATTAAATGTGAATGAAGTCGCTTTTTAATTAATTTAGTTCATAAAATGCCTCACGAAAGTTTAATAACTAAATGTTATTTTTGTTGTTTCAATGTTTTAATATTTAGTGTATACTAGTGGTCCCGTACGTGCTTCGCTACGTATAAAATCAAATATTAAAAATGTGATAAATGAAGAACCGCTCTACCGATTTTGTGTAAATTTCACATAAACCATCTAATAAATAGTCCGAAAAAATCCTAAACATTTGGTTTGGATAGGTGAGCCCGTTCTTCAGTTATAAAATTACAACGAAAAGTGACATTGATTTTTATATATATAGATTTTAAAAAATGTGAGATGCCATCATGCCTTCTTTGTCGATTTTTTATTCGTGGATTACATTTAACATCTATATAATATAAAATGTTCCATAAAATAAATAAAAAAATTGCATTATGCATGCTTTTATTGTTTTATGTACGGTAGAGTATTATATTTGTTAAAACTAATAAATCTTTTTAAATCTATTATTGATCTAATGTTTTATTGACTAACAAACTCGTTTCGTGGCGTAAAATTATAAATTACTAAAGCAGATACCACACACGTGACTGCTTAACAAACGTTACTATCGTTCCAGTACATTACGGGGTTTTAACATGTAACGCATGTAAAAACGTTTGTGCCGGTTTGGCCGTACACTAAATTCCTTATAAGTGCCTATAACGCATTTCATCCGAGCATCAACCTATTAAATATCGTTATTGATTTGATTGATGACGAAATCTCTAAATGTGAAGTACCTACCTACTGTACTTTGGCATCTAAATAGAGGATAGTATATTGTTGCGGAGAACGGCATGCCGCTTGAGTGCTTAGCGGCAGCAGACCAGCGTGTGCAAACGTATTGCCTCCTAACATTGTAAAGATTTGCTTCAGAAGGTTTCTTTAGGCTGGTAGCTGGTAGGTGATGCGGAGAAGACCGGAGAATCTTGCAAAGGTGGCAGCTAGACACGGCGAAGGTTTTAGCGCAATTAAAACGAGCGATTTAGTATTGAATATAGAATGTAGAATGTGTATTTATTAAATAAGCTGTCTTATTTTTACAATATTTAAATTATCTAACAGCTAAAATTACAATTTAATTATTGCTATTAAAACTTTAGTTTAAACTTCAGTTTTAATAGCAATAATTTAATTGTAATTTTAGCTGCTAGATAATTTAAATATTCTAAAAATAAGACAGCTTATTTAATAAATAAACATTCTACATTATATATTCAAAATAAGTATTTACTACAAAATTCACATTATTGGTAGTAAATTAATATTTACAATTTAGAATTGCAAGCGATAAAAATATACCTGACGAAGAGTTGCTAGTAAATAAAACGCTCGGAACCTGACGGTAGCGAGACGGTGTGCCGATGCAAGGTTTTCTAGTATAAATTATCAAGTTCCATGATTTCACCCTGACATGCGCCTGGAGGAATGGACGCAAAGCTATATCCCCGTAATATCCTGAATCTATAAATTACTCTTTCCCCATGTTCAAGTTGCCACCATGTTCACTGATCGACTTGCTGGGGCTCCTCCATGGGTCTCGTTCGATAGGGTTGATCATATATGGCAGCGTGAAGAAAGCGGGAGGGGGAGAACGAACCAACAATCATTACCAATTCATCTACTAATCTACCGCAAAGACAATCATTGACTTAAACAGGAAAAACTTATAACTATCATATAATCAAATTGACAATCCCATGGGAAAAAGCGGTTAGCTGTCCCCTCTCTCAACCCAATGATCGGTCCATCCTAAACTGAAATACAGAAGTGACAAACATTGAGACTGCTGTGGCAGAACTGGTAAAGCAATCGTACCAATTCCGGGCGACACGTTACGGAGCTCTACCACCTAGAAGTCACGTCAGTGGAGACACGTTTACCCAATTGTTCTCATCTTACAAATTGGCAGGATTGCATATGATCTATTCTTTGAAGGGGCCCGGACCAATTTTGCTTTTTGTCTATGATCTTTACATCGAGCATGTAACCTAAAAGAGTAGCGATATGAGCCATCTTATTTCGAAACTGAGGGCCTACCATGAACTCTTATAATACTTGTCAAGTTCCAGGCAGTTCAACTATGAGTATTAACCTGTCAGGTTTTACGATCGTACCATGAACTAATTTTTGTTGACCTGCAATGCGTCGTCTTCTGGCTGGTCACATTATCTCTGGTAGGACATATCAAATTAACGTTGAGAAACACATAACTTGCCGATTTTTAAATTTTAGTATAAAGTTATTATTATTATGCATTTTAATAAGAAATCTTGAATTTAAGAATACAAATTGGCAACAGAGATCAAGTTTTAAGTTATTTAAAGTCTACGTAAAATATATGGAACATAAAGTAAACCACGTAATATTTGTTAAGCGGCATCCATTAAAGAACGCAACTCTGGGAATATTACCATGACCTTGAACTGTTTAATAAAGACATTTATGTTATGAGTGCGGTTTTTAAATTTCTTGAGTACGTCTTGATTTTTTGAGATTAGAGTTTTGGAATAGTTTGTGACTATTTTAAAGCTGTGTAATTGTAATTTTAACACATTGATTTCATGAACGTGATTAATGTCGAAAGCAAAACGATCGTATAATATCAATATATTCAATGAACAATTGGAAGTTTTATGAGATATTTTAAGTACTCATAAAGATATTGCAACGGGATTCAATAAAAGTGCACACTCAAAACGTTAATTTTCATCACACATCTAAATTTATGTGTATCTCCTCTGTGGTCTAGTGGTCCGGTGTCGGAGTTGATCACATGAGGTCTCGGGTCGGACAATTCAACAAAATGTGTTTTTCAGTTTTCTGACAAAAGCAATGTTGCCCGGGATTGGAAAAAGTGCCCGGGTACACTTGTTGTACCTCTGCCTACCTCTTTGGGGATACGGGCGTGAAGATACTTTTTTTTTATAAAATAAAAAATAAAAAAAAATGCTTTAAAAGTAAGTAAATATTAAATAATTAGGGCGAGCGAAGCGAGCCCTACACTAGGCCACTTTCTATGCACTTTTGTGGTACATTTTACTCAAAAATTATCGGACTTTTAGGTTTGTGCTTCGACGTAGTAGTTTAAATTCATGTCTAGATATGTTATCTACCATAAAAATAGAGAGAGGGAGAGGGAGGGGGCGGGGGAGGGAGGGGGAGGAAGCAGGAGAGGAAGAGGGGGAGGGAGTGAGGGAGGGAGGGAGAGGGAGGGAGAGAGAAAGAGGGAGGGAGGGAGACGGAGATGGGTAAGGCAGAGGGGAGGGGGAGAGGGAGAGGAAAGGGGGAGGGGGTTGGGGGGAGACGGGAGGGGGAGGGGGTGGAGAAGGGGAGGGGGAGGGAGAGGGAGAGTGAGGGGGGAGGAGGGGAGAGGGGGGAGGGGGAGAGGAGAGGGAGGAGGAGAGAGGGAGAGAGGGAGTGAGGGAGGGGGAGAGGGGGAGGGGGGCAGGGAGAGGGAAATGGAGAGGGGGAGGGGGAGGGAGAGGGATATGGAGAGAGGGAGAGGGGGAGG
Source organism: Apodemia mormo (assembly GCA_036924255.1). Classification (NCBI taxonomy): domain Eukaryota; kingdom Metazoa; phylum Arthropoda; class Insecta; order Lepidoptera; family Riodinidae; genus Apodemia; species Apodemia mormo. The sequence continues at coordinate 1,317,457 of JAUPFN010000027.1, forward strand.
GGGTTGGGGGGAGAGGAAAGGGGGGGGGGAGAAGGGGAGGGGGAGGAAGAGGGAGAGAGTGAGGGGGAGGAGGAGAGAGGGGAGAGGGGGGAGGAGAAGAAGAGAGGGAGGGGGAGAGACGGAGAGAGAGGGAGGGGGAGAGAGGGCGAGAGGGAGGGGAGTGAGGGAGGGGGAGAGAGGGATAGTAAGAGGGGGAGGGGGAGAGAGGGATAGTAAGAGGGGGAGGGGGAGAGAGGGATAGGGGGAGGGGAGGGGATATGTAGAGGGGGAGAGGGATAGGGAGAGGGGGAGGGGGAGAGGGAGAGAGAGGGGGGGGTGGCTGGCTGGCGGGGAACAGAGTGAATAGAGCGTTAGTTTTAAGTCAGGGTGCCCCTCTTGCCCTGCATAATCAATCCTATGCCTGCCTATGCCTATCCCAACGATATTGTATGAAAGTGAGAGTTGGGTATGTTAGAAGGGCATGAAAGTATAATCAACGCAGGACCAGGTTCGTAATGTTGAAGTGAGAGAGAAGTTATGCTTGAAAGAAAGTGTTGGTGTAAAGATGAGAAAGGGCATGCTCCGTTGGTTCGGACATGTACAAAGAATGGTAGGTGAAAGATTAACAAAACAGATATACAATGCGAGAGATGAAATACTTTATTATTTATTTTTTTATACATTAAAAGATTATAGACTTTATTATTATAAATAAAGTCTATACATTAAAAGATGTAATTCTCATAAAAATACTTTTCTAACAATATTACTAGATAGTATAACTTTGCGAGCCCTTACAAAGCTCTGCTTTTTGCTAGTAAATAAATAACTTTATTTAGAAGTAATGTATGAGGTACTGTATTTTATACCAATATCAATATTTTTCTAAAACACAGTTAATGTTAAAAAATATACAGTATAAATTCCTAATAGGACTAGGGCTAGGAATAGCAGTAATAATAAAAAATACCTACGTTTACAGTATATTTAACACAAAGCAATCCAATAAAAGTTACTTTTTACCACCTGCAAGTGACCGGCAATATTATGACACTTTAGCAGTTCAAATATCGATTTCGGTCTGACAAAAACACTTCATGGTACGCTAACGCAGGGCAGAAGTTGGTTTGAATAGTAAAACGATCGCTCGCCGGCATAGGTCACGTGGTCACTGACTGGCCTGTTAGATAACGCTTTCATGGTACGAAATAGCAGGACAGTTTAATTATCGGCTAAAATTGCCCTGCTATAAGAGTTCATGGTAGGGCCGCAGTATCAGTGTTTTGCCACTGATAAATAGCAATTCACGCTCGCACTAAAGCATAAGCAGTACCGCACCAACCTGTGTGTACGTCCCCGATACTCTCGAAAATATTCAAAGTTTGGTATATTATATCCTATAATATCGTGTTATTCTATTAGATGATGTGCAAAAAGCAGCAAAACGTCGAATTATAAAACAAATGGAATTACGTTTCGTCGGCATCAATAAACATTGATTTTATTTTAAATTACTTTCATATAATATGTCTCAAGTTAAACTGGACGGGTAACACGAAACACGTGGACACTTGTTTATGCGTCTTGCTCTTGCCTAGGTGTAACCTACATCAATTATCTCATTTTATTCAATACGCGTTTACTATTGCTGCGTCATTATCACTTAACCTTGAATCGGCCAACCACAGCATTATAACTGGTGTAGTGTTTTGGCGGAACTTGTTTTCTAACAAAACAAACAACATAGCCACTCTTCTGGTTACTTACTCGATGGATCTTTATAACTCTTTAATATACTGGTCACATATCCCTGTTGCAACTTTTATCATTCCCAATAATATAATTTGGCCAGCTTCAGTTGAACTACACATTTTTGTTTTATTTTAGATGAGCGCCAATATACAGATGCCAATATGCCTAGAAGGTGTAAATTTGGGAGACCGGCACCGGCATTACAACTCACTGGTGAAGTCATCAGCGGAGTTACCGTTGGAATTCAAATTAATTGAGAAAGCACCAGAGACGTTGCCTATTGACAAACTTTTTAAAATAGATTTGGCGTCACATTACAGGAAAGTGGATTACATATTGGAAACTCTTCGAAATGACGATATGCTATACGTGAGTCGAGCATTAAAATGTTTCTGGTTATTAGATCAGCAATATGCTGATGTTGTGAACCCTATGTATCTGGAGACAAATCTATTTCCGCAAATGATTCAACCTGCAGTTAGTAAAATGAAACACTGGTTGCAATTAAATCTAAAAGACCCTAAAACATGTCAGTCTTTCTATGAATACTATCGAGTTGAATTTAATGTAGCTATTAAATTTCTGTATCGTTGCTCGTCTGAATTTATACTGAAAGAAATTCTACATATTATTGATAAACTAAAACCAAAAAATTTAAAAATATTATGTGAAGTTTGTCCCGAAGTAGCTGTTATTTATTTTGAACATTTATTGTTACATAGACCAGCTCTAGAAAATTACATAAGAAAGGAACAGGACTTTTTTAATAGCTTAAAACCAATTTTAAAAACTGATGCAAATTTATACTTAGACTTTGTAGAAAAATATTTTAATAAATCCAAAATAAAAAAGCTAAGTTCGTCAGCAACTAAATATATAATGCAAAATTTTAAAAACAGATTTAACGCGAAACAAGAACTTTATGCAACAATGTTTTTTGACATGAAATCGCTCGCAATGTACCTTACTGCTGAAGAGGCTAAAACTCTCATTATCAAGCTAGCTAAAGCTGAATATTTACAATCTTGGTTCTCATACCAAAGCGTGGAACCCCTTCTTAAACGATTGATTGTTACCGATAGGACACGACTGAAAAAAGATATATTTGTTGACAAATGTATTAAGCCTTGCATCAAAGAATGGCCGTATCCCATTCCTTCGCCATGGGTATTAACAAATACAGATAGAGAAAGAGTGTTTACTGATACAGAATATAATCCGTGTATGTATCAACAGCAGATGGGAGGAGTCCGAACGTTATGTAAAAAGCGGAAATATCGTAAATATCAATTTGCTGACAAAAGATGTAAGACACCGTTAGATTTATTATTTGATCGTTACCGCGTAGCAAGTTTTGAACGCACGTTTCGTGAACTAAGCAAAAAAATATTAACTGAAAGTACTGTTGAAGGAAGACTCAATATATTGATCGTTCTTGTTAGTAAAAGTGGTGGCGTTGTAAGTCAAGTTACGAAACTATTAGAATGGTTGTTGGAAAGACATGTTAATGAACCTGTTAATCTTCGTGCGGCTGTCATCAGATCCTTGGTAAAACGTGGAAGTGTATGGAGGCTACCTCAAGATGCTTGGAACATGTTGTTAGATTTTGGCCGGAACTTAGGTCTAGATGGTGAGTCTCCAGAATTGCTCTGTCGGGAAGGTCTCCATGCAGTTATCATAAGGCGTTTACTAAACAATATTGCGTTAGAGCAAAACTTACTCACAGAATTTATAAAAGAATTTTCAACACTTGATAAGTACAGTCTTAATGTTGTCGAAAAATTAACTATTGTAGAGCGCCTAGCAAATCTCATGGTAAATAAAAATTTAAATCACTTATTGGATGTCATCACTACATATCGCTTAGAAATCGACAAAATTCCTGGTGCTTTAGATAGCCTAGTAAAAGCAGCAAAAGATGACATTAATATATTACATCGTTTATATAATGCTAAAATCGGTCGTCGTGAGCTTCTACCTCTAACATTTCCCCTTTTTCAAAATAGTGCTTCTTTTCTAAATGCATTACGGCATGACACTTCTCTCCTAGAAGGTGGAAAATGCTTTATAGAGCTATGTACTAAAGAGCGTCCGAAGCATGACCGATTTCTACAATCATTATATTTATATTTTAGTGAACCAAACGGACTAGCAATACAACACAAAGCTATGATAGAGGAAAAGATCAGCGAAAAAATTAATCCTTGGTTTGCACGGCCTTTATGCCACCTATCAAATGGAAATCAGTTGAAAAGCATACTATTAAGTTTTGATAATAAACATAATTTGGAGAAGAATCAACAGAAGTTAGCAGCTGAATTAAGATCAAATATTCATAAAGCTAAACCACCTCTAGATGTAACTAATTTAGATTGGCAATGGATAGGAGCGAAAGCTGTTGCAAATAATATACTGATATGTAGATCAATTGATTTAAATGCGAATATTGAATTATTGTTAAACTGGAAACGTACAGCCAGAATTGGTTTTCGTTTAGCTTTGAGGACTCCATCGTCAACTACAGCATTAATCCGTTTGTCTATTTTAAGACCTATAGTTGCGTTGCAAGTAGCCTTGTCTATTTACTTTAAAAATGAATGTATTGATATAGAAGTGTGGAATATTGTTAAACAGATAATCAAAAAACTGCATTCTAAAAGTGATACCCGTTTGATGAATAAACTTATCAAAATAAATTCCGTACCTAAAAATATTAAAGCAAATTATTGGACAACCATGTATCATCTGTATATTAAAATTGATAAAGCTGAGTTATCACCCATTGTTTGTAGATTAGAAAATATGCTCCCTGAAGTTGACGAAAATACTGTAGAATTAATTATAAAACAATTTATTACGAAACAACTTAATAAAGATGATTTTTTAAAAGAAACTATGGATAATGAAGACAGATGTTTGTATATTCGACTTACTGCTAAGTACCTGTTGCTATGCAAATCAGAAGCTTTGCAAAATAAGAGACTTAAAGATGTTTGCGATACTTTCTTCAATAAAATGACGGTACTTTTTGAGTCTGGGGATGGAAACAATGAGAATGAAAACACAAATGCAGAGAATTTACGAGAATGTTTGTCGGCCTTTTTGGCTTCCTTAAAATACAATAAAGCATTCTTGGACCAACGGTATGTTTCATGTTTGCCAGTATTTGAAAGGATCATTATGCGACTTAAAAATATATTACCAACTGAGGAAAATTTGGAAGTGTACATATCAATCCACCTGACTATGCTTTATTACAAATCGATTAAACAGTCGATGAAACAAAAGCCAGAGATTTTCGATAACCTTCAACAAAATGTTAAAGAGGCTGTTCAAATGGTTGGTCTCATATTTGGCACTTACATTGGCAATGAGATAAGAGAACTTGTATTAAGATACTTTTTTTCTGTAATAGAAATTTATAAAAAGGTTCTGGGGAGATATCTATGCACCAGTTTCGAGAATGGTGATTCTACAAGTATGATGATCGTGTATATTTTGAAAGGTCTTTTAAATGTGGGCCATACTGAGGCGTACTTGCTGGTAGAATATATTTTCAGTAAAAAGTACTCGTATTGTATACCTCAGTCTCAAGAACACGAAATTTTCAATGCATTGAAAGATTGTAAAAATCAAGAAGTTTCGTTTTTATTGCAGGCACATTTATGTCCTTAAAAACAAATTCTTACTTGAAACGAGAAACTAACCTGAAAAATAAAATTATTAATATTTAATTGTAACTATTTATTTTGATTATATTACAAAGTTTTAAAATACGAGTTAACTTATTTATGATGTAAATGATAATAAGAATTTTAAAATTGGCATCTAAGAGATTAAGTAATAACAGTATGCTAAAAAGAATGTTCGATTTTATTACAGGCATTTTATCTTGAATACAAAACTAACGTGGGATATGAAACTATTTTTATTGTATACAAAGCTTTAGAGAACACGGGTGAGATGGGCTGGCGGTTTTTTTAAATTATTACGAGTACTTTAAAGTTTAATATATTCCGTAAGATTCTGTATCAACTCCTTAACTTATCCACATTTAATAAATATTTTTAGGGAACTTGGGGAATAGTAGCTAAATAAATTTGGAATATAGGTAACGTTAACATAAATAATCAGTTCTCTCTTTAATAGTATGTGTTTAGGTATTTATCTTGTCATTGGGTGTCTTACAACTGCTAATATCAGAAATATAAGTAAGATTGACAAGATTCTGAGCTAAGATTTTGCTAAGACACTTTTTAGATACTTAAAATAATAAAATAGAAATTAGCTTTAAACTATTCTTTAGTACAAAAAGGACAATTTTTATTTGATAATTATAATGAAAATTATCTATACATATAATAAAATCGTAAGAAAATCAATGTACCTATGTCCGGGGTAATCTCAAAAAGTACTGCATGGATTTACTTCAAATTTTGCATGAATATTACTAACAGGTCGGGTCAACATATAGGCTGCATATTATCACGCTATCACCTATGGGGGAGGAGCTGTGCAGAGTAAACGAAGTCCGCGCGAACGAAGTCGCGGGCAACAGCTAGTTTGTAATACAATCTATACATATAATAAAATCGTAGGAAAGTCAAAACTGTACATTGAATATTTTTTTAAAAGAATACTTGGGGCGTGATCTACAATCGATATCGAAGCCAAAAATATAGTTTTTAGAATTTTTGTCTGTTTATCTGTCTGTTTATCTGTATGTATGTCCGGGGTAAACTCAAAAAGTACTGCATGGATTTACTTCAAATTTTGTGTTAATATTACTAATAGGTCGGGTCAACATATAGGCTACATATTATCACGCTATCACTTACGGGGGAGGGGCAGTGCGGAGTAAATGAACTCCGCGCGGAAGAAGTCGCTGGCAACAGCTAGTGATATATAAAATTATTGCTGTTTTAATGCAAATGTAATTAAAGTTGTATACAATGGTAACGCTTAAATATGATGATAGAAGTCAATCAAATTAGTCTCAATATTTTTTATATAATTGTTCCTAGCGATATATTTTATTTAATTAATTAAAAAAACGTAAAAAATATTCTAGTTTATCTAATAATCGTCACTCCGAAAGACACACAAGTATGGAGGACGTACAAAATCAAAACCGCCTGTATTCTTTATTTTTTAGGGTGTAAATAACAATATTTTACCATTTTAGAGTATAGTTATTTTTTTGCAGCATTTGCGACATTGATGCAAATTCAATCACGAAAGAGACGTTTATTATTTATATAGCCAAGCAAAATTCTATTATAAAAGGGCCTCCACCGGTACACGACATTCTGTCTGGGGCTCGAAATTTCCAGAACGAAAACATTGGAACCAAAAAACTTACCGTGTGTTCTTTTGCAGTAACATCCCTATAGTCTTAAGTAATCATTTGAGCTGTTTGTGCAGTTTTGATGCAGCGGTAGAACAAGGGTTTTAAATACCAGGTATGAACCCACCTGGTATTTAAAGTGATCGTATTTAGTCAAATCTCCTACCATAAAAAAAACCTTGTAATTTTGCAAAATTTCGCTCGTATTTATTATGTCTGATTAAGGCCTGTGAAAAAAGATATTATTTTAAAATATTGCCTTTATTTGAGCCATTTTATATGTTTTTTTTTTTTAATTGATATGCTTAAAATGTTAACGTTTTAAATTAGACAAGATAATTATTAATTTTTTTTCCTAACCACTGCTCTATTTTGCTCTAAATAGGTTTTTCATCTTTTAAAAGAAAATTCAACACCTAGATAATAATTAAACAGAACTTTAAAAAATGCATTTCCTGGTGCTAAGTAATTTAATTTTTCCTTTATATTTTTAAAGTTGACGGTAGAAAATGAAGTAGATTGTATAGATTACCCAAATGACTGTCTTTATCAGTTGTCTGACTGATAAATGCTCTCAAATTAATAGATGTGTATTTCTGAGCTAACATTTTCGCCAATCGCCGGGCACTTTATAGATATTTAGAAATTGTCCTTGCCGCAATTTAACTTAGTATGTCATATCGTCATGGTATACTTCTGACACGTTGTCCGTAGGTTTACTTAAAGATAAAAAGCGTGTCCTGACTCATCGAAACCGGCTGCGCTCAGACACTCACCATAAAATTTTATGTAACGACTCTGACTATCTAAAACAGATTTCTTAAGTTAGAGTTTCCTTGAACACACCCTCAATACCATTACTTATTATTATATTTAGAAATTAATTATTGATTGACCTTTGTTAGAAAATGTTATAAAACTGTTTAATTTTTAAATTTTAATAATTACGTTTTACTTTACCTCAAAATGTTTAAAACATTTACTATTATTTACTAGGTGGTAGAGTTCTGCATTGTCTCGCCCGGGTCTGGTACCACCGCCTTACCTATTCCTGCCGCAATAGCGTCAATGCTTGTCGCTGTCGTGTTCCGGTTTGGAGGGTAAGGTAGCCGATAAACTTATGCATGCGGCATTAGACCTCGCCACAAGATAGCAACGCACCATTAACACGTTTGGTGTCTATAGGCGATGGTTGACTCTTTCCTTCAAGAGAACCATCAGCTGCTTGTTTGCTATCTTATGATATAAAGAAATAGTATTAAAAAACCTAAACGCCTTTGTTTGATAAAACGATTTATTGGAAATATTCTAGCATTAGCCGACCCGCGCAGCTTCGCCCGCGAGTAGATAAACATGTCGTCAAGATAGCTTTTCATACAAATTTCATCCCCTAAATCAACTCTTTAAGAGTTGATTTTTGAAAAAAAATATTATGCTATGTTTGATCCCAGCTCTTCAACTACTTCCATGCCAATTTTCATGAAAATCGGTACAGCGGTTTAGCCGTGAAAGCGTAACAGACAGACAGACAGACTTTCGCATTTATAATATTAGTATGGATTAATTTCAAATCCAAAACCTTCAAGTTTTTGAAGACATTACAAATTTCTTTCAGGTATACAGTGTGTAGAAAAACCCTGTCGGATCATTAAAGGTGTTATTTAGTACCGTAATACGGTTACATATGTATAATTATTTTACGGATATTAATTAATTAGTTTTCCCAATAAAAAAAGTAATCTTAAATGGTATTTTCATACATTAAGTATGACAACACACCTACAAATAAGTAAATTCTATTATCAAAGAATGCCGCTAAGTCGAATGCTACCGAAGTACATGCGGCGCGTTTAATGTTCCCTTTTTAAAAAGCCGAAAAACGAACACCGTGCGAAGGCGCGGTGTTTGTACGAAAGCCGCCAAAGCGGAACAATAAAACAAACATCGACAAGGTGTTGTAATTTTTTAAAATATTTGCTTAATTCTAGGGAGATATATGTAAAAATACGAATATTAAAAAAAACGATAACTTTTTTATTTTCAGAAATAAAATCATTTCAATATTTTTTTTAGTAATGCCTTTAACCAACCTATATGGCACTTCGGATCGGACAGGGTTTTCTTTACATACCGTTTAGTTATTTGGCAACCCGCCAATGTTCTTTTCTATATCCGGGACAGCACAATGACAAAAAAATTTAATGGAGCGAAAACAAATGAATTACTAAATCAAATTGACATATAGACTAGAATAAATTTGAATTTGGACTTTCTTAACGCATGCTAGATACTTGCGATTAAAGGGGATAGTTTCCAAAATAATTATAGATTCATGGGTCGTCAAATGCAGAACAGAGTGCTAAGTGTGAGGTTTTCTTTTCGCATTCGATCGTGAGCGCGTTTGGAGTTTACTAGGAATTTGTATGTGATTTGTACAGTGCCACCTAGTGGTAAACTGGTTTCTCACGTTTACCACTAGGTGGCGCTGTACAAATCACATACAAATTCCTAGTAAACTCCAAACGCGCTCACGATCGAATGCGAAAAGAAAAACTCACACTTAGCACTCTGAAGACTGCAGGAGTATGTACACATTTATCCAAGTAGTTATGGACTACCTTTTTATATAAAAATATAAGAAGACTGCAATAGTACAAATCGTTTCAAGTATTTATGGACATCATCAATGATCTCCATTTTCATTAAAAAAGTGAACTTATAGTAAAGAAACGTGTTATTATTTACTTTTACTTTCGTACCCACATCTCATTAGTTCTCAAATTCTAAAATTAAATAATTTGAAGCGGTTGCATTTACGTTTAATTTCACGCCAAAATGACGAAATCTCAAAAGTGAAGTACCTATTGTACTTTGGCATCTAAATAGAGGATAAGATATTGTTGCGGAGAACGGCATGCCGCTTGAGTGCTTAGCGGTAGCAGACCAGCGTGTGCAAACGTATTGCCTCCTAGCATTGTAAAGAATTGCTTCAGAAGTTTTCTTTAGGCCTGTAGGTGATGCGGGGAAGACCGGAGAACCTGGCAGAAGTGGCAGCTGAACATGACGAAGGTTTTAACAGAATTAAAACGATCGGTTTAGTTTTGCATATAGAATGTAGAATCTGTCTTTATCAAGGATTTATAACGTTATAATATTGATATGTTTGCGTCGCGTCGTCGTGATTGGTTGGCGCTAGTTTGCAATCCAATCTCGAAATAGCATGAAATTTTACAACATAAAAGTATTAAAAAGCATAATTTTAAATAAGCAATTAAAGGATTCTACTTATATAATATTTTAGTTTGATCGTCCACTAACTATGAGCGATAAAATTATGTATCAATGCGTGACAATTATTTCAAAAGTTTATTATGTTATTACAATAAAAGAAAAATAAAGTAATTAAAAGGGATTAAATATAACGTATCTTTTTGATATTTTATTTTAATGTGTATTAAAATACTCAAAGATTAAATATGTCTAAATATTGTAATAAATATAGCTAATTATTATTGTAATATTACAATAAAAAAATCTATTTACATTGTTTTTTTTTCATGTATTAATTTAAAAATAGGGAATCTAATTTATTTTTTAATGTCGCAAAATTGTTTTATTATTAAGTTAACCATAATATGTATTTATTAAATAATTATTTTATTAATTCTTTTATTAAATAGTTTCATATGTATTTATGTTTTATTTACGTAAATTTAATTAGAAGTCCAAATACCTACAATAATATATGTCACTATCAGTCGCTAACGAGACAGTGTGCCGAAGCAATGTTTTTAGTAGTATAAAATAATTAAACGGTTTTTTAAACGGTTTTATTTAGGTTGCCCAGTTTATTCGTTTGTTTGGGTCAAATTTAGTAATTGGAATTTTACCCCCTTCCTAACAACAGCTCGATCTGATATTTGGTACTCACTCTTAATCTTGATGACAATAAAATTTAATACATGCTTTGACCGAATCGTTGGTCGAGTGGTTAGCGACCCTCACTACGCAATCGACGGGGCTCAGGCTCGATCCTCGATGGGGACAAGCATATGTGTGATGAGCATAATTGTTTGTATTTCCGGGTTTGGGTGTTTATTATATATATTCTGGTATTATATATATGTATTGCTATGTATTACTATCGTTGATTAGCACCCATAACACAAGCAAATAATTGCTTACTTTGGGGTTAGATCAGTAAGTGTAATTTGTTCCGTGAATATATTTATTTATTTGCGATTGTAAATCCAAGATGGCCGCCGATATAAAATGGCGGATTATATATTACTTTACAACAACTTCATTATGGGTATCAAATGAAAGGGCTTGATTGGTTGAATAGAGCTTACTATGAAAAAATTTAAAATCCATGATGACCGCCGCCAAAAAATGACGGATTATATATTTTCCACAACCACCTCAATATGGGCATCTAATGAAAGGGCATGATTAGTAGAATAGAGCTCATTCTGAAAAAATAAAATAGTTTAGACAGTGTAGGTATATTTAGTAATCTAAACAAATAACTTCAACTTAAAATCGGGATCCAAGCATGGGTCTCCCACCTAAGTCAAGATTTTGTATCGTGTCGAGAACTGTATGGCCTACGGTGGCTAAAAATGATACGTCGTTAGCGGTACCACCCAAGTTAAGGTTAAAACGTGCCGAGAACTGTGTGCCATCAGGGTGGATAAAAATTATATGTTGTTGGCAAAACACCAAGACTTGGGCGCATCTTGTTATAAATATATAGCCTTGCCCCTCTACTGGACCTCTGAGGGGGTCGACCGTTATAATGCCCATTACTTGTGAGAACAACATGGAGACAAAATACAAAAAAAAAACCAAAACAAAACAGAAACTGGAACACAAAGAAAACGAAAGCTTGAAAAGACGAAAGAAAAATGTAGAGCAAAACGGAAAATGCAAATGAGAGTGTAAGTGAAACTCTCCGTTTCTCTTGTTTATGTAGAGAAGAATTAGTATCAGAAACCCCTGAACAACATGAAGCTGCTTAACTTTTATCAAACTAAAGTCGGTTCGTGCATGGAACACTGCTCTTACCTCTGGGATGGATCCGCCCAATAACCAACTGGAGACGCTTGAGGCGATAGAGAGGCGTGCGGCCCAAGAGGCTCATAAACGACGATCTGGTTGGAAAAAACCTTTAGAATCTCGCTTATCGACGCAGAGTGGCTAGTTTATCGGTCTTTTATCGGATATATTTTGGAGAGTGCGCTGCGGAATTGCACGACTTAATCAACTTAATTCCGCCATCCCCGTTTTTCTATCGATCGCCGAGGCGCACAGATTCTAGGCATCGCCATATGCTGGACGTTCCACGTACCCGAACAAAGCGGTTCGACTCGACATTCTTGATCCGAACCGCAAAGGACTGGAACATGCTCCCTGAGTCTGTGTTCCCCGACGAGTACAATCTGGGGATCTTCAAATGAAGAGTGAACAGGTACCTTCTAGGAAAGCGCGTTCCATCTTAGGCCACGTCTTAGCTTACCATCAGGCGAGATCGTGCGATCGCTTCCCTGTCGACACTAAAAAAAACAGGTTAGGATGACAACGTGAGAGACAAAGAGAGCTAAAAGCGTCAGAAACACCTGAGCAGCATGAGGCAAGGTTAAACCGATTTTGATGCAATTTGCAATTGAAATTTTGAAGTGAAACTTCGTTATAATAGTTGTGATTTATACACGAAAAAAGCCAAAAATGCGTCACGATAAAAAACAAAGACATAAATGTATATGTATATGATCAAGTCGGGCGTGAGAATGAGATTGAATACCTACATTACACAGTATTTCATAATTAAAATATTGTCTTTTTAATGGTTCCAACCACGGATTAAATGGATACGCCTTTAAAGGCAATTTCTTAGTTTCTCAACGTAGCTCGCTTTTACACACAAAAATACAGAGTTATACTACTTACTGATGAACTCCAAGTGTAATTTTTAAACCTTTCATCTCATTCGGTACGATAAAACAATTTGTCATTTAGAAAAAAAACATTCCGGTTGCGCACTCACGGAGATGGCGCGCCATTCGCAATCGCCAGTAATCCACTCCACCGCGCCGCGCCGGTTTGAGGCTCCATTCAGTTTAATCGTCATAACTTTTTAACTATTCGTCCGAATTTCTTAGTATAAAAGACAAAGTTCAACTACATAAAATGCTCAAAGTGACAAATTTATTAATTTTAATATAAATTTAATAAATACTCCGAAATATGCTTTGTAAAAAAGTATTTAATTTAATTGTATTTATGGCTCACTATTTTGGATATTATGGATTCCACATAAAAGGTAGACATATGCTGTCGCGGACTTTTATTTAGGACTATTTAAGACAAACAATCCTACTGTAAATAATCTTCGTGTAACTTCAGCGGTTTTCTCAGCGCATGCCAAGAGAGCTCTTAGAAGGCAGGATTTTTCCGACTTACTTGATACTTATCGTTATATTACCGCCAAATTACACATATAGATTTATATAGATTATATACATACATATATATATATATATATATATATATATATATATATATATATATATATATATATATATATATATATATATATATATATATATATATATATATATATATATATATGTGAGTGGTTACGCAAAAAGGGACCTGAAGGGATTGGAAACGGTTTTTTTTTTTTGATAAATTCTGATTCTATGGTCCTTCATCTTTGTTTTGTTCTAATCAAAATAATTTTAGGTGCCGTAGTTTTTTTTTAATGATTTTTTATGTAAGCCGAGGCAGTTTTGAAAATATTACACCTTATACACAGCGCACACTAGTTTCTTTTTCTAGCGCGCACATAAAGACAAGTAAAAGACGAATAAATAAGTCACCAATAATACAGCTATCGCAAACACGTGCTATTTCTCACTGACGAAGTCGCTCACTAACGACACTAACATAAAACACCCCGCGCCTCTCTCCCGCACTCGTGGCGAAACTCATTTCGACTCAACATTTTAAACGTGATTTACTCGAAATCAATTATTTTCCTTTGAGGTCCCTTTTTGCGTAACCACCACCACCACCACTCACATATATATATATATATATAGATTACCATACGATAAGCATCTATCAACATGCTTTGCTTTCGAGACGAACTTTGTATAGACCTTATCAATCTCATTTCACTCGCTGTACTATCACTGAACTTAGAACACTACACAATAAAACACTTCCCGCTTCGCACTGGTCACTTGATGTATCGCTCTCGATCGCTTGATAAAAACTGCCTTGTGTTTGTCAACACCTCTGTATTTATAGGCAGGGGAAAGTCCTAGCTGGATCCAGAAAAATCTAAATGTATCGGGAAACAATGAATCACTTCTTATGGTAAACATGTTATGAGTCATAAATCCTAGTACACGCTACTTTCAACCTTATGCCATATCCCACAAAGTCCATTATGGCATAGCCCGGGTCAACTACTTGTTTGTCAATAGGAGTAGCTATCTCTTTCTTTTATTTCTAGATAGTTACCGCGCGTGCTCCAATTCTACACGCTTCTAGATTATTCGTAACAATAATTTTCTACATCTTGTATATGAGATGTGCATACAGATTAACTTTCAGCTTTTATAAAATAATAACGAGGGTCTCGTCACGGTCTGTACCACAGAACACTTATACTCTCTACGAGAGGTCTGTACAAATAAGTATCTGTCTATAAAGTGTCTACCCACTCGCATTTTAATTCTGCGCCATCTATATTCAGAAAACTTATGAGTAGTTGATATTTAGCTGTTTATAGTTGTCGACCTTGCCGCTATTTTGTAAGCGCATAAATAACATGTAGATTCAAACATTAAAATAAATTCATGCATGCTACATTTGCTCGTATGTGTGTAATTTAAGCGTTATTTTGTGAATATTTATGGTTAAAATTTGTGTTTGACGACAAATTGATGATCCTCCGTCTTCGTGAACATTTTGTCTTCAAGCCTGACGCTATGTAGTGTCGCAAAATCCTCTTCTAAGAAAGATCCCTTGGAAAATAGATTTTAAATTTTTTATAAATTTTTTTTATATAGTCACCATCGTGGCTACTAGGTGGTAGAGTTCTGCATTGTTTCGCCCGGGTCTGGTACCACCGCCTTACTTATTCCTGCCGCAATAGGGTCAGTGCTTGTTACTGTCGTATTCCGGTTTGGAGGGTAAGGTAGCCGGTAAACTTTTGCATGTAGCATTAGACCTCGTCACAAGATAGCAACACACCATTAACACCTTTGGTGTCTATAGGCGATGGTTTTCTGTTTTCATCAGGAGACCCATCTGCTTGTTTGCTATCTTATGTTATAAAAAAAAAGATTTTAAATATATTTTATTTTAATCCAAAATCTATTTTCCAAGGAATCGAACTGATTATTTCGTCTTAACATGAAAAAGTGAACCTAATTTACATTTAAATAACTTTTAGAAACTGTTAGAACTATTACATATATGCAAAGCTAAATATGCATATATTATAAAGCCAAATTCAAGAAATTCTTAAGTTTGTTTTTCTCATTTTAAGCATAATTTATTCTGTTAATATATCAAAATTTAATTTTGAAAATTTCTGGAAATTGTACAAAAGTAATGAAATTAAGGAAACACACATGCAAATGCCATACAAGCCCACAACATAGATAGGATTTAATTAACATGTTCTAAAAATAAACATCTGTGCTGAAAATCCACACAGATGGCTCTCATTATATTATTACTATTTTTTATACTCTTTGGTCCCGTCGGAAACTTAGCTCGAATCCTGAGCAACTAACTAAATTTATAAGATAAAGTAACTTAGATTACTGATATAATGGTTCCGCCGAACACGTCCAATGATTCATTGAATCAAAAATACCACCTACACTAGTATACAGTACCGCTGTCCTCAGAGAAAATTGCTGTCTATAGATCTAGAACTAGGATTGTGCGTCATCCAAAAAGTATACCTAATTATTTTATTTCTGTCGTGGGTTATTACGCCGTGTGCCATGTTATGTGTTGTTTTAGTTTACTAATTGTACGTATGTAATTAAAGCGTAAAGTAATGTTAAATTTGCTAACTAAAAAACGAAACGTAAAAATTGCTGTGTTACCGAATTTTTTTTACTTATAAGTGAACGGTACGTATTGCGTTTAATCTATACAATATCTGGTTGACCGAGCTTTGCTCGGTTTTTCACATACCCATATCTTGGGAACCGAGCTTTTCTTGGACCTGGAACCTTGATAAATCGATTCCTATAGAATTAATTTTTTTTTCTGTACCTGGTTGATTGTAATGGTTTATAAATAAATAAAAAATATATATATATATATATATATATATATATATATATATATATATATATATATATATATATATATATATATATATATATATATATATATATATATATATATATATTTATATTAGATATTAGATATAATAAAATCGCAGGAAATTCAAAACTATACATTGAATATTTTTTTAGAGGAATACTTGGGGCGAGATCTACAATCGATATCGAAGCCAAAAATATAGTTTTTAGAATTTTTGTCTGTATGTATATCCGGGGTAAACTCAAAAAGTACTGCATGGATTTACTTCAAATTTTGCATTAATATTACTAACAGGTCGGGTCAACATATTATAGGCTATATATGAGTTTAATAAACACATTGCAAGTAGGTTTTAATTCACCGACTTTACAAAGAGGAAGTTCTGAATTATGTATCTTGAAATATAGGCAGTTTATGTGATCCTCTTTAGCGTTCCGTACCCAAAGGGTTAAACGGAACTCCGCTGTCTGTCCATCTGTCTATATGTATGTCCTTCACCAAGCTGTATGTCATAAATAAACCGTGATAGTTAACAGTTGAATTTTTCACAGATGATGTACCTAGCTATAACAAAAAATACTAAAAACAGAATAAAATGAATGTTTTAGGTAAAAAAAAATCATCATCATCTATATAAAACTGCAAAAAATCCCGTTTGTTGTACAGGAGCACTCTTACATATTTTTTTTAATTTAACTATTTATTTTTAAAGTAAAAATATAAATAAATACTCTCTGAACATTTCAAGCGTCTATCAGTTTGTTATTAGACCAAGAAAAAAAATGTGTTCGTTGTTCCCATACAACAAACGTGTTTTTTTTTGCGTTTTATATAGATGATGATGATTTTTTTTACCTAAAATATTCATTTTATTCTGTTTTTAGTATTTTTTGTTATAGTAGCTATAACAAACTACGGTAATTGCTACGGAACAAGGTCCGACTCGCACTTGGTCGGTATTTTTAGGGTTCCTTAGTATACAGATTTTTTATAGTTTCGTCAAGACCATCTTTGATGTCCGCCCGCTCGTCTGTTTGTCCGCGGCTTAGCTCATAGTCTCTTAGTACTAAAAATGTAACGTAAGACCACACCGACAAAGTGGTATACTTAATAAAATATTGAAAAAAATCTTAGGGCAAAATGTAAACCTTCTTTATCGGTAAAGTGGGGATGCCTTTTTTTCTCGCATATCCGATATTGTGGAATATCGTTAGGTACCTAGTGCTTTAAAAAAAATTTGGGTTTGTGAAAACGATATGTCGGTTAAGGGATCCGTTGGGAAATATTAAGCTTTAAATAAATAAATAATAAATAAATAAATATTCACGGGACAAATTACACTTACTGATCTAACCCCAAAGTAAGCAAATTATTTGCTTGTAGCATGGGTGTTAGTCAACGACACTAATACATAGAAATACATATATAAATACTAGAATAAATTTAATAAACACCCAAACCCGGAAACACAAACATATGTGCTCATCACATAAATGCTTGTCCCCGTCGGGGATTGAACCCGAACCCCGTCGATTGCGTAGTCAGGATCGCTAACCACTCGACCAACGGGGCGCTTTAAAACGCAAATTTTTGTTAAAATCAATTAGTGTCCTGCACTCCTATCAGCTAAATGGCTTTTTCTGGATGTCTCAAAAAATGTTGGTATTAGTATAAATATATAAGGCGAAGTTAAAAGAAAAAATATCACAGTTAAGCTCACGAGTAAAAGTCAACAAACTTACAAAATTAATTTATAGAAATAAAAGCTGATACCGTAAGAGATATATCCGTCTTTTCGGATAAAAACAAAGTTGCCCGGGATTGGATAAGTGTCCGGTTGGCGATAGGCTTGGCACCTATCACATTGTGGGACTACATATCTTCGGCTAATCGTGGATGCACTAATTGAACCTCATCCTTCCTCTTCGGAGATACGGGCGTGAAGATACCTCACTATTAATATATCTACAGATTTACGTATTAGCAAGTCGCTGTTAGCGCGGCTGTGACGCCATATCTATTTGCAATATCGATGCTATTCCTATTTTTACAAACGTCTAGGTATTTGTAAAAAGTGCTGGGAAAAGAGATTCATACATACGAGTATTATATAAATATCGTCTATTATATATGTATTTTTTTATATTAATATATAATAACACCCATAACACAAGCAAATAAAGTGCTTCCTTTGGGGTTAGATCAGTTTGTGTGATTTGTCCAGCGCCATTATTATTATTATTATTCATAAATTACGTCACATAAATTTTATGGCTTTTTGACAACCCTTTTTGATAAATATATTTCATATTTCTGTTATAATAACAGAAAAATATTCCTTCGGCATTGCGTCACTGCTTGCCACTGTCGTATTCCAGTTTTGTTTCGAGTCCGAGTTTTTGTCCAAGTACGACTCGGTAAAAGATAGCCAGTAAACTTTTTCCCTTGTTCTTTTAAGATACAACTGTGACTTCATTATTTATCTTTTGGTTAAAATAACTAGATTTGTCTTTATTTTGATTATCTGCAAGTTTGATTTAGCATCCATGAATCTAAGTTATTTGTTATTTTTTTATATAGGTACATATAGCTAATTAGAGTAGTTTTTTCGGCATCAATTAATATTGCACACTGTCTGACTGTTCTCTTTTGACATTGTTTTTCACAGTCTTGGATTAGCTGTAAGATATTTCATAATAGGGATAAGATCGCCTGTTGTAATGTTTTCGTTTGTTATTTTCTGTTACTTATACGAATTGCCTGCCTGGAAGGTAAACAGCATATCCTTCAAAGGGAGCCCGTATGAACACGGTGTAAATATCATTACGTACCTAGGTTTCTTTGCCTGAACAGAAATCAAAGTAAAATTATGAACTTTTAAACTAACGGGTTATACTATAATTTTTAAAAATATATAAACGGGTCACAAGCAGACTAGAGAGAGAGAGTCTGTTCGTGACAACGGTCAATGTAACTTGGCCGAAACGTTGAGCTTTACAAGTTAATTCTATATATTATGTACGCGTTTTTGACCCATTTATATATATTTAAAAAAGTAAAATTAATGTTTCAAATACCACGATCCGTCGCTTCCTGTCAAAATCTACGCAATTGGTTTAACGAATAGCGCTTTACTTTTAGCGCTATAATTTTTGTTTAATAAAATATAAATATCATTACGACGCTTCTTCTATAGAGTAAGTAGAAGATACTACCCTCGCTGCGTTTGTCAACATGAACCATTGGCGTTCGTAGTTTCATCGCAAGTAAAACCGGGACGACAAGTTTTTCGTGCGTGAAGCTTTCAAACAACAGACTCCAGGATCTTACTGCGATTGTACTCGATAAAAAACATCAAGATGTACACTTTGCCCGAGCTGAGAATCGCAACTAAACAGGCTTATAATTAGACCAACGAGATAATGAGTTACTTGCATAACTTGCAATTAATAAACTTTATGGGCTTAATTATTGATCTAACAAGTTAATAATGTTGTATCGATTAGAAACAAAATAATGACTTTTTTCTAACACTAAGACTAGGTAATAATTGATTACGGCTAAAACTCACGTCGAGTCGCTGTCGCGGCAACAGCGTCGCAATCGCCCTGAGGAAGGACCTCATATAGGTCCGAAACTAGTCGGAACCTATACCGATTTATACGTGAGTTTTAGCCGTAATCAATTATTATTTAGTAAATAATGTCTCACGAAAGTTTAAATAATTTTATTACTAAGACTAGGATTTGGACCCGTATATACTCGTAGGTAATGTACTTGTAAATAGGAAGTCGTTGTAGGCCGCGATCTCGAAGTAGGTGCTATAACAAACGTGATCGAATGCAAGGTTTTATATTATGTAACGTTCCATATCGAAGCGGCGCGGAGCGCGACTACGAGATTGGGCCACCATTGGCCGAGCCACCAATTTCTTTTACGGCCTTTTGGTCATAGCACAGTATAACGATCGATTTAATGCAGCAAAAGCAATAAGTCATGTGGTGTACTATGTATTTTATGACGTCTGAACAAATATCTAACAACGGACTCTCATCACGTTTACCATTTTTACATAACTTGTGTGCTTCAAGCTAGTAGATCACATGCTAACAGCATATTTACAAGCAAATTTCCTAATGGTAAAAGGTAACAATCGCTTATATGCACGTAGATGTTATCCGTGTTATCCGTGTGGCGAGATAGTTATCAACATGCATGCGCTTACTTGCTACCTTTAATTTCCAAACCGAATCACGATAGTGTCACGCATTAACGCTATTGTGTATTATGCTACGCTTTCGTGATTCAGTTTGAAATTTGCAATTGACGCTAGCAAACATTGACAATATTGTGACAGAATAGGTAAAGTGGACGTACCGATTCCGGTCGAGACGCTGTAGAGCTTTACCACCTAGAAGTCACGATGGTGATGACAGGTTTAACCAATTGTTCTCATCTTACAAAATGGCAGGATGGCATATGATCTATTATACGGCCCAGACCAATTCTACTTTTTATCTATGATTTTATTAATTCTTTGATACACTGGCCACATATCCTTGTTACGATTTTTGTCGTTCCCATTAATACAATTTGGAAGGATTCAGTTGTACAACTTTTTTTTGTTTTATTTTAGATGAGCGCCAGTATACAGATGCCAATATACCTAGAGGGTGAAAATTTGGGAGCCCGACACCGGCATTACAACTCATTGGTGAAATCATCAGTGGGTTTACCACTGGAATTTAAATCAATTAAACAAATACCAGAGGCGCTACCTATTGATAAGCTTTTTAAAATAGATTTGGCGTCACATTACAGAAATGTGGATTACATATTGGAAACTCTTCGAGATGACGATATGCTTTATGTAAGCCGAGCATTAAAATGTCTCTGGTTACTGGACCAGCAATATGATGATGTTATTAACCCTGTGTATCTGGAGAATAATCTATTTCCGCAAATGATTCAACCTGCAGTCAAAAAAATGAAACACTGGTTGCAACTAAATCTAAAAGACCTAGAACGCTGCCAGGATTTCTATGAATACTATAAAGATGAATATAATGTAGCTATAAAATTTTTGTATCGTTGTTCGTCTGAATTCATACTAAAAGAAATTCTAAATATTATAGATAAATTAAAGCCAAAAAATTTCAAAATTTTATGTGAAGTTTGTCCCCAAGTAGCTGCTATTTATTTTGAAAATTTGTCGTTACATAGACCAGCTCTAGAAAATTACATAAAAGAGGAACAGGACTTTTTTAATAGCTTAAAACCAATTTTAAAAATTGATGCAAATTTATACTTAGATTTTGTGGAAAAATATTTTAATAAATCCAAAATGAAAAAACTTAGTTCATCAGCAACTAAATATATAATGCAAAACATTAAAAACAGATTTAACGCGAAGCGAGAACTTTATGCGACAATGTTTCTTGACATGAAGTCGCTCGCAATGTACTTAAATGCTGAAGAGGCCAAAGCTCTCATTATGGAGCTAGCTAAGGCTGAATATTTACAATCTTGGTTCTCATACCAAAACGTGGAACCCCTTCTTAAGCGATTAATTGTTACCGATAGGACACGACTGAAAAAAGATATATTCGTTGACAAATGTATTAAGCCTTGCATCAAAGAATGGCCGTATGCCATTCCTACACCATGGGTATTAACAAATACAGACAAAAAAGGAGTCTTTACTGATGCAGAATATAATCCGCGTATGTATAAACAGCATATGGGACCCCGAAGGGTAATTAAGAAAAAAAAAGGCTGTAAATATGAAGCATACAATTGTATAAGTTGTAAGACACCGTTAGATATATTGTTTGATCGTTACCGCGTAACAAGTTTTGAACGCACGTTTCGTGAACTAAGCAAAAAAATATTAACCGAACGTACTGTTGAGGGGAGACTCAATATATTATTAGTTCTTGTTAGTAAAAGTGGTGGCGTTGTAAGTCAAGTTACGAAACTTTTGGAATGGTTAGTGGAAAGACATGTTAATGAACCTGTTAATCTTCGTGCGGCTGTCATCAGATCCCTGGTAAAACGTGGTCGTGTATGGAGGCTACCTCAAGATGTTTGGAACATGTTGTTAGACTTCGGCCGGGACTTAGGTCTAGATGGTGAGCCTCCAGAATTGCTCTGTCGGGAAGGTCTCCATGCTGTTATCATAAGGCTTTTACTTAACAACATTGGATTAGAGCAAAATTTACTCACCGAATTTATAGAAGAATTTTCAACTCTTGATGAGTACAGTCTTAATGGTGTCGAAAAATTAACTATTGGAGAGCGCCTAGCAAATCTCATGGTAAATAAAAATTCTGAACACTTAATGGATGTCATCACTACATATCGTTTAGAAATCGACAAAATTCCTGGTGCTTTAGATAGCCTAGTAAAATCAGCAAAAGAGGACGTTGAAATATTACATCGTTTATATAATGCTAAAATCGGTCGTCGTGAGCTTTTACCTCTAACATTTCCCCTTTTTCAAAATAGTGCTTCTTTTCTAAATGCATTACGGCATGACACTTCTCTCCTAGAAGGTGGAAAATGCTTTACACAGTTATGTATTAAAGAGCGTCCGAAGCACGACCGATTTCTACAATCATTATCTTTATATTTTAGTGAACCAAATGGACTAGCAGTACAACACAAAGCTATGATAGAGGAAAAGGCCAGCGAAAAACTTAATCCTTGGTTTGCACGGCCTTTATGCCACCTATCAAATGGAAATCAGTTGAAAAGCATATTATTAAGTTTTGATAATAAACATAATTTGGAGAAGAATCAACAGAAGTTAGCAGCTGAAATAAGATCAAATGTACATAAAGCTAAACCGCCTCTAGATATAACTAATGTCGATTGGCAATGGATAGGAGCGAAAGCTGTTGCTAATAGAGTTCTGATATGCAGATCAATTGATTTAAATGCGTATATTGAATTATTGTTGAACTGGAAACGTACGGCCAGAATTGGTTTTCGTTTAGCTTTGAGGACTCCATCGTCAACTAAAGCATTTATCCGTTTGTCTATTTTAAAACCTATAGTTGCGGTGAAAGTAGCCTTGTCTACATACTTCAAAAATGAATCTATTAAAGTGGAATTGTGGAATATTATTAAACAGATAGTGGAGAAATTGCATTCTAAGAGTGATAGGAGTTTGTTGAATGAACTTTTCCAAATGAATTCTGTACCTAAAAATATTCAAGCAGATTACTGGACAACCATGTATCATCTGTATACTAAAATTGATAAAACTAAGGTATCTCCCATTGTTTGTAGATTAGAAAATATACTTCCTGACATTGGCGAAAATACTGTAGATGTCATTACAAAACAATTTATTGCGACACAACTTCATAAAGATGAATTTAAAGAATATGGGGATAATAGAGAAAGATGTTTATATATTCGAATTACTGCCAAGTATCTGTTATTATGCAAATCTGAAGCTTTGCAAAATGAGAGACTTGAACATGTTTGCGATACTTTCTTCAATAAAATGGCAGTGCTTTTTGAGTCCGGGGGTGGAGATACTTGTGTAAATGACAATGAAAATGAAAACACAAATACAGGGGATTTACGAGAATGTTTGTCGGCCTTTTTGACTTCCTTAAAATACAATAAAGCATTCTTGGACCAACGGTATGTTTCATGTTTGCCGGTATTTGAGAGGATCATTATTCGACTTAAAAATATATTACCTATTGAAGAACATTTGGAAGTGTACATAACAATCCACCTGACTATGCTTTATTATAAATCAATTAAACAGTCAATGAAACAAAAGCCAGAGGTTTTTGATAATCTTGAACAAAATGTTAAAGAGGCTGTTCAAATAGTTGGTCTCATATTTGGCACTTATATTGGCAATGAGATTAGAGAGCTTGTAATAAGATACTTTTTTTCTGTAATAGAAATATATAAAAAAGTTCTGGGGAGATATCTACTCACATATTTTGAGAATGTTGATGCAAGAACCACGATGATCGTGTATATTTTGAAAGGTCTTCTAAATGTGGGTCATACCGAGGCGTACTTACTGGTGGAATATATACTCAGTAATAATTACTCGTATTGTATACCTCATGCTCAAGAACACGAAATTTTCAATGTTTTGAAAGATTGTAAATATAAAGAAGTTTCGTTTTTATTGCAGGCACATTTATGTCCTTAAAAACAGATTCTTAAGTGAAACGAGAAACTAACCTGAAAAATAAAATTATTAATATTTAATTGTAACTATTTATTTTGATTATATTACAACATTTTAAAATACGAGTTAACTTATTTATTTATGATATAAATGATAATAAGAATTTTAAAATTGGCATCTAAGAGATTAAATAATAACAGTATGCGTTAATGTAATAATAAACGACATTTATAGGAAGGAAAAAAGAAATTATAGTAACACGATTTTTACTGAGTACATAGATGCCAATGTTTTTACATGATCTATCGTAAAAAAATGTTAATGATACCTTTTGCATGCTTTTATTGTTTATGTATGATAGTTTTATATTTTTTTCTGATAATAAACTATTTAAATAGACTATTGATTTCATATTTAATTTTAACAAACTTTTTGTGGTGTACAATATATTAACTTGTATCTTGCTATCTAGAATTGAACAGTACATAGTAGTTGGATATTGTATCTGGTCGAGTATAAAAATTAGCAGTTTCGACCTTGATGTGTGTTTTAAGCTCTACAGCATTGTTTCTTAACCTGTGGTTCGCGGACCTCCCTGGGGGTCCACGAGTATGTGTATAGGGGTCCGCCGTCCTATCTATGGACATTTGAATGAATATATAAAGGAGTACCTATATAAATGCCAATGTTTTTTTATTAAGGGGGTTCTTGAATCTGTTTTTGGATTTCTAGGGGTCTGCGAATTGAAAACGTTTAAGAAACTCTACAGTGTAGTCGGACACATACCTAACCTACAGATTGCTTGTTTGGTATATATACGAGTGTAGTACTCGTAAATAAAGATGGCGAGTTGTCATACAATCATATACACATAGATATATTACACTACACTATACTCAATACTCAAATCATATACCAATGAAACTCTATTATATTATACTTCATGCATATCCGGGAAAGAAATTTATACCTTTGATAACTTTACAGTTAATGTAAATAATGCTACAATATTTCCTATAAATCGTTTTATCAAACATGATGCTGTAAAATAATTTTAGGTGAAATAAACAAATATTCATAAAAAAGGAGTGTTTAAGATTTTTTCTGCAAATTAAGGAGAAGCAATCATTTCTCGAAATATAAATAAAGATTAGTGAATAAGTATGTTTAAAATGCAGTAACAAATATTATTCCTAAGATACTTTAACTTATATCTTAGTTAGATTTCTAAGATTAGAGTTTCGCTGAACACACCTATTATTTGATATCATTTGACAACGAACATCACAACTGACAAAGACAATCGTTTACTATCTATGATCTACTTGTAGTAGGTATTGTATACTCTTTGATCTACTTCATTTTTTACCGTTACTTTTAGGTATCCCGTAGACTTACAATATTATTGCGCAATACTTTTATTGTGCAATGTTCCAAACGTTTAATAAATTCACTCAATAAAATTGACAAACCACTCTGATCAATATTTTCGTGCGAGCAGCATGTCTGACGACGAAGTGTTGATGCCAACCATGATGATGATTTTGTTAAATAAATCTCTGTATAATTCCATACACTCAAGTAAAAACTCCCGTTATTTATCTTTTATAAAATTCTTGCTCGCCATTTTGCTTAAATTTACGACACGACCATACATTAAAACACCGTGACTGACCGAAAACGACCGCTCGAAGGTCTGAAGTGAAAAATGTGCAATATTAAGCCCACACAGTGCAAAAAAATATTGCACAATAAAAATTAAACTCGCTCAAACTTTCGTTCAATCATTGTGCAATCTTTAATTTTAACCCTAAACGGTAAATAATATTGCACAATACGTAATATTGCGCAATATTATTGTAGGTCTATGGGCCGCCTTATGCTGGACTCTGGTGCCGCCTTGGGAGCCGCACTTGCGTCTGTCATCACAAAGTTTCGTGCAATGACACGATAAATGTGATCGGTTAATATCGGCTATTTTTGCATACATTTCGTACATGTGTGCCTTAGCGCGCATATAACTTCGGGACTATAGACGCAAATGTGGCCCTGGCATTATAAGTATAAATGAAAACTTAAGGACAAAGAAAATGTTATTTTTCGCTGTATATTTAATTATCAAGCCTTTAATTTCTATTAAAAGATATAAATATGTCGAGCGAAATTCGGGTGGTTCGGGGACAAATTTGGGCATTTTCACTAAAAAGTGCACCCCTCATTTTTACGCTGTCCCACGTTTATAAAGCCGTATTGTAAATTCATTTAAATGTTTAATTATTTTTTTACGGAAGATGTCGTTTCCGAATATATTATATTTGTGTTTAATCAACAATACTTGTAAAAATATTCTCAAGGGATTGATTTATGAACAATTCAAGATATTGATAGTAGTTTTATTTGGTTTGTCCCAGTGCTTACCAGCCTTGAATATATACCGAAATTACCGATAAAAATTCCTTCAAACAAATAGTTACGTTTTTGTTTACACGGAGAAGACTATTTTTTCGGTCTAATTGAGTAAAAATTGTAAATAAAACTATCTATATACACATTGGATAAGTGCCCGTTTGGCGGTAGACTTGCCACTTATCACATTGTGGGACTACGTATCTTCGGCTAATCGTGAATGCACTTGTTGTACATCTGCCTACTTCTTCTGAGATACGTGAAGATACGGCACCTACCGTTTCGTGGATACGGGCGTGAATATACTTTTTTTAAAAATAGTAAATATTTTAACGATCGTAATGTTTATTGATTATGTCTTTGATTAGCATTAAAACGGTCAAAAATTCTAGTATACACCCTGGGTAACATTTTTTACATCAATAATTGAAGTTTTTTTGCGCCAACCATTCTGGGGGGTAGCAAGGAAATACTGGCTGTACCTACTGTACCATTATTGGCCATTTAATGTAAAAATATATATTAAATTATTCTGTTTGTAGGTACAATATCGTTTAATAATTTATGTGGGGAAGTGTGTAAACTTTGTAGAAATACTAGCTGTAGTGTACAGCCCGCTGTATTAAAAAAGTTTCTGGCAAATCCCGTGGGCTCACCTAATTTTAAATCCGTTCAGTAGTTTTTGCGCGATTGAGTAACAAACATCCAACCAAACATTCAAACTTTCTCATTTATAATATTAACTTAGATAATATAGATTTACCATAATTATAATTTTTTATACATTGATTTTATCTTCGGCTAATCGTGGGTGCACTTGTTGTACCTCTGCCTACCCCTTCAGGGATATGGACGTGAAGATACTACTATACATTGATATAATCGCCTGTGTGTTCTAGTGACCTGTCACATATGGGACTAAGTAGTAAGTATTTACCCCCGTGTACGCTCGTAAGCGCGGCGAGATGTAATAAAACATATAGTGGACTGTATTCTTTTATATTTCCATATCCGCTGAATATAAATTACAGAAGTTTTCTGATGGACCCAAATGCGCAGTAACCGTTGTAATAATTATAAATGTGCGACCGTAGCTTGTTATTCGTGTGGATTCTTGGTGGCAAGTGGTGTGCGGCGTGCGTGGCGGAGGGCTCGCCGCTGGCCTGCGCCCATCACCGGAATGCTCTGGTGTGCTAAGCCACAACACCCCGTATCCAGAGTATATAATCACTACGTTTTAGCTCCTTTGAAGAATACACCTACTGCCTTTCTGCCAGGCAGGTCGTAAGAAGAGACCAATTGTGTTTATTGGGATATTAGCATAGAGTTCTGAAACGTTTCACCAGGGTATTTGGTACCACCGCCGTATCTATCCCAGCCGAAATAGCGTCAGTGTTTGTCATTGTCGTGATTTGGGTTTGAAGGGTAAGGTAGCCGGTAGACTTATGCATGTGGCACTCCCATCCTTATTTACGCAAAGCAACGCACCATTAACATATTTTGGTGTCTATAGGCGATGGATTCTCTTTCCATCAGAAGAGCTATCTGCTCGTTTCATATCTTATGATATAAAAAACGGACTTCGGCTAATGGGTAATCGTGGGTTCACTTGCACCTTTTCGGGGATATGGGCGTGAAGATACTCAGATGGCCAAAATCAGCACTTTTACTATATTTTTTGATATATTTATGAGCCTAAGCGAAATGTATTTTTATTTCAGTTAGGAAAAGAATGAGGGGATCAGAAAGTAGATCGGGATCATAGACTATAACTGGATAGGAGAAACACAGACCACCTTATTATCTGATTACGAAAAGGTAGCAAAACTTTGGTTCACGCAAACGAAGTCTTAACAATTAATATTGAACTGAGAGTTATTATAAAAACGATTCTTCCGATCCAAAAACATAACGCTCCTTCTAGCTCAGTTGGGTAAAAATGACATAGGGGACATAAATAAATGACGTGATTATGTCATATTATATT
This sequence comes from Apodemia mormo, assembly GCA_036924255.1. Taxonomy (NCBI): domain Eukaryota; kingdom Metazoa; phylum Arthropoda; class Insecta; order Lepidoptera; family Riodinidae; genus Apodemia; species Apodemia mormo. The sequence continues at coordinate 1,346,455 of JAUPFN010000027.1, forward strand.
TAAATTTCATACATTATTTCCCAATTTTAATTTTATATCATAAGATAGCAAACAAGCAGATGGGTCTCCTCATGGAAAGAGTCAACCATCGCCTATAGACACCAATGATGTTAATAGTGGGTTGTTTCCTTGTGGCGAGGCCTAATGCCACATGCATAAGTTTACCGGCTACCTTATCTTCCAAACCGGAACACGACAGTGACAAGCACTGACGCTATTGCGGCAGGAATAAGTAAGGCGGCGGTACCAGACCCGGGCGAGACAATGCAGAATTCTACCACTTAGTAGTCACGATGGATGTGACCTGCATAGCTAATTGGTCGCCTTTTACGACCTGCCTGGCTGAAAGGCAGTTGGTCTATTTCTTCAAAGGAGCCCGGAACCAAGACGGGGAAAAGTAAGCGATAACGTCCTCCTTGTGGACCAGAGGAGACCAGAAATAATCGGAGGGGCGCTGATGTGATTTTAGAAGACGGTGGGTGATTTGAAACATCAGCTAATTCATATTTAATGCACTAACATTAAAATCCTCCTTCTACACAATATCCATTTATTAGTTCATATATTTTATATCCTATTTTATTGTATAAATAAATATAAACTAAAAATATATTATTTACTAGCTGACCCGGCAAACGTTGTTCTACCTTTTTAACTACTCTTTTTTTTTCTATATTTTTTCACCTTTTAAACCTTTCCTGGACTTCAACAATTAATTCAGAACCAAAATTAGCCAAATCGGTTCAGCCGTTCTCGAGTTTTAGCGAGACTAACAAACAGCAATTGATTTTTTTAACACCCGACGTAAAACGATTATATATGTAGAATAAATTTACATCTTACGATATTTAGTAATATAAATCAAACACTGAAAAATATTTGTGTCTGTTTGAATATAGGCTTATTGAACTCCAAGCAAGACTAACATGTTACTGAGGTTTTTAATGACTACATCTATATACATGAAAATCAATTGCTGTTCAATTGCTAAAACTAGAGAACAGCTGAACCGATTTGGCTAATTTTGACTTTGAATTAATTGTTGAAGTTCAGGAAAGGTTTTAAAGGTGAGAAAATATAGAAAAAAATAAAAATAGTTAAAAAGGCAGAACAACGTTTGCCGGTACAGCTAGCATAAAATATTTTTTGCAAATTCATACACATGGCAAGTAAATGTGTCACTTCTTTGTAGAGTGTTTAATATACTACTGCTTGAGAAGTTATGCTAAAGTAGAAGTCGTCTTCCATTTCGTTAACATTCACTACAGCGCTGAAATAATAATATATCCTTCAATAAAAGTCGAAATTAAGCAGCGTTACAGCGTATAATAGATATTCGCAACCAAAATTATTTTTGTGTTGCACTCACCCCGTGCATGAGAAAACTGAAAAAACTTTAAAAACAACAAAGAAAAATATCAACACGCAGGGATTGAACCTGCGACCGTCTCCCTCGCCTCAGTGGTAGCACATGAGTAGATAAAGGGAACAGAGTTTAATCATCTTAACAACGTGCAAAATTGTTACCTATTTTGCGTAGGGTTGTCACATTGTTAAACAGTTTTATTATTCAACTAGCTGTACCCGCGATTTCGTACGCGATTGCTAATTGCTATACCCACAGAGTAATTATTTGTATTTGACTACAGTATTTTTAATATTCAGCAATACTTTGGAAGGTGAAGCAGCATTGATAAAAGTTCAAGAAATAACTGTTTTGTTTGGATTTGAAAACACTTTGATTTTGCCATTTACCTTTGTGGCTTGTGGGGCTTTAGGCAGTGTTGAAGTCAACACAAAACAAGACTGGAATGCCATACATAGGCCTGACATAAAAAACAGTCGAATTTAGAACCTTTTTTTTAAAGTCGGTTAAGAAGACCAAGGTATATTTATTAAATATTTAATTTCAAAACTGGCTGACTAGTAGGTAGCTAGAAATAAGTACAAGTACGATGTAGGTGTTAATAATAATTTATTTAACTTTTATGATCATGTTAGGTACTACGGCTGGTGAGGAGTTTGCTCCTGAGGAGATTATCCTGTCTACAGCAGCAGTTTATCGTGAAGGTCATGTTTAGCAACCAAAATTAAATTTTAATAAAAAGTTTCAAGTCCATGCTACTAAGCGTTAAAGAGTTCACTCGTAAGGAGACAATGCTGGCTGCAGCAGCTCATGATATTGTGTTGAATTATTAAAATTAAGCTAACATACCTAGGTAGGTACAACATTTCGTTACCGTGCTACTAACTATTGAAGAGTTTCCTAGTGAGGAGACAATCTTGGGTGCAACATCAGGTTATATCTTATTATTGCATTATCACCGAAGTTACGTAGGTATATAAAATTTCAGCTCAAACAGACATCGGGAAGTGGTTCAAATCTTTACTTGCAATATTTAAACTTAACACACATACCTCCCTACTACAACCCAATGCGCCCACATAGTTACTAATGCTAAACTTGTAATAATAATAAAAAGGTAAAAACACACCGCGTAAAACCCTCTTCTTATTAAAAAAAGACCATATACAATAAAATAAAGGTAGGTATTTTAAAAAGTAATAATCAATCAATACCGGCGTCGGGATGTGACAACCCCATCGCCCACTGGTGGGATAATCTTCTCTTTTAGAAATTATTCTGCCGGTGCAGTCAGTCAACAAAAAAGTGGTAATGCCATCCTTAGCTGAATGGGCCGGCACGACGGGGGCAATACCACTACCTCACTTAAAACCAACGTAAAGTAACGGCTTTGCTGTTGCGTTTCGTCTGGTTAGTGAGGTTCCCGGAGGCCCTTCCCCCCTCTCTCTAATACTATGGAAGCGCAATTGAAAGGTAGTTGTTTACCCCAGGGGGGGTACCATTAGCGTAAGCGGTGAAGAATCCCCCTCTAGACATCCATGTTCAGGAGTTTGCAATCAACCTAAACATGTATGCCCAGGCTGCCCTGCGTACTCTGGGGGGGGGGGGGCAAAATTGCGCTCACACACTTTGCTGCTCGGGGCAAATGGAGCAAAAAACTAAAGGCACACCCTACCACACTCCGCGTGGATTTTATTAACATTAGGGGCTCAACTCTAATTTAAATGCCATCCACTACCACCTTGAGACGGCTAAGCCGGCCTTGCTCTTTTTAAGCGAGACACAGATATCTTCTCCGGTGGATATATCATATCTCTCCTACCCGGGGTACAGATTAGAGCATTCATTTGTACCCCGGGCAGGAGTTTGTGCTTACGTTAGTGAGGATATCTGTTCCCGACGTCTCAGCAGCCTTGAAGGCAGGGACCTATCCATCTTATGACTACGCATAGAGTGCGACGACCATCCACGAATCTATGCATGCCTTTACAGGTCCCATAGTGGAAATGCCGAAGTAGACCGACTCGTAGAGCATTTACAAATAGCAACGGATTCCGTGATACAGCAGATCCCCTCCACGGAGATCGTGATCCTTGGTGACTTTAACGCCCATCATGTTGAATGGCTTAGCTCACGTACCACCGGTCATGCGGGGAGATCTGTTCACGATTTTGCTCTAGCATATGGTCTAACACAGCTTGTTACCTCACCTACGCGTATTCCAGATGTGGATGACCATTTACCTTCCCTGTTAGACCTTCTGCTGACCTCTCATCCGGACAATTACCAAGTTTCCGTAGATGCTCCACTAGGTTCTTCAGACCACTGCCTCATACGGAGCGAAGTGCCGGTAATATATGCTTCTCACTGGTGCTGCAGGGCATGGAACTGTTCGTTCCGTTTACTGCGGTACCCATCGGTGGCAAGTCACGGCCATGGTTTGGTCGCCACTGCAAAACGACTTCACGTCGAAAGCAGGAGTGCTTCCGAACATGGGCTGCTGCGGCGGCATCTCATGATGTAAACACCAGTGCAGTTAGAAAGGAGTATAATTTTGCCTCTAGGTCTTTAAAAGAGCCATCGCAAAAGCAAAATCGGAGCACATTGGCAGAATTGGTGAGAGACTAGTTCACCTTCCTTCGGGAACTTGTGCGTTCTGGTCTCTGGCCAAAGCTGTCCAAGGGAATTTCTGTCTGCCTTCATTTCCACCCCTGCGCAGAGCTGATGGCTCTCTGGCCCATGCTGCCAAGGAGAAGCCGATCTTTTGGGCTCACTCTTTGCTGCCAACTCGACTCTAGACGACCAAGGAAATATGCCGCCTTCACGCAGTGTTGTTCCTCCTCCTCAATCCTCCAAACAGCAGTGCGTAAAGCACTCTTTTTCTTGGATGTCCATAAGTCTAGTGGGCCTGATGGCATCTCACCAATCGTGCTCAAGATCTGTTCCCGCTCCCGAGTTGACGCCGGTTTTAACGTGTCTTTTCCGGCTCTCATAGACAACAGGTGTTGTCCCTAAATCTTAGAAAACAGTTTTAGTGCACACAATCCCTAAGAAAGGCGATCGCTCAATTCCATACAACTATCGGCCTATAGCGATAACCCCTTTGTTCTCCAAAATAATGGAATCCATTATTAACAGCCAGCTTTTGGGGTATCTAGAAGAGCACCAGCTGATTAGTGATCGTCAGTACGGTTTTCGTCGCGGTCGCTCAGCTGGTGATCTTTTAGTTTACCTAACGCACCGATGGGCGGAGGCTGTGGAGAACAAGGGGGAGGCTTTGGTGGTTAGTTTGGACATAGCGAAAGCCTTTGATCGGGTATGGCACAAAGCACTTCTCTCCAAGCTCCCTTTTTACGGGCTTCCTGTAAAACTCTGCAACTGGATCACCAATTTTTTGGCAGATCGGAGCATCAAGGTCGTTGTTGATGGCGCATGCTCTGAACTTAAACCCGTCAATGCTGGTGTCCCGCAGGGCTGTGTGTTATCAACATTCATTGCTATGCGGACGACAGTACGGGTGATGCTTTGAACTCTGACCGCAGCGGAGTTTCTCAACAATATGTTAACGAGTGCCGGAACAAACTTGTGTCGGAAATCGAAGAACAACTTTCCTCAGCCTCAAAGTGGGGTCGACTAAACTTAGTCCACTTTATCCCCAAGAAGACACAAGTTTGCGCGTTTTCCACTAAAAAATCTCCCTTTGTCGTATCTCCTCGCTTCGAAAATACTTCCCTAAAAGCCACAGCCAGTCTTGAAATTCTTGAAGTTGACATATCGAGCAACGTTCAGTTCCGTGGTCACTTGGAAGGCAAGGCCAAATTAGTCTCAAAAAAGCTGGGTGTTCTCAGCAGGGATAGACAGTATTTCATGCCGGCCCATCGCCTACAACTATACAAGGAGTAAGGCCTCATATGGAGTACTGCTCTCACTTGTGGACGGGGTCTCCTCAGTACCAGCTCCTTCCTTTTGACCGCATTCAACGTAGAGCGACTCGAATCGTCAATAACAGGACTATTTCTGATCGGCTTGATTCTTTGGCATTGCGTAGAGATGTGGCTTCGCTCTGCATCTTCTATCGGATCTATTATGGGGAGTGTTCCGACGAACTGTTTGGATTAATTCCAGCCGCAGAATTTCACCATCGGACATCGCGACAAAATTCAAAATTTCATCCTCATCATCTCGATGTCTGGAAATCCACAACTGATTCTCGAGGCACTTCTTCCCCCGCACTATTCCTCTGTGGAACCAATTACCGGCAGGGGTTTTTCCAAGCGGATACGACTTAGGGACCTTCAAGAAGAGCCTACTCTTTCTTAAAAGGCCGGCAACGCAACTGCAAATCTTCTGATAGTGTGGTTGTCCATGGGCGGTGGTGATCACTTACCATCAGGTGAGCCTCCTGTCTGTTTGCCCCCTTTTCTATAAAAAAATAATAATCAAATATTCACTTACCTATTGTACTCCTTGGGGTAAAGTATGATATATCTTTATTCTTTCTTGTATTATTCATACACACAGTACAATAAACAATCATTATCTATACAATATATAATAAAATCGTAGGAAAGTCAAAACTGTACATTGAATATTTTAAAAAGAATACTTGGGGCGTGATCTACAATCGATATCTAAGCCAAAAATATAGTTTTTAGAATTTTTGTCTGTATATATGTCCGGGGTAAACTCAAAAAGTACTGTATGGATTTACTTCAAATTTTGCATGAATATTACTAACAGGTCGGGTCAACATATAGGCTACATATTATCACGCTATTACCTACGGGGGAGGAACTGTGCGGAGTAAGCGTTGTCCGCGCGAACGAAGTCGCTGGCAACAGCTAGTTAACAATAAAATACCACGTTTTACATTTAAATATTTAAACTTACAAGTAACAACAAATAACTTGCGTCGCACCAACCCTGAGATTGTCAACTGACTGCGCAAGCATAAACCGTTTTTTACCAGTCGCCGCGTACGCGACAAGCGGCCAGTGCTCACACACATGCTCCGCGTGATTGTAGTAGTGCACTCGATTCGCGCCCCTGTTTATAGATATGCCTCTTGTAGTGCTCTTTGGTGATAGAGCGTCCCGGCTTTAGGGAGATGGTCGCAGGTTCAATCCCTGCGTTTCGATATTTTTCTTTGTTGTTTTTAAAGTTTTCTCAACCAAAACTTCGTAACAGCCGTGAATTTCATGGCACTTATGCATTTCATTCAATAAGCTCTGACGTAGGTGCAGTCCATGGACTGCACTTTAGTGAAGCACAAGTGGCGTGGCGCATGCCTTGTCTAGTACATTAGTACATACATACCTTTGATTTATTAATTGACCTTATTATCCCGCCATAAGGATAGCAACGCACCATTAACATCTTTGGTGTCTATAGGCGATGGTTGTCTCCTCCCAGAGCACCATCTGTTTGTTTACTCTTGCGATATGAAGAAGGCCGTATATCAAAATATAAATACAACGCTTGAAAAACATAACCCTCCTTTTAGCGCAGTCGGGTAATAAAAAAACAACACAGGAGCAACATTTTATTATAAATATAACTTACAGCGATAGTTTAAATTAATAACAATATTACACCGTAACTAAACATTTACACTACTTCTCCTTGTTCAGCGCCGTTATAAACTCTTCTAACTTCTCTTGGACTTGTCTTACGCGTTCTGAAAAAAATAAAGAATTATTGACAGTATTTTAGATAAAGAAAGAGACAGATGCTTGTTACACATACAACGATGCCATAATGGACCCTCTCGCATTAGACATAAGATTGAAATTAGCGTGGACTGTAACTTGATAACGTGTACGTTGTTTACAACTCATTGTTAATCTCGACTATTGTAGAACTTTCGAGAACATTTTCGTACCTTGCCTGGTATATGTGAGGATACGTTGGCGCGAAAATTGCAACTATGATATAGTAAAATGCGATAAAAGTTATATAGCGATTTAGTCTGAATATAGATAATGTAACAGCAGTGATTTGGTTTCGTCAGTCGATTTAAGCGAACGATGGCATGGTATAACGAAGGTTTTGTTATCAGTGGTAGTCCTAAAATTTTTCGTCATTGATAAATCCCGAACGAATCAACCAATTTTGTTTACAGATTTACGGTATTTGACGCAGTTTTTTAAGTAGAAGAGCTGACTAGATTTTTAAATAAATCGGTCCATTAGCCTTAAAGTTATTTTAAATAAATTGAAGACAAAAACATTATTTAAAAACAAGCTTTCATTAATTGTTGTTTAAGATAAAGTACTAAAATTTAATTTAATTTCGACTGAAAATTAGCCGTTTACATTTTAAAGCCTTTGAGATATATATGATGAAAATCATCGCATATAATGATTATATAATTTCAAACCCTAAAACTTCATACCACGTAAGTATTATCTTCGTACACACATTACAGCCTCAGGTTTTCACATAAAAGTGTGTTACATTTCAACAATAAGATGTATAAGAGGGTGTAACATGCTTTTATGTGAAAACTTAATGCTATGATATGTTAACAAAGATTTAACACATTCATGGTTTGAAATTAACACTATTTATTTAAATAAACACTGTTTTAATATAAGTGGTGTTTTATTACACTATATCGAACTAAAAGCCCGTAACAGTATCATGATTAGTCTGCCCCAGTTAGTTGAAAGGACGCATATAATCGCATTAAATCGAGTTAAATAATATATTGTTAGGCTCAAGAAGAAAATAAGCGTCTGTCTGCATTTTTCAACCAACGAAGAAACGGAGGAGTTTGTCAATTCGTAGCGTATATTTCTTTTTATGTTGGACCTAAATAAAAAAAAAACATAAAAGTTATGCATACTTTTTACAATAGTTCGATTTTGATAATTCTTTTACTATTGGCATGGGCATACACCGAGGGTAATCCAATTCAATTCTTTAAATTCAAACCATAAGGGCACAAAAATAAGGGATGATTGATTTCACACTTAACTTTTATTACTATTACTTAACGCCCATATCCCCGAAGAGGTAGGCAAAGGCATAACCAGTGCACCCACGATTAGCCGAGGACACTTAAAACCCACAATGTGTTAGGTGGCAAGCCTATCGCCAATCTAGCACTTACTCATCCCGGGCAACGTTGATTTTTATCAGAAAACTGAAAAACACATTTTTGAATTGCCTGACGCGGGATTTTTATTTTTTGGTAACACTTTCACTGCTAAGTTCATAGAATGCATACAAATTGGCATGCCATAAAATATGTCTGGCAAATGTACAAGAAGCCGACATTGGGGTCCCTCGGCCCGCCGCCCGCGGGCGGGCGGCGGGCCGGAGCTCAACCCGCGACGCTCGCGCCAGCGCGCCGCACGGTTGTCGGATGCCCAACTTTTTATTGAATAAATTATTGTTTCAAAAACTAAAACCACGCTTTTTATAGAAAATCGAACTAAAAATTAAAGAGATTATTTTATTTTTATTTCGAATTCCATTGCGATTTTATCACGCATCTGGCGACATGCATCTATTCCAGTTATTTAAGTCTATAAAGAGATAAAAACTATCGTAACTGTTGAGTTACATCAGTCGATATCTACAAAATTTCGTTGAAATCGGTTCAATAGTTCAAGAATCCATAGCGAACAAACAACCTGACACGTAATTTATTAAGACAATAATTATATTAGAATGAATGAATGAATACAGTTTATTGCGCAAAAATAACTACAACGACAATAAACATTTCACTATCATATTAAGTAGGTACATGGGTCTTATCGTTACAGAACGATTTCTGCCAAAATGCCTGACAGTCTCAGGCCGTCTTTAAAAAGTAAACGATTCACGTTTCACTACTAGGTATAATTCTATAGCAAGGATTTAGATATCGGTATTTTGTGGTAAGATTATTGTTCGCGACATGACAAAACGTTATTTTAAAGCATAACGTTATCCGAAAATGATACAGAATTTGTTACTGTTTAATAACGTTATCCATTACGTTCTGTTATACACTACGAATTAACGTTATGGTATATGGTATTATAACGTTGTCTTCTAGCGCTCGTTTTCCAATTAATCACGAAACAACATAAAACGCGACGAACCAAATACAAAACAGCATATTATAACGTTATTTATTGTTAACAAATTCGTTCTGTTATTTAAGTAGCGATACATATAGTGTTTGAAAATAACTTTATTATTAAGGTATCGCTACAGTAATAACGTTAAGTATCGTAAAATAAGTTATGTTGTCTGATAACGTTTTAAATCCTTGATCTATGGTTTCCCAACCGGTCGTTTGGGTTTGTTCACCGCTTTACTATTCCTGCCGCAATAGCGTTTGTGCCCGTCACTGATATGTTCCAGTTTCGAGGATGAGGTAGTCGGTAAACTTATGCATGTGAGCTTACCATCACACACTATTAGTAACGCACCATTAACATCTATGGTGGTGTCAGGCGATGGTTATTTTTTTCCACCAGGAGTACTTTGCTTGTATTGCTACTAACACTTCACTAAACAAAGAATTAGTAAATATATCTCACTTAATTCCTCCGCGAGCTCAACTCTCCGGCCGGACAGAAGCTTCTTCTTCAGTTCCGGATCCGCAGCCATCTGGAATACAAACAACACTGCTGCATCACTATTGCACATTACTTTTTTTTTAATGAACTTAAGCAGTGGATCAAATGACGAAACTAAGCTTTTTAACGAGCAAAGTGCTCACAGAAGTGAACAGAGCTAAAGTGATGAGGGCTTAAAACCCACCCTGATTGCGAATTTTATGAAACTGATCGTGGTGGCGTGGTAGTGCTAGTGTAAGTGGTGTTATGTTTGGTACATGCATCTGACACAGTTACTTACTCGGCGGCCGGACAGAGTGTGCGGCGAGCCGTAGCTCACCACGCCCCCACTATCGCAAACGTTACGAGTAAGCGTGACTATTTATTAGGCATGCATTACAAGGGGCATCAAGATTTCGACTCGTCAATGACTCTTGACCGACGTCTCGAAAGTTTACGGGCCAAAATATTGAGCTGTGGTGTATGTGAATTGTGAGAGTAGGCTGCGATGGGATCAACAGAATTGGATAGACATTGCATATCAGTACAAGATATACTGTATTGATTTACGTTTACACGCCTCTACGTCGATGAAGAATGTCGACATTATTCTTATGATAATTAATACGATCGATTTTGTACGAAAATATGACCCACATATATATATAGGTACTAAAGTGAATGTGTACAAGTGTATTTGTGTATTTGTGTTTATGTATATTAGAGTGAATGTGTATTTTTACATGTATAATGTATATTTATATGGATGTACATATATAATTATCGAGCTTGTGTACTAGTACGTTTGAATATTAGTGCATTTGTATATGTTATCTATCTAATTGAGTGTCTCTGTCCGTCGTGTCTCTGCCTGTCCTCACCTCGTCCAGCCCCTCCCTGTTCCTGATCTCTGTAAATGTGTGTGTATGTAGTCTGTCTCTGTCTGTCGTGTCTCTGCCTGTCCTCACCTCGTCCAGCCCCTCCCTGTTCCTGATCTCTGTAAATGTGTGTGTATGTAGTCTGTCTCTGTCTGTCGTGTCCCTGTCTGTCCTCACCTCGTCCAGCACTTCCCTGAGGTCCCGGTCCAGCCTGGCGGCCTCTCTGTTTCCAATTTGCTGTCGCAGCGCGTTGGCGGTCGTGTTGAGAGTGCTCTGGACCCGCCAAAACATCACTACTTCGCAGCATTCTTTCTGCAATTTGTTCAAATACTACATAATCTACGAAACGCCAATAATATCAGAAGACGCAAATGAGACATCTTATAAAATAGAAGAAAGATGTTAAAATTGGGTTATTTATGGAAGAAAATATGTGATCCTTAACCCCAAGTATAAAAGTCGAAAGGTGTCAAATCTGGGCAAAAATAGTTTATAGGACAAATACATTTTTATGGTTTATATTATCTTACGTACAATTGTAAGTATTTTTACACATTTCTCAAATTCTTTTTTTATTTTTCAAAATCCGATATTCTGTGGATTAAAAAAACCGCTTTTAATATTGTATTATTAATGTTGAACACTTTGATCGTCAGGTGATAAGCAACTCTTACAACACAATCGACTCCCAACAGGGACAAGCGTTTGTGTAATAAACGTGAAAGTTTTTATTTCCGGATTTAAGTGTTTATAAAATATATTTCAATTTATAAATAAATCTTGTCAGATTTTTTTTTTTGTTCTTAGTATTGCTCTACGCGAGTATAGACAAAACTAACATGTGAGTGAGACAGCATAAGACCAGCCTCTATTTATAGAACAAGTTATATGTTATGATAAACACGTGTTATATATATTTAAATATAACTTACCCCTTCTCCATTTTGTTGACTATACAAGTAGAAACTCTTTTTACAATCTCTAGCTCTAGTTTGTGCTCTTTGCAGGAAATTCCTGGAATCACATAATGCATATTAGAAGATTATTCTATCTGTCCGGGCCAATTTTAAGAAACAAACGATCTGTCATTCCAATAGGCAAGTTTTCAAATACAAGCGAAGCTCAAAAATGTCACTGTTACTGATTAAGATTGCTAATGATATGAAAGCATTCTCAGTCGTTAAATAATACTAGATGGCTCACCTCAACAAAATAATTTATCACGTTTAGAAAATTATTGTACAAATAATAACTTTGAACTAAATCCTAATAAATGTAGTGTAATTTCGTTTAGCAGGAAACGGACCAATTTAAATACATTTTACACGTTAATAGGTCAACCTCTCCCCAAAATAATTGTAATACGTGATTGGTGTATACTACGACGAAAAATTGTTATTTGATAAACACGTCGCCAAATAGTAACCAATGCAGCTAAAGCTCTTGGGTTTAATATAAGGATTTCCGTAAGTTTTAAAGAAATTAAGACATTAAAAATTTTATATTGTTCCTCTGTAAAAAGTCAACTGGAATATGCATCTCAAATTTGGAATCCGCAGTATAAGATATATGTCGATAGAATTGAAAACATCCAGAAAAGATTCATCAAACATCTTTGCTACAAAGTCAATATCTAATACAAAACCGAAAAAATTTAAGACTATGTGTCAAATTCCATTTGCTTCCGCTTAAAATCCGACGAGAAATAGCTGACTTGACGTTTTTAATTAAAATCTTTGCCCTGCTTTGATTACCCTGAAATCCTAAACAAAATTAATTTTAATATTCCATCAAATTTATTAGATATACACCTTCATTATCGGTATCCCTATGTTGTACTAATTATAGGAAATATTAATTTTTGGTGTGAGTAAGTAACATTCATAATATAGCTTGTATAAATACTCTTTAGATCCATTTACACTGAGTGTATCTGAGGTAAGAAGGGTGATGATTCTCGATTTTTTTCAATCGAGTGTGTTATTGTGTATTATCTTTATGTGTCGTCACTTGAATATCAGTCATATTGTGACTTAAACGTGAAAGCCTGTAGCAGGCTTTGTATTTTTCAAATTTCATGTTTTTATTTTAATTATAGCGATTGGTTTACTAAATAAAATAAAATAAAATAAAAATTGCACACATGGACTAGTGTGAATAACAGTTGTTACGTATTATTTTATAAAAATATTTTTATTTGGTATGTAATAAAGTTATTTATTATTTATTACAGATTTATTTATTTTTCTTTATTTAATTCAATAATTATGTAACTGTAATTAAATTTATGTAGGGTAACAACTAAATATATTTATTTATAGGGGCTAAAATGGATCTAATAGCTAATTGTGAACTAAATTATTTTTGGGATGATATAATCATGTTATTCGTTAACGCGTACATAGAGAGTTACTTTTAAAGTTTCGGTCATGTTTTAAAATTAGGAACTAAATATTGAGTTGAAAGTGCGTTTTAAAATTATTATTGTAAAATGATTACAAGATAATAGAAAAATAATTATTTAAAAATATTCCACTAAATCCATGAGTTAGATGCACCGAGTCTGGTGAATGAACTTTGTAATGCTGTAGTGTGTCATTTTAGTGTGTCAACTTTGTAGTGTGTCATTTTACATTTACCTATACTTACGATGATAATAAGTATATTTTTTTCGATTACTTTTAATTTGATTGAAGGCATTAAAATATTTTGTTCGAATTTTGCGTAATTGAAATTATATCCGTGCGTTTTGTTTTTTGTGTCGGATAAAAATGAAATTTTGAATTTTTACATTTATTCTTTTTATTATATAATTCTAATATATTATCGATTCTGAACGGTTCCTGAAAATTTGACCGGACCTTTATAAGTAACCCTGTATTAGGACGAATTTAAAAGATGGTATTTTTGGTATAACAGGTAAGTTTAACAAATATACATTATTTATATTTTTTAAATGATTGAGATTCAATTAGTATTTATAAAGTAGGTGATCGGAACAGCCCGAGGAGGTTGTGTATATTTAGCAAGTAGCAGTGACCTGAGGTAGACGGGTCTCCAGGTCTCCCGTATGTACTCGTTGTCGACGTCGACCCCGCGGCGGCGCAGGTTATCCCGCACGGCCACCACCTCGTCGTATGCGAGCGCGGGCCGCGCGGCGCCCAGCGCCTCCAGCTCAGCGCGCACCTCTGCACGCCGCCGCTGCTCTTCGCTGGCGGACCGCCACTGTAGCCAGCGCTCGCGGAACCCCGGACCTACACCATACCCCCAAGCTGGGTTAGCTTACACTATACCGCACGACGGCGTCTCACCCAACTCCGGAAAAGAGAGGCCTTTCCCACTGTTTATGTTATACGAACCGTTCTCAATTACTTTCTACCCCTCCGTTAGTAGAATACAATTTGGACTCTTGAAATTTCATATAATTCCAAACTTTATAAAAATTATTACGTTGCAATTATATAGCTCATTTAAACAGACAGAAATTATATCACTATCGAATTTACTTATTGAAAATGTAGACAGATTCTGAATGACTTTTAAAAACTTTTATATTATTGGATAGCAAACAGGCAAATTATTTTACTGATGTAAAAAATACCCATTGCCGAAACCCACCAAACAGTTCACTCAATTAACGTTCGTCACATAAGTGGTTAAGTCCTTGAATCATCAATTTTATGACAAGAACTATACATGATTTTGATCTGACTCAGTAAAAATTACCTAATCACATTCCTGACGTACCAGAACCATACTCATTCTTTAGACAAATAAATTTAAAACACCTTTAGGTACATTTGACCATTATATAATACAATATTTTGCGCCTATCATATATTCGCGGCCCTTTATCAAAGCTTTACAGTACTACTCAAAAAGTCTATCATTACAAATCAGCAATATGCTGACTTGTAATGATGGACTTTTTGAGTAGAATGGATTACAAAACTACATCATACTCGTACTTTTGAAGACAACTTTGTTTAACGTCGAACAAAATTAATAAAATCGCTGACATAATGCAACAGAGTATGGATTGTTTCATACACTACTCCGTAGAACCTATCAATGGCCATTCTCATTCGTAATAAGACCAGTCTTCCAAAAAGGCTTGCATCTAAAGCAAATTACATTTTTATATCGGACTAAACCTCAAACTAGAGTGATAAACGTGCAATAGCCAGAACTAATTGACGCCTTCAATCAGGAAATCTTGCATTTAAGATAACTTCTACCTGTCGTCACTAGTACCATTTATGCAGTCCAAATAAAAAAGCGGATATATTGGGCTTTTAATTATTACTTCAATTTAAAAAAAATCGTGAAAACATACGACAACCATTACAAGCTGTGGAAATCAACCTCTAAATACACAGAAGATTGTTAGAGGAGCTTTGTTTTCCCTTGCCGAATATGTAAGTCTAATAGACTAAAGGGTGTGCCCACCATACTGCGTTTATGCATCTTTTCCGAATCTTTTACAGAATACTATCCTTGTGATCTGAAAATACGCACTAATTCATCCAGTACCTAAAAAATGTGACAAATGCTACCTTTTAAAAACAGGTCCATAACAATCATGCCTTTGCTTTCTAAAGTAATACAGTTTTTAATATAAAGTTATTACAGTATTTGGATCATAAGCTTATAAGCGATACCAATAGGGTCGTTCTTTTGATGATCTTCTGGTCTATCATACACATCACTGGCCTACAGACACTGTGGACAAAGGTAAGCCATCTGCAGTGAGCATCGATTTGCTATGGCTTTCGACAGGATTTGGCATGACGGGTAATTTTATCGAAATTTCTATCTTATTGCCTACAAAACTGTTAACGTGGATCACACGAATTTTATAAGCTGCAGCATCAAAGTAGAAGCAGATGTATGTTTCAAGGCAGAAATAATTAATGCTGGGGTCTCAAGGCTACGTATTAGGACCTTGACTATATCTTCTGTACATCAATAATGTATTCATGGTTATGCAGATAATTAATGCCGTGCAAATCTTTTGTGCATAGAGGTGAAATAAATCCATAATATATGTAATATAAGAATAAGCTTGTCTCAAATTGAAACATTTCTGGAGCGGGTCTCAAGAGTGGTGCAAGTAAAATATCATTACATTTAAACCTCGGAAGACCTTTATCAAGGCTAGACTAAAAAGAATCCTTTCATTAAGAGTTCTCAATTCCAGAATTCTCATTCATCCCTCTAACAATATTAATATTTTTGGTGTCGAAATAGGAAGGGACGTCCAGCTCCGTATTCATTCAAAGGTAAAGATCAGTTAGTTTCAATGAAGCTCAAGATATAAAACAGGTTTGATCAGACATATTCATTAAAATCACCCTGGATATTTCCATAATTAAAGTAACACATGACACACAGCCAAGGGATTTGCATAGGGTAGGTGTTGATTTTACTGGACCTATTTTATTAACACAGCTCACATATTTTTACTCATTAGTGGTTAATGACAATGTTATTTGATTGAAGGTTTTCTGTACGGACACCTTGATAAAAATATATATAACAAAAAACATGTTTTTTTTTTCTAATATCAGGAATGAAAATACAATATTTCAATGTTTGAGTACAAATGTATTTATTTGTTAAATTGTCCTGCTTCAAAAAATTAACCTTGCTTGTTTATAAAGCATGTTTGAAAGAAATTTTATGTAAGCGATTTTTTCATGTTCTTTATGTTTATGTAGGTGGTTGTATTTTTACATCGAAGTATTACTTGCTTGCTATCTTATAAAATTAAGACTAAAAGCACAAAGCACCAACCTGTGAGATTCTTAAGGTCATTCTCTACAGCGGCCAGCTTCTCCCGCAGCGCGGTGTCCATGAGGGCCACAGCCGCGTCCCAGTCGGCGCGCGACCGCACGCAGCGGTCCTGCAGCGCGTTCAGCTGCAGGACCCTCAGCACCTGGCACACAGCCGCACATATACCACACCACACCGTACACCTGACACACAGCCGCACATATACCACACCACACCGTACACCTGACACACAGCCGCACATATACCACACCACACCGTACACCTGACACACAGCCGCACATATACCACACCACACCGTACACCTGACACACAGCCGCACATATACCACACCACACCGTACACCTGACACACAGCCGCACATATACCACACCACACCGTACACCTGACACACAGCCGCACATATACCACACCACACCGTACACCTGACACACAGCCGCACATATACCACACCACACCGTACACCTGACACACAGCCGCACATATACCACACCACACCGTACACCTGACACACAGCCGCACATATACCACACCACACCGTACACCTGACACACAGCCGCACATATACCACACCACACCGTACACCTGACACACAGCCGCACATATACCACACCACACCGTACACCTGACACACAGCCGCACATATACCACACCACACCGTACACCTGACACACAGCCGCACATATACCACACCACACCGTACACCTGACACACAGCCGCACATATACCACACCACACCGTACACCTGACACACAGCCGCACATATACCACACCACACCGTACACCTGACACACAGCCGCACATATACCACACCACACCGTACACCTGACACACAGCCGCACATATACCACACCGTAACGTATACCCACATATACCTGATAAACTACTGTTATTTTTACTATCCACTTACACAAGCCCATATCGTACCGTACACCCGACTCTTGTCTAATAGCCTACTTGCTGCCTGCATCTGAAGAAACTCAGCGGGCTTTCCTTTTTTTCAATTACAAATAAAAAGCAGGATTTAAACCGGTGTTTCCCAACGTGGGGCCCACGCCCCACAAGGGGGCAATTAACAATTGAGGGGGGCAATTTCAGAAATGGGCTCGACACGACTTTATCCCTTTCGCTCCGGGCTATTTTAATGCATTGCTAAATTTAACAAAAAAAAAAACAAATTCTCAAAAGATGCTGTAAATAA
This sequence comes from Apodemia mormo, assembly GCA_036924255.1. NCBI lineage: Eukaryota > Metazoa > Arthropoda > Insecta > Lepidoptera > Riodinidae > Apodemia > Apodemia mormo. The sequence continues at coordinate 1,364,251 of JAUPFN010000027.1, forward strand.
TCCATACTATCCATACTAATATTTGTCTGTCTGTCTGTCTGTTACGCTTTCACGGCCAAACCACTGTTCCGATTTGGATAAAATTTGGTACAAATATAGTTTGAGATCCAAGAAAGGACATAAGATAGTTCTTATCCCGGAAATCCCACAGGATCGGGAACTATGCGGGTTTTTGTGTTTTCCACGCGAACGAAGTCGCGGGCACAGCTAGTTATATATAATTTTGTTAGTAGTTACCAAAATATCAACTGGGTGATTAGATTCAAGTAAACTTCGTCAGGGATTCACCGCGGTCCGAACATTTTAAGACTCGTTAAATAACGTTTTTTTAGAATTGTTACAGTAGGGCATGGCACAAAAAGGTTGGGAAACACTGACTTAAACACACAATTTAAGTTACAATTTAAAACGTAGGATAGTAAATTTACAAAAATATAACCCTCGAGCTACAAAAATAATTAAACAATATGTGTAATCACAGCATGACGCTTCTGTAACTTCTCTCTCGGTTCGACTCTGCAATAAACAGGCGGACACCGCTTGATAGAAAAGAGTTTCTAGTCTGATTTGTTATTGTAGCTCTTCAGGTTGTAAATTAGTTTGAAGAAAGTCAAGAGGAGGAGGCAACGAAGCCTTACATAACAAGGAGACCGAGTGATACGAAACACTGCTATTATTTGCACACCATATATTGGTAGAATATGTCGGTAAATTAATTTATTTTTAACAACTTGTAACACCCATATTCTTGCAAATAAATATTTTCTTTCTTTCTTTCTTTTCACTGTATTCCTCCTCCTCTCGAGATGATATCTCTGAAATGTATGACTTCGGAATCTTATCTCTGGGATGTAATCTCAGAAATGTTTTCTCTGGGATGGGTACAAATACATAATAAGGAAGGGTAAGATAGGATAACTGTGGAAAGAAAGTATAAAAGGATGGACTACTTTCAGTACAACTAGGTTTTGATTGGCGAGTGACTCTAGTGAAAAAAAAACACTCGAGTATCATCTTTACTCGAGTGAATTAGTTTTCACTGGCGAGTGACTCGAGTTAAAAAAAGTCACTGGAGTCCCATCACCAACAAACACGGTGGTTTCGGTTGCGATAGCGTTTAGTTACTGAATGATTTATTGGACTGAAAGTTGGGAAGGGTAGGGTAGGAAAGGTAATGTAACCTTTTCGAGAAACCGCTCGTTTGCCGTCCATATTTTTTAGGTTCATCGAGACATGACACACACAGCCGCACATATACCACACCATACTGTACACCTGATACATAGACTTATGACAAAATATGACATATGAGAAATATGACAATGAGATGAAATACTCACATCTTGCGCTCTCTCTTCCCACTGATGCCTGGCCAAGGCCTCTTCTACTGCTGCTCTCTTGACGGGCTCGTAAATGGGGTCTGACTCTCCGGCTCGACTTAGTAACTCAGCGAACTCTTCCCTTAATGCTTCTCGACCAGCTTTGATTGACTGGGTCGCTAGTTCGCTCTCCGCCCATTCACGGAGCTTTATGTCTACTGATGTGTTGAATTTGTCTGAAGATAATGAATAATTCAGGAATAAGAATTATTGCTTTTTTTGGCCATATAAACGTTAAAAACAACAACAAAGAGCCAATAGCTTGTTTGCTATGAAACGATATAAAAGGCATAGATTTTCGATGTATAGCATAAATTCGTATACCATATTCGATATATTTGAAACTAGCTGGGCCCGCGACATTTCCACATGAAAACCATTTTAAAATAAAGACAGCCTAAATTAATCTTTATTACCGTGGTTTAAAGATAAGACATTTTCACAATTACGTTATTAAAACAGGAATTTATGTACCACACTATGTAGGATGTAAACAAAAAAGTATCTTCAACCCCGTATTCAAAAATTCTCCCCGTGTTGGTTCCGGGCTCCTTTGAAAAATAGGCCAACTGCCGTTCTGCCAGGCAGGTCGTAAAAGGCGACCGATTGGCTATGCGAGTTACTGCTATCGTGACTACAGGATGGTAGAGTTCTGCATTGTTTCTCCCGGGTCTGGTACCACCGCCTTACCTATTCCTGCCGCAATAGCGTCAGTGCCTGTCACTGTCGTGTTCCGGTTTGGAGGGTAAGGTAGCCGGTAAACTTACGCATGTGGCATTAGATCTCGCCACAAGATAGCCACGCACCATTAACGTCTTTGGTGTCTATCGGCGATGGTTGACTCTTTCCATCAGAAGACCCATCTGCTTGTTTGCTATCTTATGACATAAAAAAAGATTAGTTAGGATAGTAATATTTGTATCGTATTCCTAATAGTTGAATTTAGTTAATTTTAACGAATGATATAAAAAACAAGATATTGGCGATATGTTAGATAATTGATTTAGAAACAAAATAAAATTAACAATATTGCAATATGTGCGCAGAGCAGAGGAGATGGAAGGAGTGGGGGGAAATTGTGTGGAGAACTTTAAAGAGAATCAAGACAGATGACTCTCTACTCAATGCCAAAGCTGGAGTTCGAACATTTAATGGTTTAAACTAATGAAATAAGATGGTAAAGGAAAACTTTGAATATCTTCATGCCCGTATTCATAAAGAGGCGGAGGTACAACAAGTGCACCCACGAGTAGCCAAAGATACCTATGGTATAAAGAGATTAACGAATGAAGACAAATATGCATGGATACGCATACGCATATGGCGCCTGCGCAGTATTTATATTACTGTAAGCTACGGCTTACTGTACTCGAAGTGCGTTACTGTAAGCTACATCTTACTGTACTCGAAGTGCATTACTGTAAGCTACATCTTACTGTACCTACACGAAGTGCGTTACTGTAAGCTAAGGCTTACTGTACTCGAAGTGCATTACTGTAAGCTACGGCTTACTGTACTCCAAGTGCGTTACTATAAGCTACATCTTACCGTACTCGAAGTGCGTTACTGTAAGCTAAGGCTTACTGTACTCGAAGTGCATTACTGTAAGCTACGGCTTACTTTACTCGAAGTGCATTACTATAAGCTACGGCTTGCTGTACTCGAAGTGCATTACTGTAAGCTACGTCTTACTGTACCTACTCGAAGTTCGTTACTGTAAGCTACATCTTACTGTACTCTGAATGCATTACTGTAAGCTACATCTTACTGTACTCGAAGTTCGTTACTGTAAGCTACTTACTGTACTCGAAATGCATTACTGTAAGCTACAGCTTACTGTACTCGAAGTGCGTTACTGTAGGCTACATCTTACTGTACTCGAAGTGCGTTACTGTAAGCTACATCTTACTGTACTCAAAGTGCGTTACTGTAAGCTACATCTTACTGTACTCGAAGTGCATTTCTGTAAGCTAAGGCTTACACTTGTATCTGTAGTCAAGTTAAAGTAATTACTTGAGCTTAAGTAATTATTTAAACAACTATTTCTATGCAATAGATAAGAAATAGCATGAAGTAAGTCGTGTCAAAATTTAGAATTCTCCACGAAGGACTAGTCACCAAATTCATTACTTAAGTAATGTAAGCCCCTAGAGTAAATACAAAAATAAATTATTTAGACAAAAACATACACGAAGTTAAATTGTCTTGTGCTTCTTTGTTTTGTGATAGTGCTAAGTGAATTACTGTAAGCTATGGCTTACTGTACTCCAAGTGCGTTACTATAAGCTATATCTTACCGTACACGAAGTGCGTTACTGTAAGCTAAGGCTTACTGTACTCGAAGTGCATTACTGTAAGCTACGGCTTACTGTACTCCAAGTGCGTTACTATAAGCTACATCTTACCGTACTCGAAGTGCGTTACTGTTAGCTAAGGCTTACTGTACTCGAAGTGCATTACTGTAAGCTACGGCTTACTTTACTCGAAGTGCATTACTGTAAGCTACGGCTTACTGTACTCGGAGTGCATTACTGTAAGCTACGGCATACTGTACTCGAAGTGCATTACTGTAAGCTACGGCTTACTGTACTCGGAGTGCATAACTGTAAGCTACGGCATACTGTACTCGAAGTGTATTACTGTAAGCTACGGCTTACTGTACTCAAAGTGCATTACTGTAAGCTATGGCATACTGTACTCGAAGTGCATTACTGTAAGCTACGGCATACTGTACTCGAAGTGCATTACTGTAAGCTACGGCTTACTGTACTCAAAGTGCATTACTGTAAGCTACGGCATACTGTACTCGAAGTGCATTACTGTAAGCTACGGCATACTGTACTCGAAGTGTATTACTGTAAGCTACGGCTTACTGTACTCAAAGTGCATTACTGTAAGCTATGGCATACTGTACTCGAAGTACATTGCTGTAAGCTACGACTTACTGTACTCGAAGTCATAGGGGTCCAGCCACAACGTGGTAGTGGCCGAATCGTTCGTGTGCTTGTAGCGGATTTGTCGGGGAACGCGCTGAGCTAAGGGAATACGGGACGTCAGGAAATGGAAGCTTATATAATGGAATAGGAAGGAAAGGTCTATATTTTGTATTTTTTTAAATCATAAGACAGCAAACAAGTAGATAGCTCTACTAATGGAAAGAGACCAACATGGCCTATAGATACCAAGCACGTTACTGGTACGTCGCTGTCAGTATGGCAGGATGTTAATGTCACACGCATAAATTTACCGGCTATATTACCCTCCAAATCAAACACTACAGCTATAAGAACTGAGGCTATTGCGGTAGGAATAGGTAAGGCAGTGGTACCAGATCTGGGCGAAATAATGAAGAATTTTACCATCTAGTAGTCACGATGGTAGTGACTCGCACAGCCAATCGTTCGATCTTTGTGAAGTATGTCTGGCAGAATGACAGATGGTCTATTATTCAAAATGCAGAGTAAACGATGTTTTGTGCAGGGTAAAGAAGAGTATTTAGTGAATTAGATATTAAATTCAGTGTAGTTTAATGTAATGTAGTTCTTTCTAAATACAGTTTAGCGCAAATGCATACAGTGTAGAGGATGATAAGTGTGGTTAATTCTGTGTACAGTTTAGCGCAGATAGATATATTGTAGTGGATGATAGTGTAATTTAATGTAATATAGTTAATTATAAGTAGTGTAGCGTATTATATGTAGTATATTGTATTATATGTGGTGTGGCGTATTATATGTGGTGTAAAGTATTAAATGTGTTACATGTATTGTAGCGTATTATATGTGGTGTGGCGTACTATATGTATTATATGTAATGTAGCGTATTATATGTGGTGTAGAGTATTAAATGTATTACATGTATTGTAGCGTATTATATGTGGTGTAGCGTATTATATGTGGTGTGGTGTATTATATATGGTGTGGCGTATTATATGTGGTGTGGCGTATTATAAGTGGTGTGGCGTATTATATGCGGTGTGGCGTATTAAAGTGATGTGGCGTATTATATGCGGTGTGGCGTATTATAAGTGATATGGCGTATTATATGCGGTGTGGCGTATTATATGTATTATCTGTAGTGTAGCGTATTATATGTGGTGTGGCGTATTATATGTAATGTAGCGTATTATATGTGGTGTGGCGTAATATATGTGGTGTGGTGTACTATATGTAATGTAGCGTATTATATGTGGTGTGGCGTATTATATGTAGTGTAGTGTCTTATATGTGTTATGGCGTATTATATGTAGTGTAGCGTATTATATGTGGTGTGGCGTATTATATGTGGTGTGGCGTACTGTATGTATTATATGTAGCGTAGCGTATTATATGTGGTGTGGCGTATTATATGTGGTGTGGCGTATTATATGTAGTGTAGCGTATTATATGTGGTGTGGCGTATTATATGTGGTGTGGCGTACTGTATGTATTATATGTAGCGTAGCGTATTATATGTGGTGTGGCGTATTATATGTGGTGTGGCGTATTATATGTGGTGTGGCGTATTATATGTAGTGTAGCGTATTATATGTGGTGTGGCGTACTGTATGTATTATATGTAGTGTAGCGTATTATATGTGGTGTGGCGTATTATATGTGGTGTGGCGTACTGTATGTATTATATGTAGCGTAGCGTATTATATGTGGTGTGGCGTATTATATGTGGTGTGGCGTACTACATGTATTATATGTAGTGTAGCGTATAGCTGACCGACGTCGTCGTGCGCGGCTGCAGCGGCGGGCAGGTATATCCCGTTGAACACTCGGTCGTGTGTGGAGGCCCACAGCGCGGAGGCCAATCTTTTTTCCCAGGCCGCAGCAGCTACGGCAGATAACTCTGCCGATTGGTCCAGCAGCTCAGCGCGGGCCCGCTCAAATAACTCATCTCGGTCTAATTCACGTGTTCTATCAAAATGTAACAAGTCGTTAGACAAATTTTATTGTTGCAAATAAACGTTCTTTCAATTAATATTCAGAAACCAGAAGTACTTTATTCAATAACACTTTTTACAAGTTACTTTGTTGTGTTTGTGTGTTTTTAACATTTTTTTAAACTACTACCGGATCGGAAACGCGGCCACACACTGAGAAGATCCGGCGGAAGACACTCAGCGGACATTTCTTTTTTCATATCATTTTTTAAATAAAATATTACATAAAATTCAATTAGTGAGTATCTAAATGTTACAATAATAATAAAGGTTGCCGATATGAGGAGCAGTTCCATCTCATGCTTTCCTGTCATCTAAATATTCAGATATTGTATAGTAACCTTTTTTTTATGACATAAGATAGCAAACAAGCCGATGGGTCTCCTGATGGAAAAAATCAACCATCGCCTATAGGACACCAAAGATGTTAATGGTGCGTTGCTATCTTGTGGCGAGGTGTAATGCCACATGCATAAGTTTACCGGCTACAAATAAACTCACTTGTACTTCCAGCTCACGTATATTTTTAATTTTTTACTATTCACATCCAACCGGTTTCGCTTATTAAAGCATCATCAGGGATGTGTTACACATATTTTATAATATCTTTAACATATTTTTTACAGTCCAAGTTATATCATTAGCTATTTTGTTATATGCTTATTTGCATATATATATGTATATATATATATATATATATATATATATATATATATATATATATATATATATATATATATATATGTAGGAAGTGGGTCAGATATGATAAATAAAATGCGGATGTGGTAATATAACAACTCTTTATATTTTGTTCAACTTGTATCAAAAAAATAACATAAAATCACTATTAAAGCTTTCCATCACTAATGACTAGTTCTCGTTTAACAATTCCAAGTAACTTAATTATTCCTTATTACAAATAAGTCATAATTTAAGCAATAGATAGTCAATTATAAATTGTACTGCGACTAATTTATAGTTGACAATAATAATTAACTTGTTTGCACAAATTAATTATCCGAGAGTCAAGGATAAGCTACTAGCAAGATACAACAAGTGTACCGAGCCACGCCAGAGCCTAGTCTGCCTTATCGGCGGGCGCTCAGAGCCTTTTATACAGGTAGCAAAACAAGTTGAGTAGTAGGGATATCGAACGATGCGCTTGCCGGCCCAGGCCGTGCATTTGTTGTTTACACTTTACAATATTCTTGCATTTGACGACGCGGACGCCGTCATATATATATTAAGACACGGTAAAATTATTTCAACACATTAGGATTAGATACATTTCATATTTCGATATAATCAATAAATACATATTAAGTCAAAAGATAAATTTAGTTAAATGTCAAATGTTAATAGTCTCCGCTTTTTGGGAACAAAATATCATGTTGGTAACCCAGACAGCCAGACGTTTGTGTCAAATTGAAATATTTGTCTAATACCCACCTATAAAGAGTAGCTAATAATATAACTTGAACTGTAAAAAATATGTTAAAGATATTATAAAATATGTGTAAAACATCCCTGATGATGCTTTAATAAGCGAAACCGGTTGGATGTGAATAGTAAAAAATTAAAAATATACGTGAGCTGGAAGTACAAGTGAGTTTATTTGTAGCCGGTAAACTTATGCATGTGGCATTAGACCTCGCCACAAGATAGCAACGCACCATTAACATCTTTGGTGTCTATAGGCGATTGTTGACTCTTACCATCAGGAGACCCATCTGCTTGTTTGCTATCTTATGATATAAAAAGATGTAACTTATTGTAGAAGCGTTTGTATTTCTTCTAATTTCCTTGTGAAAAAGATAGCAATAACTTTAAATTTTGTCGATACGCAGCGTAATCGATTTCATGTATGTATGGTCCTGCATGAAACCTGTATACGTTACCTGGGGAAGGTGTTCTTCCACTCCGTCTCGAGGTTAAACCTCATGGCCTTGAACGCGTCTGCCTGTTGCTCGACGGTATCTCTGACCATCCTCCAGAAGCACTCGGCCACGCCCAGCGCCAGGTTGCGGGTGGTCACCTGCGCCGCTGACACCAGACCGTCCCTGGAAAGTTACCACTGCGGTTACATTGATGGTCGATTATTAAATTATATTAATATTAGCTGATCCACGCAGGCCTCATTTCAGACAGTGCGCCCGATTCGGATTATTTTATTTTATTCTTAAGATCTACTGACATTTGTATACAATGAAATCAGAAATCAACTTTATTCAATAAAATTTTTTAAGTTATTTTGACACGTCAACATATATTTTAAAAACTACTACCGGATCGGAAACGCAGCCACACACTGAGAAGATCCGGCAGAAGAAACTCAGCGGGCTTGTCTTTTTTTTCACATCATTGATTTTTTTACATTATCACAATATTACAAAAAATATATATGAGATCGGTATGAGGAACAATTAATCCAAGGCTTTTTGTCTTCTAAATGATCGGAGATTTTATAATATCCTTTTTTACATAGTTTTGTTTCAACACATTTTTTTAATTTATTGACTGGTAGATCTCTTAGAGTTTCGGGAAGTTTATTATAAAAGCGTATAAATTGCCCCATAAAAGAGTTACATATTCTGTGGAGACGAGATGCATGCACAAATAGATTGTTTTTGTTTCTTGTGTTTAGTGAGTGTATGTCACCACCACGTGGTACTTTATAGCTCCGTAAATGATCTGCTGTAGTGTGAACCAGTTTCCTCGAGCAGTTTCTAAGAACTCTTGCGTTGTCGCCTTCAACCTTTGGAGATTGATTTGTCCTATTCTGTCCGATAATAATGCGTTGTTTGACATTATACTCTGGGTAATTCTTTTTTTTATGTCATAAGATAGCAAACAAGCAGATGGGTCTCCTGATGGAAAGAGTCAACCAACGCCTATTAACACCAAAAGTGTTAATGGTGTGTTGCTATCTTGTGGCGAGGTCTAATGTCACATGCATAAGTTAACCGGCTACCTTGCCCTCCAAACCGGAATACGACAGCGACAAGCACTGACGCTATTGCGGTAGGAATAGGCAAGGCGGTGGTACCAGACCTGGGCGAGACAATGCAAAACTCTACCAACTAGTAGCCACGATGGTAGTGACTCGTAAAGCCAATTGGTCGCCTTTTACGACCTGTCTGGTAGAACGGCAGTTGGCTTATTCTTCAAAGGAGCCCGGAAACAACACGGGGAAAAAAATTCATTGTAATTGTAATTCATTGTAAAGTAATAAAACTTTTTATACATCGCGCTGACGTGACATCATGACCGTTGAAAACGCGCGAACGCGCCTTGGCTAATAAGTAATTATTTCTTAATTTTGATTTTGATTTTTCTTGAGGGTCGAACACAACGTCATATGTATAAGACACACGCGTCAGTTACTTTTAGCGCTAAAGTGAAATTATTTTACAGACTAAATAATCATAGACAATTTGAATATTTTGTATGAATGATTAAGTGTTTATACCAATGGCCATAAGCCACACAAATTCTTTATATTAAATAGTCTGTATTATTAGTTTTTGAAGATTCAAAATCAAATGGGACCGCGGCTCGATCGGGCATCCCTGGTTCTTTACCGGTTAATATAAACAAAGACTGACTTGAACAGTTTGGAGGAGCGGAAATACCGTTCCTCGTACTCGCGGATGGCCTGGATGGAGTCCTCCCTGCGGCTGCGGCCCGTCACCACGGCGTAGTAGCCCAGCGCCTTCATCGGGAACAACTTGCCTTCCAGAATACGCCGGATCTGAATATACACCAATCATTACATCCCAAACTCAACACGACCTCAGCAAATACTGATATAGTATTGAATATTTTAATTAATATTATTTTAATAGAAGTTGTCGTGTCTGAGGTCTAGTAGTCGGGTGTCGGGTCAAATGACGTCCCGGGTTAAATTCCCAGATCAGGCAATTCAAAATGTGTTTTTTCAGTTTACTGATTAAAACAAATTTGCCCGAGATTGGATAAGTGCCCGATGGGTTAAAGACTTGCCACTTATCACATTGTGGGACTAAGTATCTTCGGCTAATCGTATTACTTTTATTGTAAAGAATATTACGTCCTGAAGATACTCTAAAAAGCGAAACCGGTCGATAAAATTAAATAGTTTAGTATATTACTATAGTAAAATAAAAGCACATATAAAAATAAAAGTTTTACCCTGAATAGCTCATTTTTACCCTTATGTATTAGCTCCTTTTTACTCTAGCTCAGTTTTACCCTTAATATATATATATATATATATATATATATATATATATATATATATATATATATATATAATAATAGCTTATTTTTACTCTCGTTTCCCCCGTGTTGGTCCCGGGCTCCTTTAAAGAATAGGCCAACTGCCATTCTGCCAGGCAGGTCGTAAAAGGCGACCGATTGGCTATGCGAGTCACTACCGTCGTGACTAACTTGGTGGTAGAGTTCCGCATTGTCTCGCCCGGGTCTGCTACCACGGCCTTACCTATTCTATCCGTAATAGCGTCAGTTCTTGTCACTGTCGTGTTCCGGTTTGGAGGGTAGCCGGTAAACTTATACATGTGGTTTTAGTCTCGCCATAAAATAGCAACACACCATTAACATCTTTGGTATCTATAGGCGATGGTTGACTCTTTCCATCAGGAGACCCATCTGCTTGTTCGCTATCTTATGATATAAAAAAAAAATGTTGTTAACAAGTTTCAACTAAAAATTTCTTAATATATTGGTTGACATAGTTCCAAGTACGTTACCCGATTGGGGTTGGCCAAGTTCTCCTCGGCCAGGTCCACCTTGGTGAGCACGAAGATGGTCCTCTTGCCCTGAGGATCACAGGAAGCCACCAGGTCTGTCACGTTGCTGCGCTCAGCATCTACCGACCCGTCCTGAACAAACGTTACACATTATTTGAATGATAACTCCTTTCTTTTCGTATTTTATAATTTCGTGCTACGAACTAACGTTTTTCCGTACCGACACCAGTCTGAATATAGACAGACTTCGTTAGGCAACTAAATACTTTAGACAATGACAGTGAAATGGAAATGCTTATCAGCAATATGGCGAATATATTTAGTATCCCTTTTTTTAATATTTTCGTTTTCTATACTAATATTATAAAATTGTAGAATCTTTTGTTTGTTTATTTGGTTGTACGCAGTAATCTCAACTGCTGAACCGATTTGAATAATTCTTTTTGATTTGGATAGCCTATTTATCGAGGAAGTTTATAGGCTATACAACATCTTGCTACGACCAGTAAGAGCGGAAACAAAGTACGCGCGGACGAAGTTAGCTTTAGCTTAGCCACGAAGCGGGCAACAGCTAGTATTACGTATATTTTTTTAAATTCATAAAACTCATATATTTTTACCTTAAATTGTCAGCTGTCAGAATGCTAAAAAATATTATTTCATTTTGTAACAGACTTCATCTATCCCTTAAGAGGTTTAGTGTAATAAAAGAAAATAATAAGAATCTATACTTTTTTTTTTTTTTGTTAAAAATATGTTTGAATTATGTTTAATAAATAATATCAATGGAATTAAAGACGAAAATAAATAAAGAAAACTAATTCTCAATAATATATAAGACCTAAGATATAAACATATAAAACCTCAAAAGAGAATGACAGGAAAGAAAATTTGAGGAGAAAAAAAAATGACAGGATGGGGAAAAGGAAAAATGAAAAAGAAAACGGGGATTTGTTTTAAAAGTTCTGGACGTTATAAAAGAGATTCTTCGTTTGAGACAATAATATAGATATATCAGGGATATTCCGGAGTGTAGGAAATATTGTTAATGTGAGAAATATAATTTGTAAAAAAAATATTGATCAAAACCGTGAGTATGTAGAATAGAGATTTATTCAGGGATTACGTATGTATTTATGCAACTTCGTATTTGATATAGTAGTCGTTGGGTTTATTTAAATCTAGCAGTATTGGTAGAATGTAGTTTTATTAGAAGGTAAATCTTTTGAATGCTGTCTATACAACTTTAATAAACATATTACCGATAAATATGTGATTAGGTTTACAAGAATGAAATTGTGCAAAATGTTGTGTAAAGGTGGATCGATCCTTGACTGAGTGAAGAATGTTTGTTGTATGAAGAAAGGAAATTATTTATTTTAAGGAATAGCTGTTGAAAAGATGTTTAATAACATAGGAGAAACGTGGACTTGTTTGCTTTATAGAAATTGTGTGATATTATTATTAGGGAAGTCTATTTTGATTTTAGGAAAATAAAACCATAATTTAACCTGTTATTTTAATTGTTCTTTTCTTCCATAAAAATGTGAACAATGGTTGTGGAGCAATTGCTGTCTTACAGTTTTGCAACAGGGCTGCTAATCAAGACGAGGATAAATCGGAGTTCTAAACAACACAGGTGATGTAGTTTTCCAATTTAAATTAAATTAAGTTTGTATAACTATACAAGACTACAATTTAAGTTTGTTTAACTATACAAGACTAAGTAATGGCTTTACTTTATCAAATTTCAGTGCTTGACGGATAACAGTTTATTAATTAATTAGGAAATGGATTTATGGACTTAATTATATGTATATAGATTTTCATCATCGGTATTTAAAAGAAACCCATTGCCTTTAGACACTATTGTTATTATACCTATACCTCGCAAGTGACTAAGATTGCTATGTTTGTTAATTTTCATATAAGTAAAGAAAAGGCTTTGTATTATCAAATTTCAGGACATGTTGGCAAGACAGTTTATTATTTAACTAGGAAATAGAAATAAATGATTTAATTACTTTATATTATACCTTTATCGTCGGCATTTTGAGGAATCCTGTTGTCTCTAGACACTTATTATTGCATCTATACCTTACAATTGGCTAATATTGCTATGTTTATTTTTCACAGGAATAAGTAATGGCTTTGCATTATCAAATGCCAAAAGCATGTTGGCTAAATAGCTTATTAACTAACAAGGAATAGATTTATGTGCTTTAATTGTTTATACTATACTTTTACCATATGCATTTGAACTATCATTATTGCATCTTACCTTACAAATGGCCGATATTGCTATGTTTGTTTATTCTTCATAGGAGTAAGAAATGGCTTTGCATTACTAAATTCAAAAGCATGTTGGCTAAATAGCTTATTAATTAGGAATAGATTTAAGTGCTTTAACTACTTTATACTATACTTTCATCATCGTCATTTGGAGGAATTCCATTGTTATTAGTTACTAATACTACTGCACCTGAATTAATATTATCAACTAGTTTCAACGTACAATTCGCAACATTATAGAAGCGAATCCCGCTGGATCACTAGATTTTCCCGGGATAATAAATAGCCTATGTGCTAATCCAAGTCATCAACTATCTGTGTGTAAAATTTCATTCAAATCCGCTTCGTAGTTTTGCGTGCGTTTTTATCTTTTAAAATCTACTAACTGGTGATAGTCACCACATATCTTTATAGATGAGAACCGGCTAAGGAAGTTCTTAGAATAATTTCCATAGTACAGTTGATCCTGCTTGTTATTTAAACTTTAGGGATCGAGAGCTGATTCCTTTGGAGTCTTCGAGGCCGCGTGGGGGCGACTTCTTAGCTGTCGTCGGAGCTGAATGCAGAGTTACTGTAGGTTTGTTGCAGAGTTGGAGGTATGGCTAATACGATTTTATTTCTGCATTGTTATAATTTTGGGCAGTTATAATTTTTTTATGAGGGAACAATTAGGTGATAGGATAGGGCGTGTAGATATTAGGTGGAAGAACTGATATTTTAATATATTGAGGAATTTAAGGAATACTTTGTTTATTATTGACTTTCAATTAAAACTAGGTAATTCAAGCTTAGGAAATATTTATTATAGAAACTTTCTCTAGTTTAAATGGTTACTTGAATTAATGCTTCAAATTGGAAATATTGTTAGGAGGAAATAGGATCTTTTAGGAGTTGAAAGCAGGTCTGTTATTGTAGGAATAATATATTATAACCAATAAGCGGGGGCATAAACCTACACAAAATTCACACGAAACCCTACCTTAATATGAATTATTAAAATTATGAAATGTTAATTCGAATTATTATACCCTATTATAAAACTAAATATTAACTAATACGTAAATTAATTGCATAGGCCAGTCTCTTAAAATCAAATCTTCATAAAACATTATTTTATTTACAATCAAATTTAAAACCGAGTACAAATATTAAACGAGATAATCACAAACTAATACAAATTACTCTCTTCGTATTTAACACAGGAATAATTAATATAAACTGAATTGTTGAATTAAATTTGGAGCGAAAATCTTAAATGACTTTAATAAAGCTTCAGGGAGTTAGAGTACAAGAGAGGAATGAATGAACTTTAGTCCAAACGTATTATGTTTATTTAACCATATTTTGTATAAATTATTTACTTAATTTAATTAATTATTTATTTATTTTATTCTTATTTTATATTATTTATATAGGGATTTAGGAGGATAGGAATTATAATATTAAACTTCTTTATCAAATTATTTCTTTTGGATAATTGAAATATTATTGTTTATAGTGACAGTGCATAACAGATCTTTTAGTAAGATAGGAAGTTTACTAAATAAATCTGAAATTAAGGTTAATTACTAATTTTGGATTAGATATTTTTACCTTTTACCTTGGTAAATAGATCATGTCATCTTCATCTCACGGGAATATCGACTTTACGAAGGCAACAAGTTGTGCTGGGTGTATCTATATAAGGACATACATGGAATGTTGTCATTATGGTCATCTTCTCTTTACCAGTGCAGACACACGGTTCATATGCCCCTCTGTCGCAAGCATGGTATTTGGGGCGATAACCCAGATAAACACCCAACTATACCGCCAAGCAAAGTTGATCCATTTTCATATCTAATCATCTCAGACATGAACTATTTTACAGAACTAGAGTTATTTGTCTAAATTGTTTATCTGTATATATTCATATATTAACCTGGATTCCATGATTGAATCTATACATCATAAGGATTGTACAAATGAACTTTACTTATGATTATTCGGGTGGATAGATGTTTCATAATACTGTTCACTTAAAGCAACAATAGATCTAATAAGCGTTGATTTCTAAAAATTCAGACCTTATTAAATTCTGAAATTTGATTAAAGAGAAATTGAAATAAGAGTAATAGAACTCTAATAATCTGGAGAAGACATAAATAACTTAGTTTCATTAGAAAACGAGTATAAGACGAATTGTTTGGATTCTAAGATGTATTGAGTATTCAATCACAATATTAAAGAGTTCAAAGATCTTACTAAATTTCATCTATAACTTCAAATTCAATTAATAAGTAATATTTCATTGCTTGTGATGACTATAAATTATTAGGGTTATAGGAGGAAATTTGACTATAATAACTTTAGAACAAAGGTTAATTTCTAGTTCAGTAATAATTTATTTTAATTATTTGGCTTTTTGATTGGACCATACCTTCGTCACAAGATAGTGTCGGCTTTGCGAAGGCATCAGAGTTGTATGCATGTCGCATGCATTGTGTATATCTATATAAAGGCACATATGTAATGTTGTCGTTATGGTTATCTCCTCGTTACCAGTACGTGGTCCTCGGATAAGCCCCACCGCAAACTGTGTATTCAGAGGGTTAACCCAGATAAACACCAACTATCTATCGCCTAGCAAAGTTGAACTATTTACATAATTAATCAAATCGTCAACCAGGTATGAGCTACATCACAGAGCTGGATATATTAAATTGCTTGTTTTAATGTATTTTTATACACTAACCTGAGTTCATTTGACTTTCGTCATAAGGATTATCTTAATTGATTTTACTTATGAAATTTTTATGATTTGGATTATTTGAAGTTCATTGCGAGCAATGATTACTTTTATATATGTTTATTTATCGCGTACCGACTATTAATGTTTCGGTATTGTGATTGAAGACAACATATTATCTGTCTTAGTTTTGTCAAGTAATTGTTAAAACAAACTTGCACAAACTTTAATTGTAAACTTGAGAATTATATTTATTATTTGGCTTTTGACTGTGCTCAATACAAATGATGCACCTTGGTCATGCCAACATTTATTATTACTGGCTGTTACTAAAATAACAACAGTATATACTTTATCAACATTTATGTACTCCAAGTCAATGCTATCGCAAACTTGAGTACTTTATATATTATTTTAATTATTTTACTTTGATCAAGTCAATGCTTAATTGTATACTTGAGAAACATATTTATTGTTTGGCCTTTTGACTGTGCTCAATACAAATGATGCACCTTTGTCATGCCAATATTTATTTATTATTTTGTTACTGTTTGTTACTAAAATAACAACAGTATATATTTTTATCAACATTTATTTACTTCAAGTCAATGCTTAATTGTATACTTGAGAAACATATTTATTATTTGGCCTTTTGACTGTGCTCAATACAAATGATGCACCTTTGTCATGCCAATATTACTTTTTATTTTGTTACTGTTTGTTACTAAAGTAGCAACGGTATATATTTTTATCAACATTACTTACTTCAAGTCCATGCTTAACTGTATACTTGAGAAACATATTTATTATTTGGCCTTTTGACTGTGTTCAATACAAACGATGCACCTTTGTCATGCCAATATTTATTTATTATTTTGTTACTGTTTGTTACTAAAGTAGCAACGGTATATATTTTTACCAACATTTACTTACTCCAAGTCCATACTTAACTGTATACTTGAGAAACATATTTATTATTTGGCCTTTTGGCTGTGCTCAATATTAATGACGCACCTTGGTCATGCCTATGCTCATCAACTTCCAAACAATGTATTCACATGTTTGGACATTAAACTATATGGCTATCACTTTGTGACCCCACAATAGTAAAGCCTATCTGCCAATCACTTGGTTCTTCATAATATATTGATTTTCTCTTTGAGATTAAGGACTTTAGTTCCTTTTAGTTTCAATATACTTCTGGGGGATACGGTAGGAAGGCCTTCAGCCGGCATGGTATCCACACATGTGAGGCGAGGCGGCGCCTCTTACATATCCCACAATAATAAAATTGCGGCACTAAAGTGCTTTACAACTCCCAACCTAAATATTACAGTAATTTTATCCATATATTCCATACTACCGTACTTCTTTCCTTTAGATGAAGTCAATGTAACTATTAATATCATCATATTGCTCTCTTAAGTTATAGATTTATTATGTATTTTATGTATATATTTAATATATTACTCCCTTCCTTTAAGTCAAATATCTTTATTATGTATTTATGTATTTATGTAATGTATTACTCCTTTTCTTAATTCAAATATCTTTATTATATTTATGTAATATATTACTTCCTTTCTTAAGCCAAATATCTTCAATATACTAAATTTTAGTCCTTTAAATCAATTTATAGTATACATTTCCTAATAAAGTATGATTGTTTATAAGAGATGAAATGTACCTTTGAAAAGAATGAATGGGTAAACTATATAACACAAAATGAGTCCTCAATTTAACACTAGATGAATCATTTGGCCAGATAATATGATTATAACTCTGTTGACTCCTTTATAAACGAAATATATCAGACAATTTTGTTATATTTAAAATGTGAGTTTAGAGGGTCTTCGGGAGAGTTTGTTACAATTTGGTGCCGCGACGCAGGACATAATTTTGAACACAGTTAATCAGATTACAAGAAAAGTATTTCTGAAATTAAAAATTATCTGTGACTTATATGACAAAACATAGGTTTTGTCACAATTTGGAGCCGTGACGTGTGACAAAGGTCTTCAAACATTTCATCTCGGTAAACATTTAAGCTAGACAAACATATTTTTGAGCAGAGACCTTAAATTTATGGATAACTTGGTATTGATTGCTAGTGTGAAAGGGTAGAATGATTTGAGTTCATAATACAAAATATTAGGTTGTAGTAATATTAAAACAAATTCTAAATAGATATTTTGATTCATGGTAAAACATGACAAAAGATAAATATTTACTAAAATGAGTTAATCGAGTACGATCTTAAAGTACAATAAACATAATTTTAATCTAGACATAAAATCAAAATCAACTAGTAATTACTCGTATCTTCATCCAAATGACTAAAAACCAATACTTTCTTTTTCTCTGTCGGGTAAGTAGCCTATATCAATTCTTGTTGACTCTTTTATGGATAGAGTAGCTTCTAATGGTTAAAGTGTTTTAGTTCAGTCCAGTGGTTAGGAGTCTATTCATTACAAAAATATAAAAAAAAAAAAAACATAATAATAAAAATTCCGAATAGTATTACATATTCTCAATAAAAAGGATAATTAAATTTTAACATAATATTTATAAAAAATATAAATAAACTACAATGATTATACTTAAATTAAGACCCTTAAAATTATACTCTATCGAATTAAATTTAAGAATTGCTAAGTTTTAGTTCTAACAATCTTGAATTTTTATTCAATCTAATTTGTTATACACGAATAATTAGTAGTAACTTATTTAATAACTAGCTGTTGCCAGCGACTTCGTCCGCGCGGACTTCGTTTGCTCCGCACAGCACCTGGCCGCTAGGTGATAGCGTGATAATATATAGCCTATATATTGACCCGACCTGTTAGTAATATTCATGCAAAATTTGAAGTAATTCATGCAGTACTTTTTGAGTTTACCCCGGACATACATACATACATACATACAGACAAACAGAT
Organism: Apodemia mormo; assembly: GCA_036924255.1. Classification (NCBI taxonomy): domain Eukaryota; kingdom Metazoa; phylum Arthropoda; class Insecta; order Lepidoptera; family Riodinidae; genus Apodemia; species Apodemia mormo. The sequence goes on from JAUPFN010000027.1 coordinate 1,383,264, forward strand.
AAACAGACAAACAGACAAAAATTCTAAAAACTATAGTTTTAGCTTGATTTCGATTGTAGATCACGCCCCAAGTATTTTTTAAAAAAAAAAAAATATTCAATGTACAGTTTTACTTTTCTACGATTTTATTATATGTATAGATTTAGTTTGCGTGATCCAAAACCAATAACTCTTTTATTTAGTTGAGTGAAGGAAACCAACAATAGTGTTATAACGAAATTAAGCGATAAGTAATTCACAACAGTTTATTGCACATTGATTCAAGTGTTGTACTTACATAGTTATAAAAATTCACCTACAAGTATATTAACATGTAGCTAAAGTAAGGTATATAGTTTTCATATAAACTTTGTCTCTTATTTGGTTTTATCTAAAGGGTTTATCCCTTATAGGGAAGATAAAACAGATATTCATATATATACCCAGGCCAAATTTCATCAAGATCGGGTCAAGTGTTTAGATGTAAAAAGGTAACAGATAGACTTCGCTTTTATATCTATGTTGAACCTGAGTGTTCATATATACCCAAGCCAAATTTCATCAAAATCGGATCAGGCGTATAGTTGTAAAAGGGTAACAGATAGATTTTCGCTTTTATATCTATGTTGATTCTGAGTAATCGAATATCCCCAAGCCAAATTTCATCAAAATCGGTTCAGGGATTTAGTCGTGAATAGATAACAGATAGACAGACTTCCGCTTTTATAAAATTAGTATGGAAGTATGTACTTGTTCATTCGAAGACTTTAAATTATTACTATATAGAGTTTCATCATAACCGACACAGCGGTTTGACCGTGATAGCGTTTAATATAGATAGTTATTTTAGAATTTATAATATTGTTATGGATTATTTTCATGGGGATTTATGTTTTATAAAATTAAATTAAGAAATAAAAGTACGCGAGATAAATTATTTATGTTTTAAAAACGAGCTAATCCTTTTAAATTTTACTCATAATATTAAAAAATATGTAGTTTTGTTATTAGTTTCGGGTTGTTAAAACATATTGCGGTAATATATACATATATATAAAACCTTAATGGTGAGACCTAAATTCAATTTTAATGACATTATGGTTATAAATATGATTTGAAGGATACGTCAGAAACTTGAGCTTGATAAAGTTGTCACAATCAGCAGTGATGGTTGTTGTCATTTTGCGTAAATAATAAAATTAAAATAGAAAATTTAAATTGAATATAAATAAGAAGAAATACTGACATTATATAAAATTAAAATAGGTAAATAAAATCTTGTTATTTGGTTTGAAATAGGGTTACAAGATTTCCATCTAATGTTAGTGTACAAACCTATTAGTTGCAGATAACATACGAACCTATAGTTGAACATTTTAAATATATATAAATTTACATATTTTTAAATTTATTTTATGGTTATTTAAATGAAATGAATTGAATTGAACGATGTTGTTGAATCATATTACATAGTATAACAGTAAAATATATAAACATTTACTTTTAAAGTGATTACTTTTTTCTTAAAATGAAATTTCAAAGTATCTTCACGCCGTATCCCCAAAGCGGTAGGCAGAGGTACAACTAAATGATTTGTTAATTATAAATTAAAATGTAATAATATAAGGATAATAATCTGACTTTTAATACCTTTTATCAGTGTATTTGATATAATTTTAAAATAGATAGCTAGGTACATTCAAATCCGGTTATTTATTACTTCTAAAGATGAATGCAATTATTAAATAATTTGGGAATTTCGGAATTCTTATAAAAAAAAAAGTTTATTTAATACTTATGTAAGTAAATGAGAATCATTATTACACATTATTTTTCGATCTGTAGGGAGAGGTGCACTTATAAAAAACATTTTCGCAACTAACGGTTGAAACATATCATACCATTTTTAGTATGAATAAATGTGGTTACAATAATTTAAAAATTCAAGGGTAATTTAATTCAAGAGCTGTTATTGATAATAGAGAACAATGATTAATGTAAAATTTTCTAAATACGTAACCATTCGTTATTACATAATATCATACCTAAAATATAAATATCAATTTAATCGAAACCCTTCTAAAAATAAACTATACCATTAAACAAATAATACAGGTTAATAAAGAATTTCCTAGACTGATTATCAATTAATCTAATGCTAATAAATAAGGATATTCAAGTTATTCAAACCATTTATCATATATTTAAATAGAGGCATTCAAATAATTATTTATATACACAAACTTAATAAAGTAAACCATACCTTAGTATCAAAAATGATTACAAAATTATAGTATGCTTACAAAGCTAAGGGAATTTAAGAGATAGCTGTAGAAGTTTTAGGATGTAACTAAATTATTGTTAAGATGTATGATTGGAGAATAAATTAAGAATTGGTAGTTCAAAATCGTTCAATTTTCATAATACTATTATTTAGATTATTATAATTTATTAGGTAGAATATTTAAACGAATTTAATACATAGAAAGGAATAAATATATTACTTTATATTTAAATAATATAGAATTTCAAATGTCTTTACTTAAGGTTTGTCAAGTATATACAGGAAATTTAAGAATTGTCGGAAGTTTATTTCATGTTATAGTAAACTAACTACTAACAGGAAATAGGATTGATATTAGAAAACACAAATGATTCGATAAAATAAAATAAATTTTATAAATATTATTACACAACACCAGATTAACAAGAGCTTATCATTTATAGATCGATAGTTAAGGAGTAGGATTAGATAAGGTTATATTGTCACAGTTATAGGGAGAGAAGGAAAGTAATAGGTAGTGTAGAAAATTTAAAATTGTTTGGCTCAGGTTGACAGAAACTAAATAGGAATTTTGAGAAGTAAATTTATAGTTGAAAAAAAAAAATTATTTAACTTAAGTGGGGGCGAGAATTAATCACTAACTCTTTAATTTTTAATATTTGTTTGGTTTAAAAAAAAAGGTTATGTCGTAGATTGTGGGTCGTCGGATATTACATTTAAAACAGTTGTTACTCCAACAAGAATATTTAGGATAAAAACATTTATGTGTAGGTATGGTTAGGCAATAGTGTACGTATATATAGGAACAGATAGGATTATAAATTGTTAGTTTGAGATATAAAGGTTTTAAAGAAAATAAATATTAACTAAAATTTAAAATGTTACTTTTATTGAATATATACAAAAATAGTTAAAATTATGTAATATTTTATACTTGTACTGTTTCACAATAAAGCTATTATCATTTATTACCAACCGGTTTCGCTTATACAACATCATTAGGGCACCTTATAGATGCAAACTCATTAGTAGTTCTATAGTTATTAGTAGATTACAAGAGGGATAGGACAACTTCATTATGTTTATGGAATAATGAGTTAGAATTGAAAGGAGTAGGTAGTATAAAATATAAAATAATAATAATAAAAGAAAAAACTTCTAATGACGTGTCACCGTTTGTATTTTTCATGATAAACGGGTATATACTTACGTATGTCGCGCTGTAGGAAACTTAGTTTTCGTGTCTTGAAATTGAGGCTGATGACTGTTTTATATTAGTGTTTGGAATTGTGAATGGGCCAAGTTCAAAAGGGGGTTAGTCTTTGCTTTGCTTTGGCACAAAGAGATGCGCGAATGCAGCACTATAGGGGATCAGGGTTATTCTTCCGTATTTGAGCAATCGCCCTGATAACTACGCAACACAGTCAATCAAAATAAAGGTTGTGCCTGAACAAATAGTCCTTAGTGTGAGTTGTTGTGCAGGACTAGCTAAATATTAAGGAATTAGAATATTTATTAGGGACGGATGATATTGATATACGAATAGATAACATAATAATAAAGCGAATGTTCCAAATTCAGACAATTTGAAAAAAAAAGGATAAGATTTTAACTTACGACTCCTGCTTCGCGAATTTAAATAAATTTATAAAAATGTCATAATGATAAAACTAAGGTCTTTCAATTTTCTTTTAACAATTATTTATTAATTAAATCACAGAGATTCATGAGATGGGGGATTAGGTTATATTTCGGGTTTTGTTTTTAATTAATTTAGTTTAAAGAAAAACTTATTATTATCACAGTTAAGAGAGTAGGGTGACCGCATTTTCCTTTCTTTCTTAGAAAGTTGGATTATTGATAAATTTTATTATAACATGATCGTTGGCAAATCATTTATAATAAAATTTAGGGGGCGATTGTAACAGACTTCATCTATCCCTTAAGAGGTTTAGTGTAATAAAAGAAAATAATAAGAATCTATACTTTTTTTTTTTTTTGTTAAAAATATGTTTGAATTATGTTTAATAAATAATATCAATGGAATTAAAGACGAAAATAAATAAAGAAAACTAATTCTCAATAATATATAAGACCTAAGATATAAACATATAAAACCTCAAAAGAGAATGACAGGAAAGAAAATTTGAGGAGAAAAAAAAATGACAGGATGGGGAAAAGGAAAAATGAAAAAGAAAACGGGGATTTGTTTTAAAAGTTCTGGACGTTATAAAAGAGATTCTTCGTTTGAGACAATAATATAGATATATCAGGGATATTCCGGAGTGTAGGAAATATTGTTAATGTGAGAAATATAATTTGTAAAAAAAATATTGATCAAAACCGTGAGTATGTAGAATAGAGATTTATTCAGGGATTACGTATGTATTTATGCAACTTCGTATTTGATATAGTAGTCGTTGGGTTTATTTAAATCTAGCAGTATTGGTAGAATGTAGTTTTATTAGAAGGTAAATCTTTTGAATGCTGTCTATACAACTTTAATAAACATATTACCGATAAATATGTGATTAGGTTTACAAGAATGAAATTGTGCAAAATGTTGTGTAAAGGTGGATCGATCCTTGACTGAGTGAAGAATGTTTGTTGTATGAAGAAAGGAAATTATTTATTTTAAGGAATAGCTGTTGAAAAGATGTTTAATAACATAGGAGAAACGTGGACTTGTTTGCTTTATAGAAATTGTGTGATATTATTATTAGGGAAGTCTATTTTGATTTTAGGAAAATAAAACCATAATTTAACCTGTTATTTTAATTGTTCTTTTCTTCCATAAAAATGTGAACAATGGTTGTGGAGCAATTGCTGTCTTACAGTTTTGCAACAGGGCTGCTAATCAAGACGAGGATAAATCGGAGTTCTAAACAACACAGGTGATGTAGTTTTCCAATTTAAATTAAATTAAGTTTGTATAACTATACAAGACTACAATTTAAGTTTGTTTAACTATACAAGACTAAGTAATGGCTTTACTTTATCAAATTTCAGTGCTTGACGGATAACAGTTTATTAATTAATTAGGAAATGGATTTATGGACTTAATTATATGTATATAGATTTTCATCATCGGTATTTAAAAGAAACCCATTGCCTTTAGACACTATTGTTATTATACCTATACCTCGCAAGTGACTAAGATTGCTATGTTTGTTAATTTTCATATAAGTAAAGAAAAGGCTTTGTATTATCAAATTTCAGGACATGTTGGCAAGACAGTTTATTATTTAACTAGGAAATAGAAATAAATGATTTAATTACTTTATATTATACCTTTATCGTCGGCATTTTGAGGAATCCTGTTGTCTCTAGACACTTATTATTGCATCTATACCTTACAATTGGCTAATATTGCTATGTTTATTTTTCACAGGAATAAGTAATGGCTTTGCATTATCAAATGCCAAAAGCATGTTGGCTAAATAGCTTATTAACTAACAAGGAATAGATTTATGTGCTTTAATTGTTTATACTATACTTTTACCATATGCATTTGAACTATCATTATTGCATCTTTACCTTACAAATGGCCGATATTGCTATGTTTGTTTATTCTTCATAGGAGTAAGAAATGGCTTTGCATTACTAAATTCAAAAGCATGTTGGCTAAATAGCTTATTAATTAGGAATAGATTTAAGTGCTTTAACTACTTTATACTATACTTTCATCATCGTCATTTGGAGGAATTCCATTGTTATTAGTTACTAATACTACTGCACCTGAATTAATATTATCAACTAGTTTCAACGTACAATTCGCAACATTATAGAAGCGAATCCCGCTGGATCACTAGATTTTCCCGGGATAATAAATAGCCTATGTGCTAATCCAAGTCATCAACTATCTGTGTGTAAAATTTCATTCAAATCCGCTTCGTAGTTTTGCGTGCGTTTTTATCTTTTAAAATCTACTAACTGGTGATAGTCACCACATATCTTTATAGATGAGAACCGGCTAAGGAAGTTCTTAGAATAATTTCCATAGTACAGTTGATCCTGCTTGTTATTTAAACTTTAGGGATCGAGAGCTGATTCCTTTGGAGTCTTCGAGGCCGCGTGGGGGCGACTTCTTAGCTGTCGTCGGAGCTGAATGCAGAGTTACTGTAGGTTTGTTGCAGAGTTGGAGGTATGGCTAATACGATTTTATTTCTGCATTGTTATAATTTTGGGCAGTTATAATTTTTTTATGAGGGAACAATTAGGTGATAGGATAGGGCGTGTAGATATTAGGTGGAAGAACTGATATTTTAATATATTGAGGAATTTAAGGAATACTTTGTTTATTATTGACTTTCAATTAAAACTAGGTAATTCAAGCTTAGGAAATATTTATTATAGAAACTTTCTCTAGTTTAAATGGTTACTTGAATTAATGCTTCAAATTGGAAATATTGTTAGGAGGAAATAGGATCTTTTAGGAGTTGAAAGCAGGTCTGTTATTGTAGGAATAATATATTATAACCAATAAGCGGGGGCATAAACCTACACAAAATTCACACGAAACCCTACCTTAATATGAATTATTAAAATTATGAAATGTTAATTCGAATTATTATACCCTATTATAAAACTAAATATTAACTAATACGTAAATTAATTGCATAGGCCAGTCTCTTAAAATCAAATCTTCATAAAACATTATTTTATTTACAATCAAATTTAAAACCGAGTACAAATATTAAACGAGATAATCACAAACTAATACAAATTACTCTCTTCGTATTTAACACAGGAATAATTAATATAAACTGAATTGTTGAATTAAATTTGGAGCGAAAATCTTAAATGACTTTAATAAAGCTTCAGGGAGTTAGAGTACAAGAGAGGAATGAATGAACTTTAGTCCAAACGTATTATGTTTATTTAACCATATTTTGTATAAATTATTTACTTAATTTAATTAATTATTTATTTATTTTATTCTTATTTTATATTATTTATATAGGGATTTAGGAGGATAGGAATTATAATATTAAACTTCTTTATCAAATTATTTCTTTTGGATAATTGAAATATTATTGTTTATAGTGACAGTGCATAACAGATCTTTTAGTAAGATAGGAAGTTTACTAAATAAATCTGAAATTAAGGTTAATTACTAATTTTGGATTAGATATTTTTACCTTTTACCTTGGTAAATAGATCATGTCATCTTCATCTCACGGGAATATCGACTTTACGAAGGCAACAAGTTGTGCTGGGTGTATCTATATAAGGACATACATGGAATGTTGTCATTATGGTCATCTTCTCTTTACCAGTGCAGACACACGGTTCATATGCCCCTCTGTCGCAAGCATGGTATTTGGGGCGATAACCCAGATAAACACCCAACTATACCGCCAAGCAAAGTTGATCCATTTTCATATCTAATCATCTCAGACATGAACTATTTTACAGAACTAGAGTTATTTGTCTAAATTGTTTATCTGTATATATTCATATATTAACCTGGATTCCATGATTGAATCTATACATCATAAGGATTGTACAAATGAACTTTACTTATGATTATTCGGGTGGATAGATGTTTCATAATACTGTTCACTTAAAGCAACAATAGATCTAATAAGCGTTGATTTCTAAAAATTCAGACCTTATTAAATTCTGAAATTTGATTAAAGAGAAATTGAAATAAGAGTAATAGAACTCTAATAATCTGGAGAAGACATAAATAACTTAGTTTCATTAGAAAACGAGTATAAGACGAATTGTTTGGATTCTAAGATGTATTGAGTATTCAATCACAATATTAAAGAGTTCAAAGATCTTACTAAATTTCATCTATAACTTCAAATTCAATTAATAAGTAATATTTCATTGCTTGTGATGACTATAAATTATTAGGGTTATAGGAGGAAATTTGACTATAATAACTTTAGAACAAAGGTTAATTTCTAGTTCAGTAATAATTTATTTTAATTATTTGGCTTTTTGATTGGACCATACCTTCGTCACAAGATAGTGTCGGCTTTGCGAAGGCATCAGAGTTGTATGCATGTCGCATGCATTGTGTATATCTATATAAAGGCACATATGTAATGTTGTCGTTATGGTTATCTCCTCGTTACCAGTACGTGGTCCTCGGATAAGCCCCACCGCAAACTGTGTATTCAGAGGGTTAACCCAGATAAACACCAACTATCTATCGCCTAGCAAAGTTGAACTATTTACATAATTAATCAAATCGTCAACCAGGTATGAGCTACATCACAGAGCTGGATATATTAAATTGCTTGTTTTAATGTATTTTTATACACTAACCTGAGTTCATTTGACTTTCGTCATAAGGATTATCTTAATTGATTTTACTTATGAAATTTTTATGATTTGGATTATTTGAAGTTCATTGCGAGCAATGATTACTTTTATATATGTTTATTTATCGCGTACCGACTATTAATGTTTCGGTATTGTGATTGAAGACAACATATTATCTGTCTTAGTTTTGTCAAGTAATTGTTAAAACAAACTTGCACAAACTTTAATTGTAAACTTGAGAATTATATTTATTATTTGGCTTTTGACTGTGCTCAATACAAATGATGCACCTTGGTCATGCCAACATTTATTATTACTGGCTGTTACTAAAATAACAACAGTATATACTTTATCAACATTTATGTACTCCAAGTCAATGCTATCGCAAACTTGAGTACTTTATATATTATTTTAATTATTTTACTTTGATCAAGTCAATGCTTAATTGTATACTTGAGAAACATATTTATTGTTTGGCCTTTTGACTGTGCTCAATACAAATGATGCACCTTTGTCATGCCAATATTTATTTATTATTTTGTTACTGTTTGTTACTAAAATAACAACAGTATATATTTTTATCAACATTTATTTACTTCAAGTCAATGCTTAATTGTATACTTGAGAAACATATTTATTATTTGGCCTTTTGACTGTGCTCAATACAAATGATGCACCTTTGTCATGCCAATATTACTTTTTATTTTGTTACTGTTTGTTACTAAAGTAGCAACGGTATATATTTTTATCAACATTACTTACTTCAAGTCCATGCTTAACTGTATACTTGAGAAACATATTTATTATTTGGCCTTTTGACTGTGTTCAATACAAACGATGCACCTTTGTCATGCCAATATTTATTTATTATTTTGTTACTGTTTGTTACTAAAGTAGCAACGGTATATATTTTTACCAACATTTACTTACTCCAAGTCCATACTTAACTGTATACTTGAGAAACATATTTATTATTTGGCCTTTTGGCTGTGCTCAATATTAATGACGCACCTTGGTCATGCCTATGCTCATCAACTTCCAAACAATGTATTCACATGTTTGGACATTAAACTATATGGCTATCACTTTGTGACCCCACAATAGTAAAGCCTATCTGCCAATCACTTGGTTCTTCATAATATATTGATTTTCTCTTTGAGATTAAGGACTTTAGTTCCTTTTAGTTTCAATATACTTCTGGGGGATACGGTAGGAAGGCCTTCAGCCGGCATGGTATCCACACATGTGAGGCGAGGCGGCGCCTCTTACATATCCCACAATAATAAAATTGCGGCACTAAAGTGCTTTACAACTCCCAACCTAAATATTACAGTAATTTTATCCATATATTCCATACTACCGTACTTCTTTCCTTTAGATGAAGTCAATGTAACTATTAATATCATCATATTGCTCTCTTAAGTTATAGATTTATTATGTATTTTATGTATATATTTAATATATTACTCCCTTCCTTTAAGTCAAATATCTTTATTATGTATTTATGTATTTATGTAATGTATTACTCCTTTTCTTAATTCAAATATCTTTATTATATTTATGTAATATATTACTTCCTTTCTTAAGCCAAATATCTTCAATATACTAAATTTTAGTCCTTTAAATCAATTTATAGTATACATTTCCTAATAAAGTATGATTGTTTATAAGAGATGAAATGTACCTTTGAAAAGAATGAATGGGTAAACTATATAACACAAAATGAGTCCTCAATTTAACACTAGATGAATCATTTGGCCAGATAATATGATTATAACTCTGTTGACTCCTTTATAAACGAAATATATCAGACAATTTTGTTATATTTAAAATGTGAGTTTAGAGGGTCTTCGGGAGAGTTTGTTACAATTTCATGTGACGATCACACGCGCGCATTTTTTTTTCTCAGCCTACCCTCATACATCTTAATTTATATTATAGATTAACACATACGCACGGTCACACGCACATACACACATATATACCATATACACTATAATAAAAGTATGAACTCACCTGTATACACAGTATGATGGCATTTGGGTTGTCCATGTACTGTTTGGTCATCTGCTTTATTGCCTCGCGCGTATCCGCCGCCATGTCTACGGTTTGTGTCTGAAGTTACATTAATTACATATTAACGGCTTATTTTGTTTCACTTTATAACATTTATGAACATACACACCCATAAGCTATTTTCTATACGGAGAGAAACGAGTGACTAGCTTTGCTGGTCGAGGAGTAATTAATAGATAATAAATTAAGGATATTACCCTATTCCTACCTTTTTAAACTAAGTAAGCAACAGTGCAAACGGGTATCATTCTGAAAGTCTAACCATGACTGAGATCTCTGTGTAGCCACCTAGCAGTATTTTTATAGACTGATATTACGTATGTACTAATGTCGTGCCAGGGGAAATTTAAAAACCTTTTAAAACAAAGAAAATTATGATTTGCTTTTTTTTTATTTCAAAATTATAATTACTGATGAAATTGTGAATTTGACCTGTAACGATGAAATAATTTAACTAGCATAAACGTATGTTTATCTAGCGGTTAGTACTATCGACGGAATAGATCACAAAGCAAAGAAGAATTTCGCCACTGGCTCAGTTGGTAGAGCGCCCCGGCATAAAGGGAGGTCGCAGGTTCAAATCCTGGCGTGTCGAAATTTTTCTTTGTTGTTTTTCTAAGTTTTTTGGAATGTTTAATATATATGACAATATTTTTAAACGAGGACTCAAGGAAGGATTAATTACTCCTTGAGGCATAAGCTCATCCACTTGTTTATGTCAGAACGACGAATTACACGTGATGCCTACGTTATTTGTACACTATTACGTTAATTAAATGACAGTCATACATTGGTTAATAAATGTGTTTATTAAACTGTAATTTTACTGGGAAATTCCTTAGGCTTTATATAGTAGTAATTCACGTATACGGTGCGTGATAGAATGTGGTGCGATCATATCTGAACACGAGCATGTTCTATCGTGCGCCGTTACATCACTCCCTCCTTCAAAAAAATTAAGCGTGCTGATAAAAACATGTCGTGGGTTTTATAATTCGTCCCGAGCGCGTCGTCTTGACTTGTTTTATCTGTTCATCTTGTTTAATATTGATACGTGACGGATTGGACATGTCGTTATCGGATTTTTCTATGAAGGCCGGTTTGAGTCTATCTATAGATATGCAGATTTGTTTGTCTGCCCGTTGTATGATGAAATATTTTTCATTTCTGTCAGGGGTGTTAATGCCTTCTTTAGCCTGTCTCCACGGACAAATACGTGAACACTTGAATAGCTCTGGATGTATAAATATACGCTGGTTTGTTACGCCTCTCTTGGGTATCTTGACTATGCGAGAAATGTTTTCACGAAGTTGATTAATGTAATTATTCTGGTGAATGTCTATGTTTGGTGGCGTTGTTTCAAAGAAATCGCCGGGTAGACATATTGTGGATCCATATACCATCTCTGCTGCGCTGTAGCCTGTGTCATCCAGTGGGGTTGCTCGCAAGCCTAGTCAGACTGTTGGTAATTCTTTTACAATTCGCTCCCGCTTCACGAGCCATCAAACCTGCTTTTAAGCTCCGGTGAAATCTCTCCGTTGGATTGGGGGGGATAGGGTGTACTTCGGATTTTTTTAATTCGCATTAGTCTTACCAGAGAGTGAAAAAATTGGACTCAAACTGACGGCCTTGGTCAGTCGTGATCTTTTCTGGACACCCAAATATTCTGATCCATCCTTTGCAGACTGTATGAGCTACCTTTTCTGCCGTTGAGAAATACTTATGCTACTGGCTATGATAATATTACCACAGAATTATTGAAAAATGTTGCTAGTGTAATATCAAAACCTCTTAGCCATATAATTAATTTGTCATTTTTGGAAGGTAAATATCCAGAACGATTAAAAAAGTGTATTGTCAAACCGTTGTTTAAAAAAGGAGATATGTGCGATATGAACAATTATAGACCTATTACTTTAATTCCAGTCATTTCAAAAATCTTTGAAAAAATTATGTATGAAAAGCTCTATAATTATTTACTTGATTTTGACCTACTAAAAAATAATCAATATGGATTTAGGAAAGGTAGGTCTACTACATTAGCATGTTTTGATTTAGTAAAGAGCATAACTGAATGTCTGAATAAAAAAATGTATCCACTTTGTGTATTTTTGGATATGAGTAAGGCATTTGATTTTGTTTCACACAATATTTTATTATCAAAACTTGAAAAATATGGTATTAGAGGGAAGTCTTTAGATTGGATAAAGAGTTATTTAGAGAATAGGAAACAATGTGTTGAAATATCTAAAATATGTGGAAACCATAAAAAAATATATACTTCAAACTACCGTGTTAACAACTGTGGTGTACCACAGGGCAGTGTTTTAGGATCCTTGCTATTTTTAATTTATATCAATGATCTTCCTGATAGTATACAACATGATTGCTTTTTATTTGCTGATGACACTACCCTACTTATTAAATGTAAAAATAAAAAAGACTTGGTAAATGAAACAACCAAAACCTTATTCCAAGTTTCAGACTGGTTAATTAATAATAATTTAAAAACTAATGTAACTAAAAAAAATTAGTTGAATTTCAGAACTACCACAGTAATATTACTAAAAACACAAATATATTTTTAAATAAAGTAAATATAGATGATGTAGATTATACAAACTTTTTAGGAATAATTATTGACAAATATTGTAATTGGAAAGCACACATTGAATCTCTATGTGATAAGATTAATAGATTTGTTTATGTCTTGAGAAGACTAAGGGAAGTAGGAAACACAAAAGCCTCCCTATTAGCATATCATGGATATGTCTCTTCTAATTTACAATATGGAATTCCTATTTGGGGAAATTCTGTTGAATTGGTACGAATTTTTAGAGTCCAAAAGAAATGTATTCGAGCAATATGTGGTGTTAATCAGTTACATTCCTGTAAACCACTTTTCAAGTCTCTTAAGGTACTTCCCTTACCATGTTTGTATATTTTAGAGGTATGCGTATTTGTAAAAAAGCACCAAAAGTTATTTAAAACAAATGCTGAAGTCACTGGTAACTCATATTTTAGGAATAGTAAGAAATTATATGTGCCTAACCAAAAATTAAATATTTTTACAAAAAATGTGTATTGTATGTCTATTGTTATATACAATCATATTCCTGATAGTCTTAAATCATTGCCTATAAATAAATTTCGCAAAAAGTTGTTTGATTTGCTGTTAGATTAAACTTATTATGATATTAAAGGATTTTTAGCTGATAAAATTAAATATTAATGGATAGAAATATAAGTTTGTTGAATTGTCCTTAAAAAAATTTCAATGTAGTAAAAATTTTGTAAATGGTGAACATTATGTAAATTATAAAAAAAAAAAAATTACTCAAAATATGAAACTTGTAATTATAAAAATAACTTTGTAATATGGTATCATTCTTGTATATTTATAACAAGAACATAAAATAGAGAAAAAAGACCAGCCCGCTGAGTTTCTTCCGCCGGATCTTCTCAGTGTGTGGCCGCGTTCCGATCCGGTAGTAATTCTAAAAAATCGATATAATTTATAGTTTTAAATGCAATACTAACTATATAATGACATTTTTTTTAAATATTTGCACACCATATATTGGTAGAATATGTTGGTACCTTAATTTATTTTTAACAACTTGTAACACCCATATTCTTGCAAATAAATATTTTCTTTCTTTCTTTCTTTCTTTCGTTATTCCTGATACTAGAAATGCTTCTGGCCATGATGTACAGCATTCTACCATAGTAATAAGATAACGTTTATTCTGAGAAGTCGGTAGTAGTCCCACAATATCTTTGTTGTAACGTGTTGATTACACGTTACAATCGACGGCCGTCTACGATTATTCAGTCCCAATGGGACATCTCTAAAGAGAAGCATTGGTGGTGGGTTCATTCACGTTCCCCTCCCCGCGGGAAGATATATAAACTAACCGCGCCACCCACGCTACTTTTTCCCGGCTCACAACCTAGGAGCCTCCGGCGCTAGCTAGTTTGACAAGCTTGGTTCGGTAAAGTACAAATTTATTTCAATAATTATACCAATTAATTTAGCTAACTTTAAATCCACATTTTTGTCAATAAAGTAAGATTGTGATGACTAGTGTCCGAAATAATTCTTTTTGTTGGTTGTAAGGGATCGAAACTTCTAGAATGACCCACCCCAAGGTTAAAGTTATTGTGATAGTTCTGTAATCCATATTAAATAACTCCTTTTAATTTTTTTGATGATCTTGGAAACAACTACTAGTAGATTAGTTTTTTTCGTAAAATTAACCCCATGTGAACCTGTCGCATCTCGCTACCACGTGGGTACGCGGGGGTGCGTCAGGGATCACAGGGTGACATGGTTCCCTCTGCTTTCCAGTGGCTGGTGGCGTTTCATTTACTGACTCCGCGTGGCGGACGTGAACCCGGGCCTCCATTGTGTTGCTGCAGCAGGCGTGCCGCCTGTGAAGACCATCAATTTCTCCGAGCCCCAGCCAGCTAAGTTCAAGCCCGTGCCCACCGCGCCGTTGGGTATCCCAGAATTCCCTCCTTTTCTTATTCGTACTCCGAGATTTCTTTTTAAAACATATATTTAAAATTTTAATATCTGAATAACCGGAATATAGTCCTGAATTTTAGTCCTGAGTTTCCTGAAAGTTTTCTGACAAAAAATATCAAATACTACATACGTAAACTGTTAGTAGTAGTTAGAGTAAGAATCCCGTGACAAGTCGAAGTAAATGATGTAACGTCGAAGCGTCACAGTGTATATTATATAGTATATTCATGCATCATGCTATGGTAAGCCACGATAGGGCCGTCAGGTCACGTGGACTGTAATCGCGCGACTGACGCTTTTGTCCCCGTTTTGACTGACGCTTTTTCGATCGGTTGCCGAGTTTCGACCCCCGGTCGAATATCGACCGGGTTCCGAAATTCACCGCGGTTTGAAATTCGACCGGGTGCCGAAATTCGACTGCGGGTCGAAATTCGACCGGGTGCCGAAATTCCATCGTTGGTCAAAATTCGGCCGGGTTCCGAAATTCGACCGAGTGCCGAAATTCAACCGGGTGCCGAAATTCGACCGTGGGTCGAAATTCGACCGGGTGCCGAAATACGACCCCGCGTCGAAATTCGACCGGATGCCGAAATTCGACCGGATGCCGAAATTCGACCGGGTGCCGAAATTCTATTTCGCATTGAACAGTGTGGTGTCGCGACGATTATTTTTGTTGAGTGTATACAGGTTTTTTGTAAATAATAATAAAAGGAACTTCGTTCCATCCGGGTGTCCCTTGACACCTCTCAAGCTTTTTTTGTTTCAATAACACTATTATGATTTTTTTTTAAATACGAGTGTTCGCGGACAGCGTACAAACATTTCGTAATAGTGTTACATCAACATTATTACAAAATGTTTTTTTTAATACAAGTGTTCGCAAACAAAGTTCACCTTACAGGGTGTCGGTTATTCTGTATC
>JAUPFN010000027.1:1404333-1451833 GCA_036924255.1 Apodemia mormo
GATTTGTACGTTTTATTTACGTTTCATTATTAATTTTAAAATTACCTAATCGCAAAACTCCATTAAATATAATAAAAATTGCTGCACAAATTTACTACAATAATTGATCTATATTTAATTTTGTTTCTATATTAATTCATAATAAAAAACTGAAAAATAGAGATGTTTTATCCTTTTTTAACTATTTCTATTTTTAAATTTTTTGCGGTCAAGTGGAAGAAGCTGGTACTGGGGAGCTTCGGCAAAGAGATAGGAGCAGCACTCCATGTGAGGCCGAATTTGCGCCTTATAAAGTTGGAGACGATGGGCCGGTAAGAAGTACTGCTTCGCTCTGCTGCGCACACCGAGCTTTTGGAGGCTAGTTTCGCCTTGCCTTCCAGATGACCGCGAAATTAAATGGTATTCGATATGTCGACTCCCAGGATTCCGACATGATGATAGCATAAATAATTTAAAAATGTAATAAATTGTAGGCTTATTAGATACTAGCTGTTGCCAGCGACTTCGTCCGCGCGGACTTCGTTTACTCCGCACAGCTAGACAAGTGTAACACTGCGCTGCGCCGCGCAATTGCGCTGACTCAATTCACCGAGCTGGTGTGTCAACTCCCTTATTCAAAATGTGTTAGCGCACGGCGCAGCATAGTTATACCACAGACTACTTAGAGACTATACGCAGTAAACTCTCATTCATGTGCACAATTATCATGAGTCATGACACTCATGTGTTGTGACTCACTCGTTGAGTTTCCAATGAACCAACGCAATTCATGCGCTGTGCGCTGTTTGTGTTATGAATCTGTAGCGTGGCGCACGTTTCGCTCGCTGCTCACTTCCCTTTACCCGCGGGCTGCGTCAGATTTGTTGCGCCATGGCGCAATTTTGAGTTAGCGCAATGAGCCGGCGCAGTACACTGCGCTTGAGTTACTGAGTTAACGCAAGGGATTTCACTGAGTTACCCACGTCTACACACAGCACCTCCCCCGTAAGTGATAGCGTAATAATATGCAGCCTATATGTTGACTCGACCTGTTAGTAATATTCATGCAAAATTTGAAGCAAATCCATGCAGTACTTTTTGAGTTTACCCCGGACATACATACAGACAAATAGACAAACAAACAAAAATTTTAAAAACTATATTTTTGGCTTCGATATCGATTGTAGATCACGCCCCAAGTATTCTTTTAAAAAAATATTCAATGTACAGTTTTGACTTTCCTACGATTTTATTATATGTATAGATTATTTCTTTATCTCATCTCGCGTCTGAATGGCTTTGAAGCGAGAGTGCCCGTTTCCAACCGTATTTTCATCCCTCTGGAAAATTATTAATATTAGTTTTACAGTCACACGGGCATTTTTTAAAAAAATCCCTCTTTTTTTAAATTCTTTTTTACGATTTCTAAAACTTCAATTGTTAGTTGTTCAGATACTTGCAAAAAACCAAAACCTGGGGTTTTAGATGACTTAATAGATTGATTATAATTTTGCAATTTAAGAAAAAAGGTTTTTTTTTCAATAGTTATGTGCCTGTTTTTCAAATCGAAATACACTTAGTTGATGTTTTCAGAGTTTACTAATTTTTCAAAAATAATATACCTTAATCAAATGTAAAACCTAGTTGATATTTTTCCGAGATTGTTAAAAAAATTGCACAAAAAAGCATTAGTAGTGTAGGGTAGTTAGTATAGGAGTGATGTGGTGTGTGGTGTGGTGTGGTGTGTTGTGGTGTATTGCGGTGTGATGTGGTTTAGTGTGGTGCTGTGGTGTGTTGTGGAGTGGTGTGGTATGGTGTGATTTGGAGTGGTGTGGTATGATGTGATTTGGAGTGGTGTGGTATGGTATGGTATGGTGTGGCAGCGGCGTGCACAGAATTATGACACTGGGTATGCAGCTGTGTACTCGATCATAAAAAATTTTCTTATAGATTTGTAGCATAGCTACAGCCATGCGACGGATCTCTAAGTCGGAAATCATGCCAACAGAATAAGTCTTAGATGTACTACTATTCATGTACATCTTCTACGGCAACGCAAACAAAACAGCAATTAATCGTCGAGGCGAATGAAATTGTAATAAAATAAGTAAAATAATAAGCTAAATTAATATCTAACTACTCACCTAGTCAGCTTCAATTTTCACTGAAAGTTCTGATTACTTGAGATTACTATACACCGATATAAATAAACGCAAGATTTTGACCACCTCAAATATATTATCCAAGTGAGTGATAGTTACAGAACACATCCCTTGCGAGATATCCGATATGGCCTTATATAATATAAACTTAATAATAAAATTACGGGTTAGTAAAAAAACAAACTTCTCATTCATTTATAGATTACTAGCGACCTGCCCGCGGTTTCACCCGCGTAGCTTTTGTTCTCGTAGGAATATCTGAAAGGTTTATATACTGAAACCTTCCTCAAGAATCAATCTATCTATTAAAAAAACCGTATCAAAATCCGTTGCGTAGTTTTAAAGATTTAAGCATGCATATGGACATAGGGACAGACAGAGAAAGCTACTTTGTTTTATACTATGTAGTGAAATCTATGCGCCTATCTTTTTTTACATATGATTTTAGGATATCGTCATAGAAAGTTGGATTGCGTTTTAATTCTATCATTAATGTCGTTTCTATAGAAATCATGGAAAGCTCTGAGTCGTTGATTTTGTGTGTTTTTCAAATATGTGAGTATACGTTTTGCTGGCCTTGCTGGTTTAATTGTAACTCGGTTACACACCTACATTTAGACACGATTTGAATCTTTTCACTGAATGACAAAATAGAAAAAACTTGTTATTTTTAATTTTTAATAAACATACATTTTCAACGCAAACTTCACAATCAAATAACATTTAAAAAATCAACAAATGCACTAGTAAAAGCAAATCACTACAATTATTATAGAAACTCAGTAATAACCTATTAAATGTACCTACACACTTTCAAATATTAAAATGAAAACTTTATATAATATACTGGCACAAACAAAATAATAAACAATGCTTAACAGCTATCACACGAAAAAGCAAATGGCCCCCGCGAAACACAAAACATTTCTGCTCTTTAAACAAATAAAACCTTACTAAACAAAAATGCATAATGTGAGCATACTTTTTGTCAATAATATTTCGTCTTTTATCTTTACCCGGATTATAGAACAAGGCCGCATTACCTGCTTTGTATAATAGCGTCATTGTGTGAGTGAGCCAATTACGTGCGGATAGGTAATTATGTCTCGCACACATTTACAATGTGAAGCAGTTTGCTACGCTGCCTTACTTCAATATTATTTATCGTTTAATAAATGCCTGGCAAATATGTTTGAGTGCTGTGCTTGCAAATAGGTGCTATTTAAAAATATTAGGCGTTTTTAAGTTATTATATTTTGTTTATTCATTTATTTATAAGTCATCTAAAACGTATGAACGTTTTATTAAAATAAAGGTAAAGCACAGCTTTTCTGCCTATAAGGAGCGCACGCGCCTGTGGTGTGGTGTGGCGTGGTGTGGTGTGGTATAGAGTGGTATGTTATGGTATGGTGTGGTGTGATGTGGAGTGGTATGGTGTGGTGTAACGCACCTGGTGCACATCTCGCCGGCGCCGCGCGGGAAGATCCTGGCCTGCGCCAGCATCTCCAGCACGGAGGTCTTGCCGGCGGACTGGTCCCCCACCACCACCACGCGGGGCAGCCGGCCCGCCTCGCCCGCCTCCCACCCCGCCAGCTCGTCCAGCACCGCCGAGTACATGTCGATCAGCGACCGCTGCCACACACAACACACACACACACATGACATATCACTTCTAACATATTTAAACAATACGAGCAAACCTTGCAGCACACGCATTTCATGTTTTTTTAGCATGAGATAGCAAACAAGCAGATGGGTCTCATGATGGAAAGAGTCCACCATCGTCTATAGACACCAAAGATGTTAATGGTGCGTTGCTATCTTGTGGCAAGGTTTAATGTCACATGCATAAGTTTACCGGCTACCTTACCCTCCAAATCGAAACACGACAATGACTAGCACTGACACTATTGCGGCGAGAATAGGTAAAGCGGTGGTACCAGACCCGGTCGAGCCAATGCAGAAATTCTACCAGCTAGTAACCACGATGGTAGTGACGCGCATAACCAATCGGTCGTCTTTTACGACCTGCCTGGAAAAACGGCAGTTGGCCTATTCTTCACCTGGGAACAAGGGGAAAATATGTATAGCATATGACATCCAACTGATTAATAGGTACAATTTGATGGCCCCCGCACGAGCTCATTGATCAATTCAAATAGCACGCGTTGTGTGTGCGCAATGTGTGCGTTGCTCAAATATTACTTGTATGTAGATGGACTTCTGTTAGTCTCCAGTATTCTGTGGTCTGACTGCCTCCGATTTTTTTATTGCCTAATGAGTACTATTTGAATAAACCAATAAGCATGCGCTCCCTGTTCCAAATTTCCGTCGTATTCGCCCTTAACAATAGGAAAAATGTTACACATCAACAGATATCTAAAAGAGCTAGACGAATTCCGATAAAGCTAGTCCTACCTTAGTCTTCTTGGTAGATGGCTGTCGGCCCTGCCTCAGCAGCATGTTCTGTTGCCTCAGCTCGCGATTCTCCTGCTCTTACTGGTACCTGACTTGCAAGGAAGTCCCTGTACAGTTAGTCTTACCTTCACCTTCTTGGTAGATGGCTGTCGGCCCTGCCTCAGCAGCATGTTCTGTTGCCTCAGCTCGCGGTTCTCCTGCTCTCACTGGTACCTGACTTGCAAGGAAGTCCCTGTACAGTTAGTCTTACCTTCATCTTCTTGGTAGATGGCTGTCGGCCCTGCCTCAGCAGCATGTTCTATTGCCTCAGCTCGCGGTTCTCCTGCTCTCACTGGTACCTGACTTGCAAGGAAGTCCCTGTACAGTTAGTCTTACCTTAATCTTCTTGGTAGATGGTTGTCGGCCCTGCCTCAGCAGCATGTTCTGTTGCCTCAGCTCGCGGTTCTCCTGCTCCAGCCGCTGCAGTTCTCGCTGGTACCTGGCTTGCAAGGATAACACCTCGTCTTGCAAAGCACGCACTCTTTTTTCTGAAAGTATGGTGGTTGATGAGCATATTTCTGTTGTTGATATTTCTGCATGTAATTTGTTCAACAATTTTATTCATTTATACATAGGAGCATAGATAACTGTAACTTAATAAATGTGATGCCAATGTTTAGATTTATTGTACACTAGCTGTTGCCCGCGAATTCGTTCGCGCGGACTTCTTTTACTCCGCACTGCTCCTCCCCCGTAGGTGATAGCGTTATAATATGTGGCCAATATGTTGACCCGACCTGTTAGTAATATTCATGCAAAATTTAAAGTAAATCCATGCAGTACTTTTTGAGTTTACCCCGGACATACATTGACTTTCCTACGATTTTATTATATGTATAGATATAGATAATAATTTAATGGAATGTTTAGTGTATAAAACTTAATAATGTTAATGTTAGTATATAACATATATGTTATAGACTAACACTACTAATAGTTTAGTGTATAACAAACACTCATCAATGTTATATTAAAGTTTAGTATTATAACTTTTAATGGTGTAATCATGATGCAATGTTTAGTTTTATAATTTTTAAAGATGAAATATTAATATTTAGTTTTATAATTGTAACTCTTAATGATGAAATGTTAATGTTTTGTGTTATAACTCTTAATTATGTAATGTCAATGTGTAGTTTTATAATAATGATAAATTATCATTCTAATCTGTATAGTGCAGTTTGCCGGGATCAAGTGATGTTACCTTAGTATGGATACGTCATTGAATCCCACTAGTTATGTTATGATATTAATTATATTATTTTTTTTACTTCAATTTCGACATTTTTACTTGTATCTTTATTATCTTTAGGCATAGGCAAGAGTTAAATCAATGGCCGCGGCAAAAATAAAATTAAATAATTTCAATAATGCAAAATACATACCATACATACCATACAAAAATACATACCATAGCTTGTGGGACAGTGAAATTCAAAGGCGAATTCATACTAAGTTAACATTACATAATGCCGGCACTACCCATTTCAATCTATAATGACGACATATCAATGGTTAGTATTCTAACACTCAGTGATGAAATGTTAATGTTTAGTGTTATAACTATTAATATGATGATGAAATATAAATGTTTATAGTTATAAAACCTAAGAATTTAATGTTAGTACTTAATGTTATAACATTAAATGATGAATTACCCATGTTTAGGTTATAGCTGTTAACTAGCGACCTCCCCGCGGTTTCACCCGCGTAGTTTTTGTTCCCGTGGGAATATCGGAAAGGTTTATATACTAAAACCTTCCTCAAAAATCAATTTATCTTTTAAAAAACCGTATCAAAATCCGTTGCGCAGTTTTAAAGATTTAAGCATACATAGGGACAGACAGAAAAAGCGACTTTGTTTTATACTATGTAGTGATTATAATATAAAATATCAATGTTTATTGTAATAACATTTATTAATATAATATAAGCCCTTAGTTTTATAACATTAATGATGAATTATCATTGTTTAATTTTATAACTCTTAATGACGAAATATCAATGTTTATTTTTATAACTTGTTAAAGTAATGTCAGTGCTCTATGCTTATAACATTTAATGATTAGTTACCAATGTTTAGTTGTATAACCGTTAATGATGAAATAGCAATGTTTAGTGTTATTACAGTAAATGTTTGCGCATTAGCCCTCACCGTAAGCGGCGGCCTCTTCGCTGGGTGAGCGCGCGCTGGCGCTGGGCCTGCTCTGCAGGTTGTTCACCACCTTCGGGGCCGGCTCTGATAAAGACACTACAACAGCTAACATTTCAATATCACATTTTATATATTACTGTAATAGGACATAATATATTGTTGGGAATATTATTTCAAAGTGATTTATAGTGTTCAGAAGAATAACATAAAAGAATACCAAAAGAGTGTCACAAAATAGTTCAAATGAACTATTTTGTGACATGGTGATATGGACTATAAGCTATATTTTTCTAGCGCGCTATGTTATAGACTATATTATAACGTGTAACTGGAAGTTACGCACTACGCGATCTAACGAGCAATGATGAAAGCGTGCTAGACCGTAGACGCTTAGACGTTGTAACTTATAGCAGCTTATATTTTATGAGCTTAATCTCCGCGTGCTAACGCTCGCTGTATGACTTTGATGTATTGCGCGTTATAACTACGGTCTACGCTAATCGCTAGGTATATAGCGTGGTGTTATATTATAGCGCGGAAAGGGGATTCTATAGAGCAAACGTTCTAAATACAAAATAAACGTTCTATATAGCAAAAAGTTGAGTATACATAGCGGGCTGTAATATGGCATTATGCGTTGTATTAACCACCCTTAGTGGTTAGCCAAAAATGTTGCGATCTTGAGATCAAAGATTTGGTTAGGTAAAAATAACAATAATTCTATATATTTAGAAGAATCTTTAAGTTAGTTTCTGCTATTGTATAAAGCCTCTCACCGCGAAAAATACATAAAGTACCACCGTCACCACTTCAATGTGTGGAAACCTACAACTGTACGAATTTCTCGGAATTTTGCCTCGCCCTACTCCTTTGTGGAAACATTAGCGGTATTTTCAAATGTATACGACTTGCATACTTATTCTTAAAAGGCCCGCAATACAACTGCAACCTCTGGTGTTGCGGATGTCTATGGGAGGCGATGATCACTTATTATGTGTCGTTTCTCCCGCCGGATCTTCTGTTTGTGGTCGCGATTCCGAATAGATGGTAATTTTACGTATGAAAAATTCTCTTGAATAAAGTACTTTTGACATCTAATTTTTGCTTAATGTGAATCTTCTGCTCATATCCTTTTACTATAAAAAAAAACACTGCCTATACTGCTAGTGAATCAGCCTGATGATACTAAACATGTTTTGCTGCTGCGATTAGGTTCACGCTGGACCCTCTAGTAGTTTTATAAGACTGCAGTTAAAATACCGAAAGAACGAGATGAACGCTACGTATTAGGAGTTGGAAAACAACTCTGCACACAAAATACACTCAGATTGGATGAGGAAGTATTTAAACAAACAAGACTTGTAGATAACGTACTCACTGTACGCCTTTTCTCTCGGTTCGGCTCGGCAATATACATACGCACATAAACATACATACCTACACCTCTTAATAGATAACAGACCCTGACAATGAAATATCGCATAGAGGGGAGACCGAGTAATATGAAACTTTGTAATTTTCTCACAGGCTAAAACTTATAGATGTATGCATGTCTCTCTTTTTATGTCAGTATTTCGTTTCATTGAGTTTCAATGCACAACGAATTTTGAGAATTTTTCTTTCTTCTCTCATATATTTCTTTATACTTAGATAAAATACATATGTAGCTATTTTTCATCAAAAATAAAAACATTTTAGCATGAAAAAATAAAAAACACACAAAAACACATACACACGCAAAAAATTACTATTATGAGCCTCTTAGAAATTGTCTTTTTAAAAAAGGGATTTTATTACAAACTTTAATTGGATTAGTGAAATTTAGTTAATACAATAAGCGTCAACATCTGAAGTACTGGGATGCTCAACTCTCGTTGCAATTAAGTTACATGAAACATATAGAAATAGAACTTATAAGGCAATATCAAGGTATAACAGTACATATTGTACCTTGATAACAAAAGTGTCATTATACAAAAAACAGTCATTTTTAGACATCTATATTGTTTCAAAGAAAGTACTATTAATGCAAAAATCGACATTGTAATATTTTACATACTTTTACGATATTAACTTATTAGATATTAACTTTTATGTGAATCAAAATGCTGCATCAAAACTTTAAACCACCATACTGAAAAATCACTATTTTTGGATGATGTCACTTTTGTTTTCAAGGTGCGATATGTACACAACAAAAATGCACACATGTGTAAATTTTTATATTTAAAATGTTATTGAAATATTTAGTAATTAAGGTAGTTATATTCTAATTGGTTACAAAATCCAGTGCAGTGTATCTGTAAATATATAAATACCTAGGTTATTGTTATTGACAGCGGCCGCAGCAACAGCATCTTCATATCTCTGGGACAGCCAGTCCCGCAGCTCGTTGGCTCGAGCCCGTCCCGCTTCCTTCAGCCGGGGATCTGGGACGACCGACAGCGTCAGTGGGACACCTACCAGGGGACACTCGTCATCGGACAATCATTATATAGTAATCCAATTTTACAACGGTTATTGTCTCAATTAACTTCATTATGTATGTATATCTGACAATCAAACAATGAATATAACAGATTCCTGGGGTTAATTAGGTCCTTTTATAGACAATGAACAATACGCCTTCCTGCCAAGTGTTTTTAAAAGGCGAACATTTGACCAAGGTGAAAATTGTAAAAGTTGAAGAATCGATCAAAGCTAAATATTGTAAAAACAAACAATTACCAATGATAAATATTAATTAAAGTATTCAATTGACTAAAGATAATTGAGCAAAAGAGAACATAACAGTTTTCAACATGTCAAATTTGATATTACTGTCATGACTTTTTTTGTAGTAATATGTCAGTATTTGTCACTGTTGTATTTTAGATTGAAGGGTAGGGTAGTTGTGGCATTATATTCCTATGAAATAAGTTTTTCAGTAACAGTCTAAAAATAGAGGAATATCAAAATCCTTTGTATCGGATAGCCAATAATTATGTCAATCCCAAAAAACACAAGTTAAAATAATGCTAAATACCATTATTATAGTTAGTAAATGCAGCACCGTAGATCATTACTTATCTACTTGGGGAGCAAACCGGTTAAAACATTGTGCATGGTAATGAGGAAAATTATAGTTCATTATGCCTTAAAATAGGCAAAACCAAAATTCAAAAGGCAAGCAATATTAAAATAATTAAAACATGAGATACAATTAACTTAATTATTATAAAGGCTAAATTCCCATCCAGTCTGCATAGGTTCTAATCAGTTTCAGACCTATATTGACCCAGGGCCTGTTGAATGAGTTTGCTATTGTTCCATCATGAGGAACCCTCCCAGTCTGAAACTAGTAATAACCTTTGTTACTTGGACGTGACTTAGCTGTTTTAATTACTTAGTTTCCAGAGCTTTTTTTAAGGATAAGGACCTTTAAAATCATAAAGATTATTTTAAATATCTTTACCTATTTGCAGGTTGTCACTAAATTTATCTTTAGCTGAAATGAGGGTAGTTGTGAAACGATCCCACTGCTCATTATCTGGGAGCAGGTCATTCAGCCAACCCATGTCTGGTAACCCGTCTTTCCATTCAGCATATTTCTGTAAATTAATAGCATTTTTTTAAGATTAACACCGAAGGGGTCTAAATTAATAAACAATTAATATCAATTTCCAAAATAATATTTATTACTGAAACTGGCAAAAAAATTTGTAAACAAGTTGACCCTGCAGAGTGCAGGCCCTGATACTTCTTAATAAATTGAAGTATTTTAAGCTCAAAGACTTACAAAAACACATCTTAGCATAGATTTTCTCCAAAAATTAAAAGTTTGTTAAAAATACATTACTTTAATTTTAGTTGATTTTGATATTTCAATGTGATTTTTTAGCTCAGCAACAATCGAGTTTGTAGCTATTGTAAGTTAGCTAAAAATCGATTGTTTGAAAAAAAAAGGGAAAACACTTATCTCAAGATTTTCGCCATTGCTTAATCCAAAATGAATGAATCGATTTTACCCAATCAAAGGTACTTGACACAAAATTCTCAGAAGAAAAGTAAAAGAGCATACAGCATACATACATACAGACATACTGATGTCATAGTGAAAATAATCGGAAAAGGTTCCTAGGCTCTCAAAACATGAAGATCCAGTGATTCAAATTCAAATTTTCAAATTTGAATTTGAATCACTGGATCTTCAAACCAGGAGAGCCATCTGCTTTTTCTAATCTATTAGAGTAAAATTTTCTATAATATTAAAATTAAATACCAACGCTTCACTAACATATATATTATATATAGGTGATAGTTATTTATATTTAAAACAGGCACATTGCCCATACACATGAGGACAACCAGCAAAAAGTAACAACTCGGACAAGTCCACCTGGCAACAAATAAGACAAATGCAAGAGCAAACAAAAACAGCATAAGAAAACTTCCAAATAATCTAAAATTTTATACCAATATTTTTATCTGACTTCTATCTGTATTGATAATTGTAAATTTGTTTACTGACAAATTTCTAATAGTTTTCGACTATTAGTAAAAGAGTTCAATTATTCCATGGAGTCAAGATATATGCACAGCAATATTTCTTCCATGCGTTAATTAAGCAAGTTAGCAAAATAGTGTGAAAATTGAAGTTTCTTTCATGTGAGCAAATATTTTAGAAACATCTTATGGGTTCTCAAATATGTACTCCAATGTTTCAGCTACAGTATTAACATATTATTAAAACTAATAAGTATTTTACCTTATTTAAAGTCATTCCACCACCAACAGCTCCTCCAAGAACTAGATATCTTATTTTAAGCAGCCCTCGGACAGCTCTAGCCACAATCATTCCATATCTACGCCTTTGTATATGGCTGGTGTCTATTGGTTTGTGAAGCAGTAAGCTCCGTCCAGTCCACATTGAAAATGCAACAGCTCTTTTGTCTACACATGACCATGAAGGTTTTCTTGATGCTAATCTAAAATAATATGTATCTAAATAAAAACTTATCAATACATATAAAGTGGGTAAACCTTATATTACAACAGCTTACATTGGAAAAACATAATCAAAATATGTTTATATTTAAATCAATGCTCAAGGGCTATCTTTTAAATGAGGCTATACTACGCTTTGCCACACCGTGGGCTATTGTGTGCATAATTTTTTAGGCACTTTAGACAAGTCAACATTTTAATAATTACTACTAAATTGGAATATGACTACACACTGAGATCTGGCGGAAGAAACTAAGTGGGCTTGTCTTTTTTAATTTACATTATTTATATAATTTATTTATATGTATCTCTCTATATCTATCAAAGCAGGCTATACCGCACTTAGCCGCACTACGGGCCATTGCATCTTACGTATAGTGGCTAATCCTGCCAACTCAGCTCCCTCTAGAAGTTCTGTACAGTATAGGGATGCTCAAACATTTCCACATAACTCATCCCATCTTTCATAAACTTAGCCCTTAGGTAATTTAGCTCCACGCACTCCAGCAGCACACAGTGTGGTTTTTCATCACTGTTCAAGCATGCTTTACATAACAGACTATCTGTTAAGTCCATTGTATGCATGTATTTGTTCATCAGACAGTGTCCCGTTATCAGACCACAATTTTCCTTAGTTCAACTCTAGGTAGTTTGAGTGATTTTCTGCTGTGTTTAGAATTAAGTTTGGGGAGTGCTAATTTGGATTGTCTACATCCTTTCATCTCCTCCCAATGTTTATTATGGTTTGCTTTGGTGACTCTTGTTAATGTTCTAAGCAAATTGAAAGGTAAGGGGTATGACTGGCTCAGGTGCCATAATTTTCCTCTTGAAGCCTTTCTTTGCTAATTCGTCGGCAATGTCGTTTCCAAGTAAGCCACTGTGTCCCTATATCTCATCATATTTTATACTAGCTGTTGCCCTTGACTTCGTTCGTGCGGACTTGGTTTACTCCGCACAGCTCCTCCCCCGTAAGTGATAGGGTGATAATATGTAGCCTATATGTTGACCCGACCTGTTAGTATATATTTATGCAAAATTTGAAGTAAATTCATGCAGTACTTTTTGAGTTTACCCCGGACATACATTGACTTTTCTACGATTTTATTATATGTAATAATAGATATAGATGTACTATATTACAATAATTATTTAAACCACCATAAAAATATATGAGATTGGTATGAAAAACAATTAATCCCTACCTTTTTTAACAATTAATTAATCTAAGATTTTATAATACCCATTTTACATAGTTTCGTTTCTAACACAATTTTTTAATTTGTTCACTGTTAAATATCTAATACTTTCGTTAAATTTGGTGTAAAAATTTGCCCCATATATAATTTTTTAATTTTAAGGGAAACTCTTGGGTTCCTAATTGTAAAATAGGTCTTACAGATGTTTTTGATGATATAAATATATGATTTATTTTTGCATAAATTTGCCCTTTTTTAATAGTCAAGTAAGTAGTAAGGTAAGACAATTCTAATTAAAGTAAGACAAAAGTCAAGTAGTAAGGTAAGACAATTCTTGTAGTATCAACCTCAGTTAACATATCATTTTTAACTGCATAAGCCGATGAATAAGCTACACACTAGTTCATCCACAAATTAAGAGACAAGTTTATACCCTTTGTTTAAAACACACATAACTTTAAGAATTACTTAACAAGGTGTGATGGATAATAATCCCATTGCTATTATAATTATTATAAAACACTGATATTTGTTTAACTATGATATAACTCAATTCAAATTAACAAACACACAACAGCAATCAGACTTGAAATTATGACACACACAGCAATAATTAGTGCTGATAAATTACAAAAAGATATTAAAGAATATGTACATGGTAATAATTAGAAAAATATTTTATTTCTATTCTTTTTGAGAGACAGTTTACTATTAATATAAATTAAGGTTAGGTTATATTATCGCCTCTGTGGTCTAGTGGTCCAGCGCTGGCGTCGACCACATGAGGTCCCGGGTTCGATTCCCGGGTCAGGCACTTAAAAAAATGTTTTTTCAGTTTTCTGATAAACACAAAGTTGCCCGGGATTGGAAAAGTGCCCGGTTGGCGATAGGTTTGCCACCTATCACATTTGTGGGACCAAGTATCTTCGGCTAATCGTAGGTGCACTTGTTGTACCTCTGCCTACCCCTTCGGGGATACGGGCGTGAAGATACTTTTTTAAGGTTAGGTTATAAAGTTTCTAATGAAACAGTCACGTAAATATCCTTTCGAAGGTAAAAGGTTAAGTTTATTAGTAATTAAATTACGTAGGTGCGCCTATTTTCACCCTAAATTTGTTTATGAATGAATAATTTTGTTAAGGTCTTAAATTTTTTTTATGAAAACTTTTAACATTTAGAATAAAAGCACTTACCTTAATCGACTATTTAATAATCTTGACATTATGTTATATATTTCTTGATTATATTAATGAGTATTTGATTTCAAAACATAGTAACCCACAAAATGGGTTTCGTTTTTTTTTATTTCTGTTAATTCATAACATTTGCCGGTTTGCTTCAATTAATTACTGTAAAGATCTAATTAATTGATACAGAAGAAAAAATTAATAAAGTAAATACATTACACAATCAACATGTAAATCACAAAAGATCACTTCATATTTT
Organism: Apodemia mormo; assembly: GCA_036924255.1. Classification (NCBI taxonomy): domain Eukaryota; kingdom Metazoa; phylum Arthropoda; class Insecta; order Lepidoptera; family Riodinidae; genus Apodemia; species Apodemia mormo. The sequence continues at coordinate 1,418,715 of JAUPFN010000027.1, forward strand.
GAAAATTTGACAATTTTTCGGATCCTTGGACCACAGCCTTGGACCCTCAGCTGTCAAGTGTCAAATGGAAATTGTCAATTTGTTATGCACATGGCAGACATGGCATACCATGGCATACCTATAATACCTATGCAAATATGGGCAATATGGCACAAAGACGAACTCTTCTTCTTTTATTTTTAGGCGAATTATTGCCATCAAAAATATATTTAATTCGCTTTGCGAAATATAGCAGTTTTAATGGGGTTTGGTATAGCGTCAAAGTAGCGACAGCATACCTAGTACGGAGGGTACGGAGTATCCATAACTCCGTTAGTTATATTGTTCTGTGATCCATAACAAACCGTTTAGTACAGAGTACGCTTCAAATTCCAAATTAGGCATGGGTTCGATATATCAAAACGTAACTTATATCGATTACGTGTCTATTATCATACCATATCGACATCTAAATATACATAACCGATTTCAAAAAACTTCATCAAGTTAACAGTTATGGTTTATCCAAAGCGCAACGCAACAGCAAAACACGAGATTGATATACGAATATTGAATAACGAACAAAAAGCAAACTTCACATCACGAGCGATATGTCATCGACAGCTTTTATTCGCTTTGTCTCTGTCTTACCATTTAATTTTTTACTGGCGTAAAAGTGATGAAGTGAATATTACGTAACTTCAGCTAGTGATTGTTTATTTGGTTAATAATTATAGTGCGTGCGTAATATCTATATCTTAACGCGCTAGCAATAAGGTCTAGTTTCTATTTATTTAGTTACAACAAAGAGTCCATAAGTTAGCAGCTTTCCGCCGGCTACTCGATATCAGGGAGAAATTCATTTTTTAAATTGGACTTACGTTGAATAGATTTAAGGTTGGATTTATGTTGTAGGAATAAAAATTGTATTGAATGAATTTTGATTTATATTTTTAGACATGACAATTTTATTTTGAGTTGCACTTGACCTTGGTGACACGTGCCCTACTTAACGACAATTCTTTGTCTTTTTTATTTCTAAAGTTTTTATTTAGTACTTATTGTAAATAAATAAATAAATATAAAACTTTTAGTGAGTATTACATTAACTTTTAGAGTGTGTATACAACTTTTAAATTAATATCAGTCTATAAGCAGTTTACATTTGTGTTAGTGTAAATAAATAAAAGATATCAGATAGGGTAAGTTCGCCTGTTTTGTTAATTATTAGTAAGCATATTATAATTACTAATTTGCGTCAACATTATTATGGTTGTAGAAAAACGTACAGAAGTCGATAGTCACTAATCACACTAGGACGCAAACTATGCCTATAGTGGATATTATATATCAGATTGCGTCCGTCTGTTAACTAAATACAAATAATAGCGTAAATATTATTAGGGCGAGCGAAGCGAGCCCTACACTAGGCGACTTTCAATGCACTTTTGTGGTAACTCTTACTGAAAAAGTATCGCACTTTGAAGTTTGAGCTTTGACGTGGTAGCTTAAATTCATGTCTTTTTTTATATATAATTTTATAAATATTAAAAAATGCATGTAGTATTGGAATTTTATTATTACTAACGCCATCTATTATAAAACTAACGAGTATTTTAACTCGCTAAAATTGAACGAGTTAAAATGTTAAAATGCTAGCGAGTTTAAATGCTGCTTTGGCGTGGCAGATTTAATTCATTTTCACTCACTCCATTTTAATAAAATATTAATCTATTATTACACTTGTACTTTTTAACTTCCTGCTACGTATGTAGATAAGGTAGTTATTGATTTTGCTCCGATTTTCAATAATCGAGTTTTCACCAGATGTCAACGTTTTGAGGTCCCAGGAACCTTTTTTTAACTATTGTCGCGATGACGTAAGTGTGTCTCTGTGTGTGTTTGTGTGTGTCTCTCTGTGTGTGTATGTGTCTCATAACTAAACTAAACTCATCTCATAACTTTTGAACAGTTGTACCGATCAAAACGCGGTTGATGGCATTCGGTTCGATTCCACTCAACTTAGACTATCTGAAAATTTGAACCAAATGGGCCCAAGGGATTTTGATAAAATTTTGATAACACCCAAAAAAAATTTGGCGAAACAGTTTTTTTTTAATATAACTTCCAGATTAATGTACCGATTGTGTACAAAAACTTATCAGCTCTATTCTTAAAAAAATTACGTCTAATGCATAAATTGCATCAAATCGGTTTATCTCCGCAGTATCAGCTTCTTCCACTTGATCGCATTCAGCGTAGAGCGGTTCGAATCGTTGACGACCAAGCAATCTCCAATCGGCTTGACTCCTTGGCTTTACGCAGAGATGTAAGTTCGCTTAGCATCTTTTACCGCATTTATCATGGAGAGTGTTCCGACGAACTATTTGGATTGATCCCTGCTGTTGAATTTCATCATCGGACATCGCGGCAAAACTCAAAGTTCCATCCTCATCACCTCGATGTCTGGAAATCCACAACTGTGCGATTCTCTAGGCACTTCTTACCACGCACTACTCCTCTGTGGAATCAATTACCGGCGGGGGTGTTTCCGAACGGATACGACTTAGGCACCTTCAAGAAAAGAGCATACTCCTTCTTAAAAAGCCGGCAATGCAGCTGCAAGACCTCTGGTGATGTGGCTGTCCATGGGCAGCGGTAATCACTTACGATCAGGTGAGCCTCCTGCTCGTTTGCCCCTTTTTTGTATAAAAAAAAAATCTGTTTGGAAGTAATCGTTGACGAAAATTTTGAAAAAGTGTTTTTTCGACATAACTTCGAAATATTTCAACCAATTATTGCTTAGTACTCTACAATGTTTTAGTACTAAATAAAGTCTGACTCGGGAATCGAACCCCGAGGTTTTTTCTGAGAGAAAAATTCGAAATATTTATTCGCTGAGTTTCAACCGCCAATTCTTGGTGTCTACAGTAAGTCTAATATTAATCCTAAAAATCTGCTAGCGATTATAACAGGCTCGCCGCACGATTTTTAAAGTTATATTTTATTGTATGCAAATGACAAAATACGAACTTTTTATTAACAAATGTTAATAGATAATAGGGAGATATACAAAAACAACGTAACGACAACAGTTGATAGTTAGTAGGGAGTTAAACAAACCTGTATTGCCCTGCCTCAGGGAAAACTGTTCTAACAGTAATTGCTAAACAATATCATAAGTGACAGCCGTAGAAGCGACATGGCAATTATTGCCTTGGCCATAGCATTGTAGTTGCCACTGTCTATTTGAGAAGGGTACCATATAAATCCATACATTGGAGGACGCAGCGGCCGTTCCTGCGCCTTCACTGCCCTGTGACTGCAGAATTATAGAGCGCGGCCTTTTGAATGCATGATCATGTACAGTAATATCTAAATAGATGTCGCTAATTTTAGTGAAAACGGTATTTTACTGGCAACATTTTTTTACGATCCATTTCATTATTTCTTTGTACGTTTCGTTTTTTATTTATATTCGACATAAATAAACTTTATTTTATTAGTAGACAAAAAGAATACATAAATGATTAACAAATTATTTAATATTTTAAGCAGCTCCATGAATTGTTAATTAACAACTGTATCGACAATTTAATAATTTTAAAGTAATTTAAAAATAAATGGTAATACCAAGATCTCCAACAGATTGGAATTTATATTTACAAATGGTAATTCCTTTTTAGTGAAACGTCAAAATGCACTGAAAATCGCTGCAGTGTTTGTAAAAATTTTCGTGAAAAAAATCATTTCTGTTGTATTTGTCATACTAAAACGGGACTTAATGACCTGCGTATGTGTAAATAACTAAGTGTTGTGCTAGATATATAAGTGGCTAGTGAAATGGTGTCTGTAATTTTATAAAAAGGATATCAATACTTTATTTTGTAAGTATTCCATAAAATCTGTGGCCCATGTCAAGGGCGACGTATATTAATCATTAATTAACAGCGCTGTAAGGTATATGACCAGGAAGTGATGATATCACGCTTAGTTCTTTGAACTTTTATCTGTATTAAGATGAATAAACATATCGTAGTGTAGGGCTTCTATGATTTTATTTTTAGACCACTTACAACGTAAAAGTATAAACATAAGTGGATGCTTGTTATTCAGGATCAAGTATTAATTATACTAATGTTTTTCTATATTTAGAAGTTACATCTTAAAAGCTAAAAATGTAAGAATGTTGTTAAAATTAACCATCTTTATCTTTCGGTAATTGCCTTCGTTTTTATGTTCGAAAGAGTGTTTGAATTCGTGCCAGGATTTTTTATCATACATACATACATATCATACATACATACACACACATATACATACATGTCTTCACTCCAGATCGTCTCGCTTCCTGCACATTCATCACTCTTTTCATGCACACACGCTGGTTGCTAATGTATATTGCAAAAATATTCTTAGACCTATTTAACACATTATAATATTAATGACTGTAAAAAGTTGCAGGAAGACCTTGATGTAATCTATGAATGGTGTGAGACTAATAATATGGAACTGAACATTAAAAAATGTCAAATAATATCATTTACCAAATCTAAAAAGCCAATTTTATATAACTACAATGTTGATGGAATTAAAATTGTAAGAGTTAATTCATGTCGTGATTTGGGCGTTGTTTTTGATTCGTCGTTGTCATTCAAATATCATTTTAACTTCATTATAAATAAATCAAATAAAATGATTTCATTTATCTTTCGCACCACTAAACCATTTACAAATATTTGCTCTTGGATCCTCCTATACTATTCGTTGGTTAGGTCAATACTCGAGTATTGTTCAATTATATGGTCACCTATGTACAAAGTTCACATAAATCAAATTGAATCAATTCAATGTAAATATCTTAGATACTTATGCAATAGATTTGGATTGCGTCGAGATCTGTCTAACTATGACCAAAGGCTTAAAAAGTTTAACATGCAATCTTTGGAAGATCGTCAACGTATGTCTGATATATGTACTTTATATAAAATAGTTAATGGACATTTGGGCAGTGAGTTATTGGAAAAAAATAATTTTAAAGTACCTTCACGATCTGTGCGTGTACATCAACTATTTCATTTACCTATAACTAGAAATAATACTTCACAGAATTTTTTTTTTTTTATGTCATAAGATAGCAAACAAGCAGATGGGTCTCCTGATGGAAAGAGTCAACCATCGCCTATAGACACCAAAGATGTTAATGGTGCGTTGCTATCTTGTGGCGAGGTATAATGCCACATGCATAAGTTTACCGGCTACCTTACCCTCCAAACCGGAACACGACAGCAACAAGTACTGACGCTATTGCGGCAGGAATAGGTAAGGCGGTGGTACCAGACCCGGGCGAGACAATGCAGAACTCTACCACCTAGTAGCCACAATGGTAGTGACTCGATAGCCAATCGGTCGCCTTTTACGACTTGCCTGGCAGAACGGCAGTTGGCCTATTCTACAAAGGAAGCCGAGACCAACACGGCGAATAAAGAATAACCCTCTCATCAGAATTTGTAGTTTATTTAATAACTTATGTATTTGTAAAGATATATTCTTTACAAGTATTAAATCCCTAAAAAAACATTACATTAAAAAGGATTGTAACATTATTATGTAATTTTGTAACATAGCGATTTGAATTGTATACAAATAATAGTTAGAAAGTACCTGAGTCCGGTTAACACTAATCCTATTTTTGTGAAAGTTGTGTACAGTATTAACCGGAAGACAGTTTTAAATTGTTAATAACAATATGTGCCATAGTTTATTTTTGTATAATCTACTCTGTTTTCTGTTACTGTACCTATTTTAAATAAATAAATAAATTATCAACTTTCCAGTCCGGTGTAAAGAGGAACAATTGGACCCTGTTAAGCAGAAAACATCCAACCAACATTTTATTACTTTTAGGTTAATGCAGTTAAAAGTTTGACTGAGAATAAAAAAATCATTGTAAAAAGCAGGAAACAAAACTTTAAATACCTTAAATGAACATTTACAGCTTCATGCTTTTTTACTATGATTTTTTTAATTTCTGTCAAACTTCAAACTCCTTTAACTTAAAAGTAATAAAATGTTGGTTGGATATTTTCTGCATAACAGGGTCCAATTATGACATTCAAAAATCTTTAAAGTCATCCTCACTTACACGTGGAGGTTCTTATCACAGACTAATTATGCTATTTTATCTATGTAATCTTGCCTATGTAATTTAGCCTAGATTGCAAATTCCACATCCTAAAGAAAAATGGTGTTGCAAGATTGTAGTGGAAGGTAAAAATATACTGATATTGTTTACTCAATTTTGAATGTAATTTCAGTAGTATTTTTGCTAAATGCCTATTATTAGACTATAGGTATATAGTCAAAGTCAAAGTCAAAACATTTTTATTCAAATTATCCTTTACAGGCACTTTTGACGAGTCAACATTTTTTGAGTTACTACCGGATCGGAAACGCGGCCACACATAGAAAACTATAGAGGGTAGAATATTACCAGGTGAGGTTAGTATTATATTCTGTACTTTCCATCGTCGGCACTTGGTGAAATTCCATTGTTACTAGACACTTTTACTATTCCACTTGTACATCAATTTCACTTTACACAATTTTAATTATATTACTCGACCGGTTTCACTTTTTAAAGCATCTTCAGGATGAAATATACTTAACTGATTATTAATTAGTAATATAATTAAAATTTTGTAAAGTGAGATTGATGTACAAGTGGAATAGTAAAAGAGGTTAGTATTGTTTGAGATGATTAATTTATGTGTTTCAATGTAATTTTAATCAGATCTACAAAAAATAGAAACAAGCAAGTAGCTCTTCACAGTAGTCACTTCTTCACAGTAGTAATATATTATGTATAACATCTGACCCATAAATGATTAAGTTGACACAGTCTAATGGCCAAGGTGATTCCTACCACCACGTGTGCCTATTGGTCGCTTCAAATAGTGCACTCATTGGTCAATTTCTCGGCTCCCTGATACACACTTCTGTTGCATTTCATACAATCGCTCCCACAGATTGCAGAAAAGTAAGAGAAAATATGCTACCCATATAAAACACTCTTTTGCTTTAGTCTGGATTTAGGATTACTTCGCCTATGCACATTAAAAAAGTATCTTCACACCCATATCTCCAATTAGGTAGGCAGAGGTACAACCAGTGCACCCACAATTTATCGAGGATCCACAGTGTGGTAGGTGATAAGCCTATTGCCAACTGGGCACTTATCCAATTCAAGGCAATGTTGTTTTTATTAAGACTCAAAAACACAGCTTTAAATTGCCCGACCTGGGAATCGAATTGGGAACCTCATGTAGTCAACACCAACACCAGACTACTAGACCACAGAGGTGATTATGTAAATTGCTAAACAAAAAACACTTGTAAGTCATTCACAGAATTCTTAACAAATTTATATACTTTCCTAAAAAAACATAGTTTAACTTAGCTGACTCGGCAAATATGGTTTTACAATACAATTTTGGTGGGGCTCTTGAGAGGGGGTGGGGGGGGAGTCAATTGAGATAAAAACTATCCTATCTTTTAAGTTGCATCAAACAGTAGATATCTACAAAATGTAATTGAAATCGGTCAGAGGCCTTTTTTTCAGTATACAATATACATCTTGGTACATACTCTGTAATGCATATATTTCGCGTTCCCTCCCGAAAATTATATTGCTATTCATGTATAAACCTTTTTTTGTTTCACATTTATTTGTTATTTTCGAGATTCTAAGTTAAGAAAAAGAAATAATAAATTGTAAATTACGAAAAAATGTTTATGTATGAATTATCAATATAATTTTCGGGAGGGAAAAAAGGTTTATATGAATTGACCATTTGACTGTAGGGAATGCGAAATATACGTGTTACAACTCTTCTATATCTATAATCCATACTAATATTATAAATGCGAAAGTCTGTCTGTCTGTCTGTTACACTTTCACGGCTAACCGCTGGACCAATTTTCATGAAATTTGGTATGGAAGTAGTTGAAGAGCCGGGGTCAAACATAGGCTAATTTTTTTTTCAAAAATCAACCTTTAAAGGGTTGAAATAGGGGATGAAATTTGTATGAAAAGCTATCTTGATGACATATTAATTTACTCGTGGACGAAGCTGCGCGGGTCAGCTAGTTATTAAATAAAGTTTAAATATTAAAAATTCAACATTCTTTAAATTAATATTTAAATAAATATTTAAATAAAACGTTCGGAGGAAATTTTATGTAATATATACAGGAAATAATTATATTGCAAAAACCACACAAGGTTGTAGAGGTCAAGACACTTAACCATTTATAAATCATTGTTATGTGAGGGGAGGAGAGTTCAATTTACAATTTATTTAATAAACGAGATTATTTTGCCTATAGTTCAGCTTAATCAATATTTGGTATGTTATAAACATATTCATATGAATAAATTTGTTGGGGACCATTCATTTATTATGTAAGAAAATTTTACGGACTACTCATGTCACCTGTGTTGGTCCGGGTTCCTTAGTATACAAACTGGCAATCTATCAGGCAGGTCGTAAAATGTGACCGATTGGCTATATGTGTCAATATCATCATGACTTCAAGGTTGTAGAGTTCTGCAATGTCTTGTCCGGGTATTTGGTAACATACCCTTTCCTATTCCTGCTGCAATAGCGTCAGTTCTTGTCATTATTGTGTTCCGATTAAGAGGGTAAGGTACCCATTATGTACCCAGGTAGATTATGCATGTGGCATTGCCATCCTGCCACGTGGATAATAATGCACCATTAACATTTAGGTGTCTATGGTTGATGGTTTCTTTTTCCATCAGAAAAGTCATCTGCTTGTTTGCTATCTTATGATATAAAAAGAAGGGAGAAGTGGGTGGTTGACCATATCTAATTTTTACAAGGAGTTTTGATAGTTTCTACATAAGATCACAAAAATGCACATACATACAGTAGGTACTGGTTTATCTTTTTGTGCTTGTTTTGCTTAATGACACCTCCATTTTTGACCCACTTAATGACACCGCCATTTTTCCAGGCAGTTCATAAAAAGCCAATGGTTAGCTCTATGCTTCACTACTATCAGGACTACTAGGTGGTAGAGTTCCACAATATCTCGCCCAGTTATATTGTAGTGTAAGTTGTGTAGAGTACTTGTAGGTATTGGTAATGGGATGTAGCCTTCTATAAATAATAAAAGGTTTTCCAAATAACTTCTAACTTCAACTATTTTGTCTTCATATTGATTGACGATATTGGTGCTTGGACCCAATTTAAAAATACAGTATAAAAGAGGTTTTTTGAGGGGTATTTATAAAAGTTTTGCTCATAACATGTCTGAGATGAGAGGTATTTTTGAGTTTGAGACAGAACGAAACCTTACGTTAGACAGAATTAGACAGATTTATGTTTGAAAATTAATTGGTTATTAAGCCTTGTACTAACATTCTATTGCAATTACAAAGTTATTCTAATTAATCTACTTTTTTGTACATTGTAAATATTTCTAATACATTTGATTTAAAGTAATTAGCCACTGGTTATATAAGCACTACAGAGGTAACACTAAAGAGGTGTTTCACCACAGCCGCTGTATCTATTCCTGCGGCAATAGCACCATGCTAGTCAGTGTCGTGTTTAGATTTGAGAAGATATTTTGCAATGTTGCATTTTTGAAATATGTAATAATTACATGCTGGATTATAACTATTGTATTTTATGGTATAATGATTTCAAATCACATTGTTTTGTATTGTTGGTGGGAATATTTTTATTTTATTAGAGCGTTAGGAGGTCAATGACTGATGTTTTTATGAACTACCGATAATAAACAAGTTTGTCAGTATTTTATTGTTTAAATACAATAATAATATTGTCAGGATTCTTATTATAGCTGATATCTGCAACTTAAATATTACTTAAATACCTTTAATACCTCTAATATTTTAATTTTACCTCTAATATCTAATATATAAAACTTAAATACCTCTAATATTTTTAGTGTTTAGTACCTCATAAGGAAAAATCCTTTTAGGACCACTTTGCTGTCTCTCTGTCTATCAATACCTTATTTCTCAAGAATGTGTAAAGGTATCAAGTTGAAATTTATATCATATACTCAGGTCTGTAATGTCTCAGCTGTAAAAAAATCAAACTTCTTAGTCAATGTGATCGAAAGATATGACTATTTATGTCACATATTTTGCATTTCTTTGCAATTTCAAAAGGGAATCCAAACCTATAGGGTACTTTGTGTTTTTGCCAGTTTACAATATCTTGCAATCGACATAGGCCTTTAGCAGGTTTTATGTGAGATTTTTTGTGACGAAAAATTAACTAAGGAAAGAGTGTAATGTTTGTTTATTTTTGTATTGATATCATTTGTCACAGATACCCATGTACTACGGCTTACAAACACACAAATAATGGAATTCCATGTACTTCTTATTGAGTTTTGTCATTTTTAATTTAAAAAATTATAGATAAGTATAATGTCAGGACCATAAAGTATCACATATAAATAAATAAATCAATTGCATATTCCCTATTATGAGGTATTCGGCTAAATGCGTATTTTTTTAATTCGGTTCACAGTCTGATTTTTAGTAAATAATATTTTTTTATAAGGAGACTGGATCAATTATAATTAGGTCTAAAAAGGTCACTGACGATGTAGTGAACGGTTTTATTTGTTATCTATGTAAACAGTGCGTACTTCCGTTACAGGAGCGGTCAGATAATGCGTCGGCTTCGATAATCGCCACTACAACACAGACAGTAGGTAAACAATGTTTATTTTATATGTTTTACTATCTGCATGACTTTTTATATTTGGAAATATATTTTGAATTGATTTCCCAAAAAGAAGGAGGTTTTCATTCTTCCACCCAGGGAAAAGGCCAGAGAAGACTGATACGTATCACTAACATACACAAACCGGAACCAGTGACAAGCACTGACGCTATTGCGGCAGGAATAGGTAAGGCGGAGGTGCCAAAACGCGTTCGAAACGTTGCATAACACCACCACCTAGTTAGAGATTACTATGGTAGTGACTCGTACTAGTCTTATCATACCTTACGAGATCCAGAAGGCTGTAGATCTGTTCTTTAAAATGAGGACCGTATCAATACGAGATTTTTTAAATCATAAGATTGCATGCAAGCAGATTGTTCTCCTAATGGAAAGTGATACCACCGCCTTTAGACACTAAAGATGTTAATGGTGCGTAACTATCCGTGTGGCGGAATGGCAATGCCACATGCATGAATCTGATAGTTACATTACCCTTCAAACCACGATCAGTAGCTGACAATTGATGAGCTCGTAGAAATGCATAAGAAAAAACAGGATATTCAAAGAGACATTTCTCCACATGTTGGTACGGGCTTTTTGAAGAACTGCTATTCTGCTTGGCAGGTCGTAAAAGGCGATCAAATATCAAATATCAAAATATATTTATTCAGTTAAATAAATTGTATACTACACTGAGTTGTAAAATCACTAAAAACTATCTTATGATCTAACTTAACATGTTAGATTTCTCGCCGTGTTGGTCCCGGCCTCCTTTGAAGAATAGGCCAACTGTCTGTCGACCAAAGGTCGTAAAAGGCGACCGATTGGCTAACGAGTCACTAACATCGTGGCTACTAGGTGGTAGAGTTCTGCATTGTCTCGCCCGGGTCTGGTAACACCGCCTTATCTATTTCTGCCGCAATGGCGTCAGTGCTTGTTGCTGTCGTGTTCCGGTTTGGAGGGTAAGGTAGCCGGTAAACTTATGCATGTGGCATTAGACCTCGCCATAAGATAGCAACGCGCCATTAACATCTTTGGTGTCTATAGGCGATGGTTGACTCTTTTCACCAGGAGACCCATCTGCTTGTTTGCTATCTTATAATATAAAAAAAAATAAAAAAAAATAACATGTATCTGCCTGAACTAGGTTAACAATTGAAGCCTGGAGCAACACGGGGAAAATATATTAGCAATGTATAAGGGATGTAATTTCTCATATCGCCACTGTTCTTCCTTGCTTCCTATAGGATTATCTAATTATACAATCTTTTTATATTCTTTATTTTATTGTGGTGTTGGTTCAGGTTCCTTTGAAGAATAAACCAACTGCAGTTCTGCCAGGCAGGTCGTAAAAGGAGATCGATTGGCTATATAATTCACTACAATTGGTAGTAAAGTTGGTACCTGGTGTCTAACGTCTCGCCCGGATATTTGTTACCATCGCCTTACCTATTCCTGCCGCAATAGTGTCAATGCTTGTCATTGTCATGTTTTGGGGTTGGAGGGTAAGGTAGCTGGTAGACACCCGTTACACGAAAAGTAACAGAAGTAAGTCATTAACGTCTTGGGTGTCTAGGTGATGGTTTCTCTTTCCATAAGGAGAACCATCATATTTGCAATCCTATGAAATAGAAAAAAATGTATGAGGGGCTGTTCAAGTATTCCTCTACTGTCTTGAGTCACTGGAAAGAACCAGGTTGGCAAAAGGCACTATACCATATGCGCACAATAACCCGCAGTGTGGCTAGTATTCAAAAATAGCAGTGAAAATATTATGATAGCATTCTTTTGACACAATTTATATCTGCAATCGGCTATTTAGCTATAATCCGATTTTCTGTCTTTATTTTGTGTTCAGAAGGTATTTCAGCAACTCCACAAATACTATATTCCCATTCTCAGAATAGCCCACCCTCATGTAGTGTCTTGGATTTATTTGCAATATTTGCTGTCGTTTTAGCCTTGTTATGTCGTTAATAACCAGATCCGTGACGAGTTTACTTGTAATTTTGTATGCTTTTGGAGCCATTGTATTTTTTGGTACAATTTATTTACCTTCATTTTTACCTTAATTAAAACGCCAACCACATGGCCATATTCATTTATTTCCACCAAAGACTTCTATGTACTACCATACTAGACAAGGCATGCGCCACGCCACTTGTGTTCCACTAAAGTGCAGTCCATGGACTGCACCTACGTCAAAGCTAAACGCGTAAGTGCCATGAAATTCATGGCGGTTATGACCTTTTGGTCGCGAATATATATTGTACGCTGTAGCGCTGCTTAATTTAGAGTTTAGACTTTAGTTGGACGATTTATTAGTTTTTCAGCGCTGCAGCGAGTGTTAACAAAATGGAACAAGACTTCCACTTAGCATAGTTTCTCTAGTACGTAGTACATTAAATTCTTCAATTTCCACAATTCTTGTAAAACATGGAGCGTTGATATTGCTCTTATGATAGTATTTTAGCATTAAATTGAAAAGTCAAAAGCCTAGTAAAGCGTGATGGAAAATTAGAATCATTAATAGGCAATAATGGATGATAATCACTACAGATGTTAGCCTACAGTTTATTCACCTCTTGTCATACTTTAATAATTTTGTAAATTGTATGAGGCACGTAAGTAATTAGCAAGCACTGTCAGCTGATCCTTAAAGTCTAGCAGTTTTTGTGTGTTATATTTGATTTTTATTAGAAATACCTTGCTATACAAATTTACGTATTGGATGAAGAAGATAGGTAAGCGAGCGCGTTTTGTAAGTGAATACACCAAAAATTTATCACTGTGATACCCTACTTTTTTTTTATTACTGTGATACATCACAAGCAGAGAGTTTAATTACTAAGGTTACATTAATTCGTATACATAGTTGCTAGTGACATTTATTATCCATAGGAATATTATAAATGCAAAAGTAACTCTGTCTGTTTGTGTGTGACGTTGTCACAGCTTAACTGCTGAGCCGATTGTGATGAAATTTCATATAGCGATACCTTAAAATCTTGGGATGAACATAGGCTACTTTTTTCCAATTTTATTTACCTGCTAATTTTATAAATGCGAGTCTGTGTATTTTATTACTCTTTTACCTACTGCTAAACCGTTAAACCGATTTTTATGAACTTTGGCATGAAGATAATTAAAAATCCAGGGACAAATATTGACTAACATTTTTTTAAAAAATTAACCCATAATGGGGTGAATGTTTCTATATAAACTACTAGCTGTGCCCGCAATTACGTTCGCGTGAAAAAAATTCTAAAATAAAAACCCGCATAGATCCCGTTCCCGTGGGATTTCCGGGATAAGAACTACCCTATGTCCTTTCTTGGGTCTCAAAGTATATTTGTACCAAATTTTATCCAAATCGGTTCAGTGGTTTAGCCGTGAAAGCGTAACAGACAGACAGACAGACAGAGTTACTTTCGCATTTATAATATTAGTATGGATATTGACGACATGATAATCTACTTGCGGGCAAAGCTGGGTGGGTAAGCTAGTTATTTATATATTTACCAGAAGTAATGGATGTTTGCAGGTCAGAGATGGCATCCGTGTGGAAGCGCCTCCAGCGTGTCAACAAACGCGCCGCGAAGTTCCAGTACACCGCCTCCTACCACCGCATTGACATTGAACTCACGCCAAAATGGTGAGTTAATATCTACAGCTCAACAGGAAAAGAAGACAGAAGAATTGTAATTAATATGAAATATGCTAACTGACCCGCGCAGCTTTTCACGCAAGACATAATCGATATAATCCTTTTCCTGTGTTGGTAAGGGCTCCTTTGAAGAATAGACCAAGTGCCGTTCTGCAAAGCCGTTCGTAAAAGGCGACCGATTGGCTATAAGTGTCACTACCATTGTGACCAATACGTGGTAGAGTTCCGTAATGTCTCGTCCGGGTATTTCGTACCACCGCTTTACTTATTCTTGTGGCAATAGCGTCAATGCTTGTCATAATGTCATTGTCGTGTTCCAGTTTGGAGGGTAAGGTAGCCAGTAGACTTATATTACTTATATTTTTTAAAATCGAAATATAAGGGTACGAAAACTAGGGATGATTTATTGTACACTCACTGATTTTATTGTGTGATAACGAATAAATTTTTACAAAGTGTTCGGATTTTAATGATTCTTGTATTGGATAGAATATAGAGGGTCATCTCATATAATTTTTGAAAAAAAAAATCTAACTAAAGTGTAGGACAACAGAATATAATTGAGTTCACTCACTGTTTTTAATGTATAACTTTTCATCGGTTTAATTTTTTGTTAAAAAGATTTTATTGAAGATTAGTACAACTGCCTCACTTTGAAGTGCACAAAGCATTAACTACTGTAGTGGTGGTAAAGAGAAGGTTCTGCTACGTCCCGACCGGGTTTATTTACTAGGTGGTAGTGTTCTGTTATGTTTTGACCGGGTTTACTTATTAGATAGTAGAGTTCTGCTATGTCTCGACCGGGTTTACTTACTAGGTAGTTTTGCTATGTCTCGACCGGGTTTACTCACTAGGTGGTAGAGTTCTGCTATGTCTCGACCGGGTTTACTTACTAGGTAGTTTTGCTATGTCTCGACCGGGTTTACTCACTAGGTGGTAGAGTTTTGTTATGTCTCGATCGGGTTTAGTATCATTACATTACCTATTCCTGCGACAATAATGTGAATGTCACTGTCAGGACTGTGTTTCTTTCTTTCTTTAGTTAGAAATGACAATTGAAGTTTACTAATATCGGTTCCTCAATTATATAGTATCCTTTTATTTATCTCTATACAAAATCACAAGTTTTTATAACAATTTAATTGCACAAAATGATCTGAACCTCATCAAACATTGATTCGCATGTCACTTCGACCGATGCGCCCTCTACCGACTTCCACAGACAACACGCACGAAGCGCGGCAAATATGAATTAGTGAATATTATTTCATTACATATATTGGAGTAGTAGGAAAATACATGTTATTTTTTTTGTTTATTTTATATCTTGCAATTTCTTTTAAATATTCTTTTTATATATCATAAGATAGGAAACAAGCAGATGGGTCTCCTGATGGAAAGAGTCAACCATCGCCTATAGACACCAAAGGTGTTAATGGTGCGTTGCTATCTTGTGGCGAGGTCTAATTCTACATGCATAAGTTTACCGGCTACCTTACCCTCCAAACTGGAGCACGACAGCGACAAATACTGACGCTATTGCGGCAGGAATAGGTAAGGCAGTGGTACCGGACCCGGACGAGATAATGCAGAACTCTACCACCTAGTAGGCACAATGTTAGCAACTTGCATAGCCAATAGGTCGCCTTTACGACATGTCTGGCAAAACGGCAGTTGGTCTATATTTCAAAGGAGCCCGGGACCAACACGGGGAAATAATTATTTATTTTTGATTAATATTTTATAATTTGATTTTGTTACAGGAAACCCAATAAGCTGAGTATAGTATGGACCCGTCGTTCGAGGCGGGTTGTCACGGAGCCAATGGAATGGGAGCCATCTTTGAAAGATCCTTTAAAGTTAGTATTAGCAAGAAGTAAGCAAATGATTTGCTTACTTCGGGGTTAGACCAGTAAGTGTAATTTGTCCTGTGAATATTTATTTATTTACTAGCTGTTGCCTGCGACTTCGTCCGCGCGGACTTCGTTTACTCCGCACAGCTCCTCCCCCGTAGGTGATAGCGTGATAATATGTAGCCTATATGTTGACCCGACCTGTTAGTAATATTCATGCAAAATTTGAAGTAAATCCATCCAGTACTTTTTGAGTTTACCCCGGACATACATACAGACAAACAGACAAAAATTCTAATAACTATATTTTTGCCTTCGATATCGAATGTAGATCACGCCTCAAGTATTCTTTTAAAAAGATATTCAATGTACAGTTTTGACTTTCCTACGATTTTATTATATGTATAGATTATATCGGGCTCATGCTATTCGGGATAGGAGTCTTGGATAATGAGTCCCAGTGATTCATAAGATCGTGACCTCGTAATCAACTAGTAAAATATAAGGCGACCCGACCTCGTAGTAGACTTTCTTAGTAGAGTGCACTTTCGCGCTGCACCACAGAACCATTTCACATAAATGTTTGCATTAGAAGGCGTTGCTTTCAAACCGCCGCCGTCTTGTACATTGAATTTGAGTTGACTTTTTGCAGTTGCATTAAATAATATTAACATAATATATTAGATGCATATATATTATATATTTTGTCAGGCAAAGCCACTGGAATAGCAGTGGGATAGCAACTTTTTATAAAAGTAATTTATGTTTAAAATATTCTTTCGTTGAGTAATATGATTTTTCAATTAAAAAATATCATGTCCGCTTTCATTTGACGTCAACTTTTGGCACTTTCATACGTTTTCCAAATTGTTAGGGCTATTTCGGTCCGTCAATATTCCGGTCCGACTTTGAGAGTAAAGAATGATAGAAAGTAATGAGATGACGTAACTCTTCATGCAAATAGTTCGACTACTTTATATATATTTCTTATACTATACTTTATATAATTTCTGTAGATTTCTGTAACCTTTTATTTTTTAACTTTTACTATTTGTCTTACATTTTTGTTAATTAAGAATGTACTCACAAATGTATACATGTCGCCGTGAAATTGTCAATACCGTTAGATTATAATCTACCTAGGGAGTTTATAATTTGGTTAAGTTAGGTTAGCAGTTAAATTATAATCTCACTTAGCTAGATTATAATGTAACGTAATTGCTCCCTAGGTAGATTATAATCTAACGATATTGAAAATTTCATGGCGACATATATAATAGTTTTTTTTAATATATCATAAGATATCAAACAAGCAGATGGGTCTCCTGATGGAAATAGTCAACCATCGCCTATAGACACCAAAGGTGTTAATGGTGCGTTGCTATCTTGTGGCGAGGTCTAATGCCATATGCATAAGTCTACCGGCTACCTTACCCTCCAAACCGGAACACAATAGCGACAAGCACTGACGCTATTGTGGCAGGAATAGGTAAGGCGGTGGTACCTGATCCGGGCGAGACAATACAGAACTCTACCATCTAGTAGCCACGATGGTAGTGATTCGCATAGCCAATCAGTCGCCTTTTACGACCTGCCTGGCAGAACGGCAGTTGGTCTATTCTTCAAAGGATCCCGGAACCAACCAACATAGTGTTTCGCATATGATGTAAACTTGCTTACTCTCATTTAAATAGGGGATACTGAAAACTAGCGTTGAGCTTCACCAAGCCTCAACAAATACTGAGTTATTCCCTTTTAATGGACTCAAATTACCACTTACTATCATTTCTTGCTTTTTCTTTCTTTTAGATATAAGTTTCTTAAGTTTTGATTTGTTTTTAACTTAGAATATAATTTGTTTTGTAAGGTAAAAGTTGTCTATTAATATATTTTTTTCCTTTCTTTCTTTCTAACCTCTTGGAGATCGCTCACTGATAAAATTCGTTTATTTATTACAGAGGAACAGTTATCTTCACAGTACCTGAAAACCATGACGTGGCGGTGACGTTGTTTCGCGACGCCCGGACCAATGAACTGGAGGATAAAGACTGGACCTTTGTACTAGAAGATGTGAGTAGTGCAATATCATATTTTTGTTTCGATATCATAAGATAGTAAAATGTCTGTTCTGATGAAGAGACAGCAAAGGTGTTAATAGTGCGTTGCTATCCGTGTCGCGAGGAGCTAACGCCACTTGCATAAGGTTACCGCCTACCTTACCCTCCAAACCGGAACACGACAATGACTAGCACTGACGCAATTGTGGCAGGAATAGGTAAAGCGGTTGGTACCAGACCCAGGCGAAACGAAGCAGAACTCTACAACTTAATAGCCACGGTGGTAGTGACCACAGAGTACTTTGTATCATACCTAAATAGAGGCTTATCTCAAGGCATAAAACGGGTACAAATAAAATGATTTCTTCTGACAAATATAGATGGCGCCACATGTATAATTTTGCTTCATAGATTTGATTTTTCCGAACACGTATTGTACGTATTTCGAGAGACTTTTTTACGAAAATTTATCACATATTTTCCTTTGCATAAATAGTAAGCCCTAAAACTTATATATAATTTGCAAGAAAACTTATCATCGCGATTTATTAATCGATCAGCTCCATCTATGTTATACGTTGAGAAACAAAACTAGTGATTCTAGTGGCACGTTCCAAGATAAGGGTACCTGGTAGTGACTCGCATAGCATCATTCGCCTCTTACAAACTGTCTAGCAAAACGGTAAACGGTCTATTCTTCGAAGAAGCCCGAACCAACGCGGGAGGAAATTAACATAGATTTATTAAGTGTAAATAATTTATTTTAAGCGGAAAAGATATTCCCGGCTTGCTCTTGAATCTCAGATCGGGCACTTCGTTTTTTAGCGATTTTCGATATTTGGGAAAAAATGTTAATACCCCATGTTGTTTTAGGCCTGTTTGGACTATCCACGCTATCGTTAAAAGTAGAGAGTAAAGTGGGTGAACTGAAAGGTGTCACGTCTTATGGAGTTAAAAACCTATGATGTAAGACAAAAGTGATTGGCACTGGATGGAAATTGAGTGCTGAAGATCTGGTCCAGCGCTGTGTGTAGAAGAGGCGTATGTCCAGCAGCAGATGAGAACATGATGATGGAAATTATAAAACGAAAGATTCGACAGTGGTCTGTTTGTTTGTTATCTTTTCTTGGTTACCGAGAACTGAAATTGTGGCCGAAATTCAACCATAGACTAAAGTCTAAACAATAAAACTTCTTTTAAGTTCGACAACTAACTTTAACAGTAAAGAAAATGTTAGACATATGTGGATAATATCATATATGTCACATGAATGTAGTGTATGTAATGCTTACTTTTATTAATTTAATGTATTTCTAGCGCATATTATGTAAACAGTTCGCACAATTGTCTTAAAAAGGGGTCCAAAGCTTTTCCTTCACGTATTAATATTAATATATAGATAAATGGATAAACGCTGGTGGCTCGTACGAATAAGCATGATTCATTGTCACGTCCCACCTGAGCTGAGCGTGCAAGCGAGAGCGCGGAATAGATAGCCACGGTATAGTTTTGTTATGACGTTATCAGCAAATTGACTTTCCAAACAGCATTTTTTTTTAATTGTTTGAATTTTTTCTTATCAAGACTTGGAATATTATGTCGGGTACTGAGTAATGAATATAAAAAATGTGTAGGTGTCGAACACTGGCAAGAGACGTCGTCTAGCGTCATGTGCCGTAAACCTGCGCAAGTACGCGTCCCTGGCGCCAGCGCAGCGCCCGCTCAAGTTGACGCTGGAGCCACTGTCGCGGAAACTGAACGGGGCCAAGCTGCAGCTCACCCTGCACTGTGTACTGCTCAGGGAGGGACAGGCCACGTACGTATCTATACACTGGAGCGGGCCAGTGGGGACTGAACGGGGCCAAGCTGCAGCTCACCCTGCACTGTGTACTGCTCAGGGAGGGACAGGCCACGTACGTATCTATACACTGGAGCGGGCCAGTGGGGACTGAACGGGGCCAAGCTGCAGCTCACCCTGCACTGTGTACTGCTCAGGGAGGGGCA
This sequence comes from Apodemia mormo, assembly GCA_036924255.1. Classification (NCBI taxonomy): domain Eukaryota; kingdom Metazoa; phylum Arthropoda; class Insecta; order Lepidoptera; family Riodinidae; genus Apodemia; species Apodemia mormo. The sequence goes on from JAUPFN010000027.1 coordinate 1,439,071, forward strand.
GGCCACGTACGTATCTATACACTGGAGCGGGCCAGCGGGGACTGAACGGGGCCAAGCTGCAGCTCACCCTGCACTGTGTACTGCTCAGGGAGGGACAGGCCACGTACGTATCTATACACTGGAGCGGGCCAGCGGGGACTGAACGGGGCCAAGCTGCAGCTCACCCTGCACTGTGTACTGCTCAGGGAGGGACAGGCCACGCACGTATCTATACACTGGAGCGGGCCAGCGGGGACTGAACGGGGCCAAGCTGCAGCTCACCCTGCACTGTGTACTGCTCAGGGAGGGGCAGGCCACGTACGTATCTATACACTGGAGCGGGCCAGCGGGGACTGAACGGGGCCAAGCTGCAGCTCACCCTGCACTGTGTACTGCTCAGGGAGGGACAGGCCACGCACGTATCTATACACTGGAGCGGGCCAGCGGGGACTGAACGGGGCCAAGCTGCAGCTCACCTTGTAATGTGTACTGCTCAGGGAGGGACAGGCCACGTACGTATCTATACACTGGAGCGGGCCAGCGGGGACTGAACGGGGCCAAGCTGCAGCTCACCCTGCACTGTGTACTGCTCAGGGAGGGACAGGCCACGCACGTATCTATACACTGGAGCGGGCCAGCGGGGACTGAACGGGGCCAAGCTGCAGCTCACCTTGCACTGTGTACTGCTCAGGGAGGGACAGGCCACGTACGTATCTATACACTGGAGGGGTCCAGTGAGGACTGAACGGGGCCAAGATGCAGCTCACCCTGCACTGTGTATTGCTCAGGGAGGAACAGGACACGTACGTATCTATACACTGGAGCGGTCATGCGGGGACTGAACGGGGCCAAGCTGCAGCTCACCCTGCACTGTGTATTGCTCAGGGAGTCAGGGAGGGACAGGCCACGTACGTATCTATACACTGGAGCGGGCCAGCGGGGACACTCATCAAGATTTTCTGGGAGTCAAATTCTGGCCATCTTAAAGCAGACTGCTACGATATTATTTATTAGAAGGAGGGCAAACGAGCAGAAGGTTTAATGGTAATTCCATAGTCCATGCAGGTGCTGGTCTTTTAAAAATGAGTAAGCACTTTTCTCCAAGGTCTCTAAGTCGTATTCGTTCGATAACTGGGCGCTAGTGATTAATTCCACAAAAGTTATGTACCCACCTTATTTTATACAAATAAAGAAACTATAAATAAGGACAACGTGCGGCAAAAAGGGCAAGAGGAATCTAGAATTCTCAATCTGAATATGGCTTGCGGCATGATAGTAGCTATTTTTCATTATAGTCCATGAACTACGAAGCACAAGACGTCTTATCCGATGCGTCAATCCAGTGAGTCTTATCCAATTTAAGCTACTGGAAATGCTTTAGGCTCCGAGGTTAGACAAATGGAGTAGCTACATCAGGTATATAGAACACAGTATTTTGCTGTTTAGAATGCAGTATATTATTTCTTCCTAGATCGTAATTTAAGGTCCATCATACTGTAATCCATTGCTCATTGACAAAGCGTAAGTGCGAACATCAGTTCAACCACAGCACTGGAGACTGAGAGAAGTCAATCACACACTACTTCACACACAGACACTTCTCACGGATGTGATATCTTAGTTTGTTCCCAATCATGTCTATCGGAGTCACTGCCATTGTGGCTACTAGGTGGTAGAGTTCTGCATTGCCTCGCCCGGGTCTGCTACCACCGCCTTGCCTATTCCTGCCGCAATAGCGTCAGTGCTTGTCACTTTCGTGTTCCGGTTTGGAGGGTAAGGTAGCCGGTAAACTTATGCATGTGGCATTAGACCTCGCCACAAGATAGCAATGCACCATTAACACCTTTGGTGTCTATAGGCGATGGTTGACTCTTTTCATCAGGAGACCCAACTGCTTGTTTGCTATCTTATGATATAAAAAAAATTTCGAGATATCGCGTCCGTGAGAGGTATATATGTGTGCGTTGCTTGAATATTACTTGTATGTATATTGACTTCTGTTAGTCTCCAGTATTCTGTGGTGAACCACAACCAAGGAACGGGCTTGATACCAACGCTAAACCAATTCTTGTCACAGAACGTCAAAGTACCTATGTTACTGTCGGTTTTAGAGGTTCAAGTAGTCGGTATGCATGTGTTATTACCATCCTATCGCGGATAGAAACGCAACAATAAGATTGTAGTTTTTAAAAACGATACTTGTCTCAGTTCATCAAAAGAGCCATCTGCATGTTTCCTACACTATGATATAAAAAAGACCATAAAAATAAAGAACATAAACGGACTATAAATATAGAATTTCTCATAAAAAAACTAACCTAATGCTGTAATTTTGACAGAGATGAGGACATGCAATCTCTGGCGTCTTTGCTCTCTGTCAACAACAACTCGGATATCGCGGTGCTGGAGGACTTGGACGAAGATGACTATACATTGTCTGATAACTCCACCAAACAGGTCAGTGAAGTTCTGGAAGGTTATGAAACACATATCTTTCACTGTTAGTTATTTTTGTTACCATGCCTTCTGTTGCACTCATTGACTACAGGATTTTTTTTTATTTCTCTTGAAGTGTACAGTGATTACTGTTTTTTTCTTATATATTATTCCGGATTAAGATTAAATTAGAATTTGATTATGTTGACAAAATGAAGGCACAAATGTTTTAATGCATCGGGATTGCAATTGTTTTAATCGTGTTGAAAATTTCATATCTTAACTTTCTGATCAATTTCGCAGATGTTTGATCTTCGGCAACAAGTTGAAGAAATGACACAAAGTTTAACGAATAGTGACATTGCTGCTACCCCTAACAGTGTACAAAGCTTAAATTTTGACAATTGCCGCACCCCCACTGCCCCTATGACGCCGGAACCAAATAGCCCTACCACCCCTGTGCCTAGTAAAGAAGAAAGTGATCTTAAGATAAATGAACCATCCTTTATTCCAAAAACAAGGCCTGAATACTTGAGTAATCTAACTAAACTGGCAATGAAAAGTGAACCTCCGAAATTAACATCTACCCCTAAAATTCCAGTTAAAAAAGAAGAAGAAATTTTTGAAACTTTAAAAGGTCCAGTGTTTAAACCTAGTAAGATAGCTAAAATGAATCTTAAGCCATTAGAATTAAAGACAAATTTAAATAGCATAAGTTTAGATACGAATGACAACGAAAAAGAGCAGGACAACGACAAGACACCGATAGCGGATGTAGAGAAATTATTACCTGTGAAGGCATTGGATAAAGATAAAACTCCGGTAAGTTATTTTTTACAACTTTTGGATATTTCTAGCAAACGAGCATAATATTATTTTGATATTCAGACTTAAATACTTAAAGAAGTGGAATGTAGTTATTTAACACGGTGTATTTTTTGACACGATACAATGTTTACAAGAATATATCTTGGTCGAGCCTGCATCTTAGCGTAAGGGCAAAGTGTATATGTAAAGTGAGATCAAGTTATACTGGTAAAGCTATGATATTTTAAGTCACGGAAATGGAAGTCAAATTCTATGAGAAATGGAAAATAATGGTTAGTTAGTAATAACATTTGTAATATAGAATCCTGTTAAAATGGATTGGATTTAGTTTTATTTTATTTTTATTTTATAGAATGGGTACAAGACTTGTCAGATATTAAACGATCACTGTTACCCATAAATAGCTGTAATACGAGGGGTCTTGCAATTGCATTTCTGGCATTGATATAAAAACCCAAGATACACAATCAGTATGTCAAAAACGTCTTCCAAAAATGAGTGCACAATTTTAAATTGTGCACTCATTTCGAATAGAATCGTGTCGGCCGCGTCACTGTCAATTTTATTTATTTTCGTACATTGCTTTGTAAAAACAACTATAAGTCTTGCACTTAAGGTTGGATATGCAAAGACATATGTTTTTGCCATATCTATAACTACTTAAATGAAACTTTTGAGTGTCAGTTTTGTTCGGGACTGTGCATCTAGGGTTTTTTATATCAATGATTTCTGGTCTTTAAGGGAATGAACAAGCTCTTTTCTCTCCTTCGAAAACTCATTTGTTGGCAATTGATTCCAGAAAGTAGTCTTGCGAGGCATAACATGCCTTGAGAATCTCAGTGTAGTGGACTCGTAAACTATACTCTAGATCAGTGTTCCGCAAGGTGTGTACCGCGGCACACTGGTGTGCCGTGATGATTAGTTGGTGTGCCGCGGAAAAATAAGGTTATCTTATAAAAATATTTTAGTAAGTCAGTAAGGGTAAGTAAATGCATAAATCATGCGAGCGAATGCAATATCTTCTGCTTTCGAAGCATGCTATTGCAATGCTTTTGCCATTTGCAACGACCTATTTGAGAGAATTAGGATTTTCGACTCTTACCACAAAAAAAAAACAAAAAAAGGGAACACCTCAGGACGACCGACGAAGAAATGAGAGCAGCCCTGTCAACGATTACTCCAAATTTAGACCGTCTATGCTCAATTAAACAGTCTCATGTTTCGCATTAAATACCTTAAACCTAATACCTTAAACCTTAAAACTTAACAAGATATGCACGGAGATATATATTATGCTATATTTAAGTATGTCTTTTTAAAAAAAAAAAAAAAAAAAAACGTGTGCATGAATTATCTTAAGAGTCATTTAGAAGGATTTTAAAATTGCTGCATAAGCAACAGCAGTAGTATATAATGATTAAAAAAAAACCTTAAACCTTAAAAGTTTGGGTTTGTTGATTAATATTACTTAAAAACGAACTTTTAATTTGTAGTGTACCTCCAATAATTTTAGTTTTCCTAGATGTACCTTGAGCACAAAAAGTTTGCGGAACACTGCTCTAGATTTCTAGAGAGTCTAGAGAGTTTTTGTTAACTATACGTGAAGTATTAATTATATGCTAGTGGACTGGGTTGAAGTTATCGTGTTGATTGCAGCAACATCTACTAGGCATTCTTGTGACTAATTCGGTTAGACCATATTAAAATAGTACATTATGATACGCATGACTTAAGTTGTCAATTACCTTACGGTGTGAGCTAGAGAGTACATTATATGTTGGAATATTGACACCGTTAGTCACAGGTATCGTATATTATAACACAGTGTGTCATAAAAAGGCATTTCACGCACGCTTCTCATTTAAAAGCTACTAGTTAGGGCACGGAAAAGCGTGCATAAAGTGTTTGTTTAGGTAGGCACAGTGGAGCTATAAATATATATTTAATTTGAAATGGTGTGTCCCCGCTGGCAGGTGTGTGTGTATGTGTAGCGCAGGGCTGTATGTGGGCCGTGTCTGTGCGCAGGTGCAGGACCTGCTGGAGTGGTGCAGCGCGGTGACGGCGGAGCACCCCGCCGGCCGGGTCACCGACCTCACCACCAGCTTCCGCTCCGGCCTCGCCTTCTGCGCCATCATACACCACTACCGCCCCGACCTCATGTCAGATATCTCCACACACACAACTTCACCAATATACTTCATTTGTTTGTTCACAACCACTTACTGATTCATTTAAAATATTGCTTAAGTAAGGAGTAACATTGTAAAGACTGGCTAATAAAATATATCCCTGAAATACGTATGACAAATAGCCAAAGTGCCATTTATAATGATCTGGCCAAGTGTTCCTTAGTTCGACTATAACTCTCGTCATGCTTGGAGCTTGAGACATCACATATTTCATGGCGCCTTAACACTATCCTAGGAAAATACTTAATGAGTGCACGTCATTATTGGTTTCTTCCATTATTCTAATTAGTAGAATCTCTATAAGGTGTGACGTAAAGCGGTTATAACCACTCATGAACGCTCATGGCGTTAAAGGTCACTTGTTGAGATATCACTGGTTTCTTAAATGTAAATTGATTAGCCTCTAAATCTAATTAAATGTGCATTTATGAAAATCCTAATGTGTCTTATCTATGAAAGTCTAATGTGCATTTATAAAATCCTAAATATTTTTACAAGAAATGACAGCAGGAACTTGCCTGGTTTTGAAGACAATCATCTATTTATTGAAAGTAAAATTTCTCCCTTACACGGTTGGTGCATTGACGAATGTTGTGAGTACCAAATTGAATAATACCTTCAAGTAGTCATACATGCACTAAATTTACAAATACACATAAAACCAAAATTCATGAGTAGATTTTCGGGAAATTGTTCGGATTAATTTCTATGTCTAAACTCACCATCACCCATTGTGTAAAGATTCTTAAGATGTACACTATATCGATGTCTGAAAGCCTGCAAACTGCGATTTTCGAGGCACTTGGTACCGTTTACTTCACGTTAGAAATCAGTGCTTAATTTCGAGGCACTTGGCGCCGTCAACTTCACGTTAGAAACTTTTTTGATAAATTGAGATTATTTTGAAGGGTCGCGTAATAAAACATGCTGGAGCTAGAAATCAGAAATCTGAAATCGGAAAAACTTTATTCAATAAAAAAAATTACAAGTTCTTTTGACGCGTCAACATTGTTAAATTATTTAAATCCATTTATGAAGCCTGGAAGGCCTTGGTGGTAGACCCAAGACGCGCTCAGAGTATTCTGTAACTTATCTAAGGCATTTGATTGTGTTAATCATAACACCTTAACCAAGTTGGAATTAGAAAAAGATTCTTGAATTTCTGAAGTTTTATTTTAATAGAAGAACCCAGAAGATTGATATTATAAGAAAAACTATTAGTATTCCCTTAGCCATGGGAGTCCCGCAGGGCTTAATTCTTGTTCCGTTTTTGTTTCTCATATACATACATGACTTTTTGCGGATGACGCTTTACTTTTATTGAAAGTGAAGTTGGTAAATACGACAAAGTAAAATAATGTAATTTTAAAAGTTGTCTACTGATAAAAGGAGATATCCATTGTCTATTTACACGAAACATGTTAATGGTACTTTACGATTTGTGTGAACATATCATTGTTAATACTATGTGTTTAATTTACCGGCTACCTTACTCTCAAAACCAGTACACGGCAGTGACAAATATTGACGTTATTGCAGCAATAGGTAAAGCGATGGGCATGATGATAGTGGCACTTTGGTCAATAATTCGTTTCGTAATTGCCTGTCAAAATGGCAGATATTCTACAAGTGGGGCATCAGCACGAGATTATAGTCAGAATATTGAATCCTGGTAGGCTTATGTAAATTTTTATCTTAATGTTCGGTCCATTTCATTGGAATCACTAACTCCCCAAGTGTAGTAAGAGTAACCCATTAAGTCCTTGCATGTTTCCTCTGGGCGGTTGTTAAAATTCGCTTGGCTCGTGACCTCAACCAGACTAATTTAGTCAGTCAGTTTTCCTTTACCAATCGCTGTGCCGGTCATGTGAAATTCTTTGGGCAGCTTAAACCTAGTGCAGCTGGACATGATAGGTTGTTTAGAGGGCCAGAAAGACCTTATTAAACGATAGTCTGCAGGCCGCTCGTTAGTTCGTAGGGGACCCGAATCTAGTCTGTTCCGATATAGGAAGCTGTACCGCCGCTATTGAAAAAAGCCCATTTATAGTAGATCGTGCCGGAAAGGGAAGACGGCGAGGAAAAAAGGACTTTCAGGGATAAAATTGGGGGCCCTTCCGTCCCTCGTACCAGCTTTTCACATAACCCAGCAAGCCTAGCAAGTTACTGCCCGTATGCCCGTCTTTTGCATTAATGTTCTTCAAACATCTGTATACTGGGTGTCGAAGTAGATCCAATTCAGAGGTTATTTAGAAGGTAAGGTTAAATTAGAAACTGGGTGTGTTCTATTGTGTATGGCGATATCAGTTCCACATATTTTTTAACTTTGTAGGGCACAAAGCACACGTCGAAAGCAGGAATGCTACCGAGCTTGGGCTGCTGCGTCGGCATCTCGTGATGTCAAAACTAGCGCATTACGAAAGTAATACAATTCTTTCTCAAGGGTTTTCAAAAGAGTTATCGCCAAGGCAAAAACCACATTGTCAGAATTGGTTTGAAATTAGTTCGCCTTTCTTCGGGCACTCCTGCGTTCTGATGCACTCTCGCCAAAGCTGTTTTAAGGAATTTCTCCCAGCCTTGTTTTCCATCCTTGCACAGAGACGATGACTCTCTGGCGCATACCGCAAAGGAGAAAGCCGATCTTCTTGGCTCGTTCTTTGCGGCCAACTCGACTTTGGATGACCAAGGGAATGCACCGCCTACCATTCCGCAGTGTGATAGTTCCATGCCGGAACTAAAATTTCGGCAGTCTTTTGTGCGTAAAGCACTACTTTCTTTGGACTTCCACAAGTCGAGTGGGCCGGATGGCATCCCTCCGATTGTCTTAGAGTTTGCGCAGGTATTGACGCACCTATTCCGGCTTTCCTATTCACTCGGCGTGGTACCGAATACATGGAAGACAGTTTTAGTGCATCCCATCCCTAAAAAGGAGATTTTTCTAACTTCTAATTATCGTTCAATGCCATCAACAAGGAGGTTATGGCAAACCAAAATCATGGAGATGCTTATAAACTGTCACGTCCTTAAGTATTTAGAAGAGCACCAGCTGATAAGTGACCGTCAGTACGGTTCCCGTCGTGGCCGCTCAACTGGTGATTTTCTGGTATACCTGACGCATCGTTAAGCGGAGGTAGTTGAGTCTAAGGGGGAGACAATGGCAATTAGTGTAGACATAGCGAAGGTCTTTAATCGGGTATGGCAAAAAGCGCTTGTCTCGAAGCTGCCTCCCTATGGGCTTCTCAAGAAATGATGCAAGTGGTTCATCAGTGTTTTGGCTGATCGAAGTATCAAGGTCGTAGTGGACGGTGCATGCTTAGACCTTAAACTTGTCAATGCTGGTGTTCCCCAAAAGCTGCGTGCTATCTCCGTTATCGTTTCTTTTGCATATCAGTGACATGTTGCGTATTAGTAACATACATTGCTATGCCGAGTACTGGCGATGCTACCTACTCCGGTCGTAGCGGTGTTTCTCGGGAACACGTCGAAGAGAGCCGGAACAAGCTCGTGTCTGAAGTATCGAAATAGGGACGTCAAAACCTTGTTAGATTTAGCCCCAAGAAAACGCAGCCTGCGCTTTTACCGCAAAAAAGACACCCTTTGTTGTGTCACTTTTCTTTTGTTACTGATTTTTAGTTGAAATAAATAAATGTCCATGGGCAGTGGTGGCTGTTTTTCATCAGGTGGCCTATTCGCTCTATGTATTCATCAATTTCTATATAAAGAAATCGTTTTTGGGGTTTGACGAGCGAGTGGCGTGTTGGTTGCATGCGAATGTATAATAAGTGAAAAGGATTTTACACCAGTTAAGATTTTTTTTGGCGGAAATTATTATCAATCTTTGCTAGTTCTTATAATTATGGGTGAAGCGTATCTATCATTTGAAATGTGGGTTTAAGTTAGGGGTGATATCCAGTAGCTTGTGTGGAGTGAGGGTGGGTGATAAATGACGTGTGGTGGTGTTTGTTGTGGGCAGCGACTTCTCGGGGCTGCAGGCGGAGGAGGCGGAGCGGAACGTGCGCACGGCGCTGGAGGCCGGGGCCCGCCTGGGCGTGCCGCAGGTGCTCGCGCCCAGCGACGTGTGCCGCGCCCAGCCCGACAGACTGGCGGTGAGACACACGCACACACACACACACACACACACACACACACACACACACACACACACACACACACTCGCGGTGCCGCAGGTGCTCGCGCCCAGCGACGTGTGCCGCGCCCAGCCCGACAGACTGGCGGTGAGACACACGCACACACACACACACACACACACACACACACTCGCGGTGCCGCAGGTGCTCGCGCCCAGCGACGTGTGCCGCGCCCAGCCCGACAGACTGGCGGTGAGACACACGCACACACACACACACACACACACACACACACACACTCGCGGTGCCGCAGGTGCTCGCGCCCAGCGACGTGTGCCGCGCCCAGCCCGACAGACTGGCGGTGAGACACACGCACACACACACACACACACACACACTCGCGGTGCCGCAGGTGATCGCGCCCAGCGACGTGTGCCGCGCCCAGCCCGACAGACTGGCGGTGAGACACACGCACACACACACACACACACACACACACACACTCGCGGTGCCGCAGGTGCTCGCGCCCAGCGACGTGTGCCGCGCCCAGCCCGACAGACTGGCGGTGAGACACACGCACACACACACACACACACACACACACACACACACACACTCGCGGTGCCGCAGGTGCTCGCGCCCAGCGACGTGCGCCGCGCCCAGCCCGACAGACTGGTGGTGAGACACACGCACACACACACACACACACACACACACACACACACACTCGCGGTGCCGCAGGTGCTCGCGCCCAGCGACGTGTGCCGCGCCCAGCCCGACAGACTGGCGGTGAGACACACGCACACACACACACACACACACACACACACACACACACACACACACACACACACACACACTCGCGGTGCCGCAGGTGCTCGCGCCCAGCGACGTGTGCCGCGCCCAGCCCGACAGACTGGCGGTGAGACACACGCACACACACACACACACACACACACACACACTCGCGGTGCCGCAGGTGCTCGCGCCCAGCGACGTGTGCCGCGCCCAGCCCGACAGACTGGCGGTGAGACACACGCACACACACACACACACACACACACACACACACACACTCGCGGTGCCGCAGGTGCTCGCGCCCAGCGACGTGTGCCGCGCCCAGCCCGACAGACTGGCGGTGAGACACACGCACACACACACACACACACACACACACACACTCGCGGTGCCGCAGGTGCTCGCGCCCAGCGACGTGTGCCGCGCCCAGCCCGACAGACTGGCGGTGAGACACACGCACACACACACACACACACACACACACACACACACTCGCGGTGCCGCAGGTGCTCGCGCCCAGCGACGTGTGCCGCGCCCAGCCCGACAGACTGGCGGTGAGACACACGCACACACACACACACACACACACACTCGCGGTGCCGCAGGTGATCGCGCCCAGCGACGTGTGCCGCGCCCAGCCCGACAGACTGGCGGTGAGACACACGCACACACACACACACACACACACACACACACTCGCGGTGCCGCAGGTGCTCGCGCCCAGCGACGTGTGCCGCGCCCAGCCCGACAGACTGGCGGTGAGACACACGCACACACACACACACACACACACACACACACACACACACACACTCGCGGTGCCGCAGGTGCTCGCGCCCAGCGACGTGTGCCGCGCCCAGCCCGACAGACTGGTGGTGAGACACACGCACACACACACACACACACACACACACACACACACACACACACACACACACTCGCGGTGCCGCAGGTGCTCGCGCCCAGCGACGTGTGCCGCGCCCAGCCCGACAGACTGGCGGTGAGACACACGCACACACACACACACACACACACACACACACACACACACACTCGCGGTGCCGCAGGTGCTCGCGCCCAGCGACGTGTGCCGCGCCCAGCCCGACAGACTGGCGGTGAGACACACGCACACACACACACACACACACACACACACTCGCGGTGCCGCAGGTGCTCGCGCCCAGCGACGTGTGCCGCGCCCAGCCCGACAGACTGGCGGTGAGACACACGCACACACACACACACACACACACACACACACTCGCGGTGCCGCAGGTGCTCGCGCCCAGCGACGTGTGCCGCGCCCAGCCCGACAGACTGGCGGTGAGACACACGCACACACACACACACACACACACACACTCGCGGTGCCGCAGGTGATCGCGCCCAGCGACGTGTGCCGCGCCCAGCCCGACAGACTGGCGGTGAGATACACGCACACACACACACACACACACACACACACACACACTCGCGGTGCCGCAGGTGCTCGCGCCCAGCGACGTGTGCCGCGCCCAGCCCGACAGACTGGCGGTGAGACACACGCACACACACACACACACACACACACACACACACACACACACACACTCGCGGTGCCGCAGGTGCTCGCGCCCAGCGACGTGTGCCGCGCCCAGCCCGACAGACTGGCGGTGAGACACACGCACACACACACACACACACACACACACACACACACACACACACACACTCGCGGTGCCGCAGGTGCTCGCGCCCAGCGACGTGTGCCGCGCCCAGCCCGACAGACTGGCGGTGAGACACACGCACACACACACACACACACACACACACACACACACACACACACACACACACACACTCGCGGTGCCGCAGGTGCTCGCGCCCAGCGACGTGTGCCGCGCCCAGCCCGACAGACTGGCGGTGAGACACACGCACACACACACACACACACACACACACACACACACACACACACTCACACTCGCGGTGCCGCAGGTGCTCGCGCCCAGCGACGTGTGCCGCGCCCAGCCCGACAGACTGGCGGTGAGACACACGCACACACACACACACACACACACACACACTCGCGGTGCCGCAGGTGCTCGCGCCCAGCGACGTGTGCCGCGCCCAGCCCGACAGACTGGCGGTGAGACACACGCACACACACACACACACACACACACACACACACACACACACACACTCGCGGTGCCGCAGGTGCTCGCGCCCAGCGACGTGTGCCGCGCCCAGCCCGACAGACTGGCGGTGAGACACACGCACACACACACACACACACACACACACACACACACACACACACACACTCGCGGTGCCGCAGGTGCTCGCGCCCAGCGACGTGTGCCGCGCCCAGCCCGACAGACTGGCGGTGAGACACACGCACACACACACACACACACACACACTCGCGGTGCCGCAGGTGCTCGCGCCCAGCGACGTGTGCCGCGC